>CP092866.1:73675188-73788703 GCA_030710605.1 Cordylochernes scorpioides | reverse complement strand
AGATTCGAATATGAGGTCCGTAGCATAAATGGAGTACAACAATATGAAACGGGCGTTGGAACTCGTATCCCATTTTGTGGCCTTCTAGATGCGCCACTCACAAAGAGCCAACAGTCTTCTCCACCGGGAAAATCTCGCGTGACTATGGATCACAATAAACTGCGCACCGTCTCCCGAAAAGGAGTACTTAAAACTATAGTCCCAAGTTCACTTACAACCAGACTTCTTAAGTCCGTACACACACAACACCACCACCCAAACATCTCCAAGATGACGAGACTCATCTCATCACAATATTATTGGCAGAACATGACACAAGACATCGCAAAACAGGTAAAAACCTGCCCCACCTGCCGATTCGCTAGAAGAATCGATGAATACAACCAACCTTCACGTAAAAATACCGACACAGGCCCCAAAATAAAACAGAATTCGTACATAAAGCACAGCGTACACACAACACAAACAATGCCAAAATTACACCACCCACGTCAGAACGATCACACAGCTCAACCTAAATCAATTACCACCGACATATCGCTAATAAAACCATTAACGATCAAACAGGAGAACTGCGAACCTACCAATCATTTAAATTCTACAATTAATAAGGTTCAGGCAAATATTTCAGAGTCCCCATTTACAAAAATCTGGAGGAACATGGGGCAATATCCTATCTTTCATCTGATTTTTATCCTTTGTTTGTTAGTTCTACCATACAACTGTATCCCAATTTTATTCATTAATTACTTGTTTATCTATACCATGCCCGCTCATAAAATCTTCGAACTACAAGAGGCAGTTTTTAATTTTGGACAAGCATTTATAAAACTTCTCATAATTTTAGGAACCATTTTTGCAGAAAATCTAAATAAACTCCGAAGAGATAGAGTAACTGAAAGATGACCAACCAGTGTCGGAGAAGCCACTCCAAAAATAAATAAGCGACAGGAAGTGTAGTCCGCGGCGATAAATTCGGCCGATGCAAACAAAGGGGAGCGCCTCGTCCGATCTCCAATTTCATTCCCTCTCTTTTGCCCGACACACCCCACTTCCGTATCTCTAATTACAATGAGAAGGTCCCCTATTGAGGTCAACTGGGAACCTCTCTATGCCACCGATTTTGAATTCCAGTTCGAGTCTACATATCGATTTTTACCATCCAATTCCACATCCACAAGACAACACATAGAACTCGCTCACACATTTCTTACACAACAGACTTCTAACATTTTTTCACAACACACACAAAGACAAAAAATTACACATAAAGGTTATATAGATTTCCATGTCTCCTGTACACATAACATAAACGCACTTGAGGGCTAGAATCACGTTTTCACCTAAGTGTCGCTACAGATGAGACAAAAAATTTATAGGGCATAATTGAGCAATTAAAACATTTAGATCAGGGCATGTAGATACACAAAAGGGTTCAAACCAATACACCTTATCGCTCATATTAATCATTTTCATTATTTTCTCTCAATTAAAAATGTAAATATTTAATCAATTTATCAATTTATTCAACTTATTATCACTTTTTATCATTAATTATCATTTTTTTCCAATTAGTTTATATTATCATTTTTATTTATCAATTATCATTCTATTTACCACTTAGCTTATATTGCCATAACTCAATTATCAGCGAAAACTCATTGATTTTTCGGTTAAACTAAAACATTAAATCATCCTTTGTTGTTGAAACCTTTTTATTTTTCATTTTTCTTTTTTTTCCAAGCACTCAACTTTGATTTCGCTCAAACACTTTTTATTTTTATTTGATTTCAAAATACCTTATGAAATTTTATTTTTATTTTTATTTTGATTTCTCAAAAGCCCTAATAAAATTCCCTCGGTTTCAATTCCCAATTTCGAGCTAGAATATGGTTAGGCATTTTTCCTTTTTTTTTTCTCTCACCATGCACCAAGCATTCACTTTGATTTCTTCCAACTTTTTATTTTACTTTGATTTCTCAAAAGACCTTATGAAATTTCCTCGATTTCTTTTCCCAAAATTCGAGCAAAAAATTAATTAGGCATTTTTCTTTTTTTCACCATGCAACAAAGCATTTTTTTTCCCACCATGCAACCAAGCATTTACTTTGATTTCGTCCAACTTTTCATTTTTATTTTTGATTTCTCAAAAGCCCTAATAGAACTCCCTCGTTATTATCTCCAATTTCGAGTAGAAATTAGTTAGGCGCATTTTCCTTTCTTTTTAATCCACTATGTACCATAGCATTCATTTTGATTTCTTACAATTAAAAAATTTTTGATTTCTATTAATTATACTCAACCTATATCATCAACACCATTCTATTTTACTTCTTATATCGCCACCAATGCTTGTATATAGACTCTCAATACACACAACTAATTTTCCCACAAAATTATTTTTCACTTTACAGAATTCTCTCAGGCTAACCCCTTCTTGAATTCTTCACATGTAGGGGGCGCATCTGTCATAATTTGTATATAATTGTATGCACCCCGACCCACTATGCATGTACAATGTATGATTTTCAAAGATTTAATAAAGAACAAGGTAACTGGAGGAAAGAAGTAGCAACCAAACATAGGAAATAGGTTTAAAGCGGGCACAATTATAAATAACTTGTACAGTCAATACTTCCTGACAGAAGGCCGGACGTATCTAGTGACCACAGAAGTTACATTAGTCGAGAAGCACTCAATACTTCCTGGCAAAGCAGGACGTATCTGGTGACCAGAAGTTATAAAAGTAGAGAGACACCCCATACTTCCGACCCAAGACCGGACGTATTTGATAACGCGGAAGTAAATAGAGTCGAAATAACACCCGACACTCCATGACAAGATCGGCGGTATCTTCCATCAAAGCAGCCGCCGGTCCAATTAGAAAGATCCACTAAGTAGGTCAACCAATAGGAAAACGGGCACGTTCGATCTCTCGACCAATCAAAAAGAAACTGAGTCTTGGTGTTAAATCGAAAAGCAAGAATGGTCAGTTGTTCACTCGTTCTCGCCGAGTTCGGACCTAGTAGTGTTTTGGCTCCCATCTGAACAACATCTACAGTTCTTCATTCACTCCCACCGAGTTCAGACCCAGTCATCGACTCGACCCCACCAAGGTAATGTCTGCTCACTAGAGACCTCTCTCTCCGCTCATTTCATCTAAATCCAATCATCGCCATGTGATCAACTAATTAATCATCAAAAACCGCTCTGCCTTTCTCAAAAGCTTTCTTTCCTCCAACCCGTTGCCTTATATTTTCAACCATCAAGTGTCCCGGCTTATTTCCCCTGTGTGTAATCCTTTCACTCAGCCACCACGACTGCATCATCCACCACGACTGCATCATTCACCACGACTGCGTCACCACTTCAACAACCTTCAACACCAAGAGTAAGGTTTCCCAACATAGTAGAATACCACAGCTATTCCTAAAGTCGACAGGATTCTACAACAGTGTAATACATCAAATATTGCAGTGTAATAATTTTGGATAATATTACATATATTATATGATAATATAAGACCACACACGTTTCACGACGCTGTTGTAAATATAGTTCTCCTCTCTCAATCTCGTTTGAGCTCGTTCCCCTAATTTTCGAAGAGTTCCGCATGGCCTCCGGGGTAGCTGTCAACTTCAGCAAGAGCTGCGGGCTTTGGTGCAGTTCCTGGAAGCACCGGACGGATACTCCTCTGGGAATCTCCTGGACGTCCGAGTCGCTGACCGTCCTGGGCTGCACCATCACCACCAGGAACTCAGTCGCCTCCCAGGCCTCACACCTGATGGGACTGCTAGAGCGAGCCATCGCGAAGTGGTCACCCTTCGCCCGCGACCTAACGCTGGTGGGTCGTGCCCGCGCGGCCAACAGTCTGGTCCTGGGTTCCATCCTGCACCACCTCCACGTCTACCTTCCACCTGAAACTACCATCAGCCGGATGCAGGCGCGGTTGGCGTGCTTCGTTTGGGGTACGAGCCGAGTCTCGTGGCTCCCCGGGCGCATCCTGGCTCGTCCAGACTCCGATGGTGGCGTCGGCCTGCTTTGCATCGCGGGCCAGCTTCGGCTCGCCTGCCTGAAGGGGGTCCAGGCCTCTCTTCGCGGCGCCGCCAGCGTCTACTCTTGGTTGGTCCGCAGCCGGGCGTGGCTGTCACCGCCGGCTCCTGACGCCTGGCTCTCGCCTAGGAGGAGGAGACTGCTGAGCCTGTGGAAGGCCGCCTCAAGTCTCCTTGAGCTGGACCACAGGGTCCCGCCATCCTGAGGTCCCTGCGCCTTCGAGGCGACAACAGATTCCTGCGGCCGCCAGACCTACTGGCTCCCGAGCGCTGGCTACAGGCGACTGTCGGGGACTTCTCCGAGAGCGCCCTTGCACTATCGCGCTCAACGCGGGCCACGCTCCTGGACGAGCAGCATCTGGGGGCCTTCTGCCAACGTCTCCTGCGGGAAAACGCCAGCTCCAGCTATCATGCGGAGTACCAGGCGGAGACCATCGACCATCAATTCTGCAATAACCATCTTACCAGCCAGAGGGCCCGCTGGTCATGCACGGCTCCAGCGACGGGTCGCTTACCCACAGATATTGGAGTTGCCGAGCCGTGCGATCCCTGCTCAGGGAGGTGTTCGCCTCCTGCGAAGTGCCCCTGGATCTGCAGGCCTGGCTCTTCGGCGTCGGCCTCCATCCCGAGGCAGTGAGAATAACAAGTGTGGCGAAGGCCACCATCTACAAGTACCACTTGGTCTTGAGGTGGGCAACGCCAGTCAACACCTAGTCCTGCCCACTCTGTGGGAAAGAACTCTCGCAGTCCATCGGTGGCGGAGTCTTTCCCGCGGTGGGCGTCACCAATGAAGACCTTGCATATATTTATATATTGTCGTGTTCTCTACCTAACAAAATAGCAGTTGACGAACACTATACGGAATAATATATATATTTCTATAAAATGGGATCCCTTCACTCTCCTCTTACACTCTATATATATCCAATCATTTTTACATAAATAATTTTCTATCAGAAAATTAATACATATTTACATATATGCTGCACTTTTTTCTCCAAGAATAAAATCTGCATATAGAATCATTACAGCACCCGCCACCGAAGACCCATCATCACTCCTGAGATGATTTTATTTCCACGGTGGTTCCCTTTGTCCGGATGTTGAAAGGCTGGACATTGGATATGTGAGCGGTTCTGGTCTGACGATTATTGAAATGGTATGCTATGTACTTAACCAGACCGTCCATTTCAGTTACACGACAGACTTCATGTGGTCCAGTCTGGTGCCATTCTTTTCCTTTCCTTTGATGACGTACCAGCACATAATCTCCAACTTTTAGCTGAGGTGGTGATAACCTTTGTTTTCTATTATGGTAAAATTTTGTTGACGTGACAACTTCTTAAATTAGGTTGCGGCTGGGAGTCACTTATGAAAAAGTGTAACGCCCGGTAACGTTACGATGAGTCACCGAACGAGAGTGCTGCGCGCGCAGCGCTAGAGAATTAGGCGCATTGAATCGGCGCATGCTTGTCTCTGTCTTTGTCTTTCTCGAACGTTCTTGGCGTTGGAAAAACAAGAAAGCGTCATAATACAAGTTCACACGTGTGGTTAAAGTATCGTCAGCTGTGTCTGTAGTGAAAATGTGGAGTGCTTAGATTCGTCATTTACAACAATAAAGGTAAATAATTGTACACTGATATTTCATTATCGTAAACTATGATTGATTGATTAATTGTTAGATTGACACAAAAGTTGAGAAACTGAGTTTATAGGTTATGTCATACTATTGATAAATGTTGATAGTGTTAAGTAAATTATTAGTTTAAAATTAATTAATTAATTAATTATTATTTTACAAATTTTAAATAGTTTCAAATTTATTTAGCAAAAATTTGAACCTTCGATCTGAATAAATGTTTTGATTTTCGAATTGATTCTTTAAAATTACAAATATTAAGAAAAAGTGGCAGATATAAGAAAACTTTATTTAAACTGTGTTGAGCAAGAATTTTAACATTTAATTTAAGTAAATGTTTTAATTTTCAACTTCATCATTTACAATTACAAATTTTATTTAATTTCAAATTTATTTAGCAAAAATTTGAACCTTCGATCTGAATAAGTGTTTTGATTTTCAAATACCAACGCGGCTGGTGGAGTGGCGATCTATCGTAAATTATCATCGACATCTACGGCGGAAGTGTTCCAAGTTGCGATTACAGACGTAACTCGTGTCATTAAAACCAAGGGTGACATGTGCATGACTGAAGTTACTTGCTTCGCCGCTAATACTAGCTTCAAGTTTATACTCGGTGCTGTATATATTCATCCAGGAGCTAGTATGCAGGATATTGGAATGTTACTATGGCAAGGACTCGGTCCGTACATTCACAACAGCCAGTACGTGCCACCGTTCGTGCAAGTTGATTCTAGTATACCGATTCTTCTGTGTGGTGATTTTAACAAAAACGTAAAGCCTGACAACTCGTTTCTTAATTTCATGAAAAATACGTATAATCTTGATTGCGTATCAAACGTTTCTAAGTCAACTACGTTAAAAGGAACAACTATCGACTTGACTTTCGCAAGACACATTACAGCAGAAACACTTCCTTTCATTTCATATTTCTCCTATCATCGTCCTATCCTCAACAAAATCACTCAAATAGGAATTAGTTAAGTTTAAGTTTACATGTACAATGTTTTAGTAAACAAAATATATTTCTATAGTTAAAATTTGTGCAATTCTTATTTTCATTCAATTCCTTGTTCCTATTGTGCAATTTAATTATATTCATATCAATAAATATTCTACCGTTGTCACGTAAAATCTTCGCCCGTAAAACCGACTTTACAGGCAACCATTGTTTTTGTTTTTTTTTTGTCGATATTGGTGTGTCGTTCTTCTTCTCTCTCCTTTTCTTCAAGTTGGCAACTTATACCAAGCTCATCATCAGCAGGTAAGCGTGGAGATTGCTTTGTATTTAAATATAGGCGAGCAACCCAAATAAGAATTGTAGGAGCGGTTATGATGCCGAATTGCTCCCTCTAGACAGGACTTCCATCCTCCTTTGAAATGAGGGTAACAGGCGAGAAAGGTCTTTATTTCTCTTATGGTTCTTTCTGCCATACCATTTCCAGCTGGATGATAGGGAGTTGTCGTGATCAGTCTTATGTGTTTAGATTTTTCCCATTCCGGGAATTTTCCGTGAACAAAGGACTTTCCTTGATCTGTAATTATAGTGCGCACTTTCTTAAGATTTTCATGTTGTTCGAAATAATTTATCAATGATCGCCCGTCTTGTTTTATAGCTTTAGCCTGGGCTAATCTTGTTGCTTCATCTATTACTATTAAAAAGGTTGATCTAGCATCTCCCTTAGTTGGAGCTTCGGCATAATCTAAATGCACAGTATGGAAGGGCTCCTGTGATTGTGGCGGCAAGCTCATATGATTTGGTCTGTACTTGTATTTAAACTTGACCTGTTGACAAACAGGGCAAGAGGCTATGTAACTGCGTATATCATTTTTCATCTTATACCAGTAGAATCGCTGTCTTAATTTATGATAGGTTCTCAAAAACCCAGAGTGGCCACCTGAGAGGGGATCATCGTGATATAAGTGAAAAATAGAATCTCTATCCTCGGGAGGAACCAAGTACTTGTTGTTATCTCCGAGCTTCAGATCAATGCTCCGGTGATTCGTCCATAATATGGATTCATTTGGATCTGTGGGAGAATCAATGGCCAATCTCGACAAAGCGTCGGCATCTTGTAATTCCTTTCCGAATCGGTGATTAATATTCATTTCAAATGAACTAAGAAACAGTTGCCATCTGGCAAGTCTGTCTCTGAGATTTCCGCAGGAAAGCAGCTGAGTCGACGCGCAGTGATCGGTGTGGACTGTAAAAGGTTTACATTCCAAATATGCGCGGAAATGTTTAACTGCTTTCAACACAGCAAGACATTCCTTTTCGGTAACAGAATAATTCTGTTCCGCTCTTGTAAACGTATATGAATAATAACTTATTACTCGTAATTGTCGGTTTTTCTTTTCGGTAATATCTCGTTGGTATAATACTGCTCCCGTTCCATAGTAAGAAGCGTCGGTAGACAGCTCGTATTGAAGGGAACAATCGGGAATCCTTAAAATAGGGTTGGATGTAATCAGGGCAAGTAATTTTAAATACGACTCCTCACATTCTTCTGTCCATGTAAAAATGGAGTCTTTTCTTTTCAAGGCATCCAATGGTCTTATTATCATAGCATAATTCGGTATATACGGCCTGAAATGCCCAGTTAAGCCAGTGAAACATTGTAGGGATTTCAAATTGTAAGGCCTCCTCATATTCTTCACCTTTTCAATCACCTGATCCCTCATATGTTTGAAATCGCCGTTTATTATTCTTCATAGTAACTCCACTTGAGGAACGCTAAACTGACATTTCCCCAGGTTAATGGTCATATCAAATTTGGCCAGTCTAGTGAGAATCTTGTAGGATAGGGCTGCACATTCTTCTTTAGTGGGTGCACCACAACAGATGTCATCAATATAGACAACTACTCTTTGATCTAGCAGATCCCCCAATATTTCAGTCATTATGCGTTGGAATTTGGGAGGAGAATTTTTCCAACCAAACGGTAACCTTGTGAATTCGTACAGACCTTCTTGTGTTACAAACGCAGAAAATTTTCTGGATTCTTTAGTTAGTCCTATTTGCCAAAATCCGTCTCGTAAATCAATTTTTGTAAAATAATGGCAACCCCCAAATCGGTCTATAATCCTATCAATGCTGGGAAAGGGAAAAGGATCCAAATGAGTTTCCCGATTGAGCCTTCGATAGTCCTGACAGAGTCTAAAGGAGGAATCCTTTTTGGAACAAGTACGCATGGTGATGCAAACTCTGAAGTAGATGGAACAATGATTCCCCGGTCAAGCATTTCTTTAATTTTATTAGATATCCATTTTCTTTTGTATTCAGACGTTGAATATGGTTTAGACCGAATAACATTGCAATCAGGTTTCAATAAAAAGTCCACCTCAAATTTTGGGACCCTAATCCGAGAAAATTCACAAAGACTTGGGAAGTTTTCCTGAACATCATTAATCGTAAATGCATATTCATTAGCATTCAAGGCCAAACATTTGATGTTATCAGAATGAAAATCCCATTTGATTTTGAAATATTTCATGGTTGGCTTTCCTAGCAGAATCTCGAAAGGCATCTCTTCAAGAATTACTGCAGTTACCTCGATTCTACGATTATCTGCTTCAAGCTCAAGGTCAATACATTCAGATGCAAAAATGCTATTATGATTTATGGTTGTTAATTTTGTCTTTGCCGGATAACTTTTCCAGCCATACTTTTCTAGAGTGTTTTTTCGAATCAAATCAATAGATGAGCCAGGATCCAAAAATGCATTTAATTTTACTCCATTAACATTAACCGGGGACATTGAGTTAGGGGAAAAATAGGAAAAGTATAATACCCTTTCTGACGGAGGGAAAGGCCAACCCTCATTTTCTAGTTTTTTGGAAGTGTGCTTTTCTAATGGGCGAATGGAAGGCCTACATCTCTCAAGAACCTTTCTTAATTCCATAGTGGTGAATAATGGGATCACAGCCAAACGTTGTTGCATTTCTTCTGGTAGGCCGTGCAAGATGCCAGTTATCAAGATTCTCTCTGAAGCTCCCGGCAAGCCCAGCTGAAGTAGCCTCAGTTTTTATAAAAATAGTCCACATAGGAGCCACTGCGATATTGCCATTTAACAGCTTTATCAAAAGTGGAGATGGGATCCTCGCGAAACGCCTCAATGAAATCATTCTTCCATTCCTCCCAATCTCCATCTGCTATCTTTTTATCTTGGCAGTCATACCAACAACAACAACAACAAAAAAGCCTTTATTTAGGGTCACTGACCCTATACAGGATTCACCAGAGGTATGCATAAGAACAAAGCAGTGAGACAACGGAAATAGCGATATATACAGAGTAAAAAGAGAAAGAAAAAAAAAAAACAAGAAAAGGAAAAAAAAAAATAATAATAAGAAAGAGGGAAGCAAGAAATCAACACAAAAAGAGTAGCAGTAAGAAAGTGAGGAGTGAGTATCACTTGGCCTTCTTCTGAGATATGGACTTGTGGAAACCATAAAACGCCGTAGCAATATACTTATTCTGGGTCATATTGTCAATTATTGATGGAAGTGAAGCACAGAGTTGCCCAGTTTTGAGCATAAGGGTTCTTCTTTCTTCTTTCAGAGCAGAGCAATCAAAAATATAGTGAGTGATTTCATTTTGTAGTTTTGAATTACAGAAGGTACAAGTCGGGTCCTCACCGCAGAGCATCTTGGTGTGGTTTTCTCTAAAAAAACTTGAAAGTATTCTAACTTGTGCGAGTAGTCTTACAACCGGGAAAGGAAAATCCCCTAAAAGGTATCCCTCCGTCATGAAAGATATGTGAATGTCTTTGTAGTGAGAGTATAGCTTAGATTTATCCATTCTTGTAAGGTCGTTTTGTATAGATTGGTCTGCCGCTGTTTTTAAGAGCCCTGTAATCGCGCTCCTCAGCGTTTCAGGGTCATCACAGGAAACAAGTGCAGGGGATCCATTATCGTTAAGCAGATTAGTGAGCTTTTTAATGAAACCGATGGGTGTGCCCGAAGCATTAGAGAGTTCCCGTGTTCTATTAAAACATATACGTGGCAATCTGTCACTGCTCATATTCAACACCCGCAGCCAATACTTCAGGGTTAATTTTAAGGCTGTTACACTCAATGAGATACGACCGGTTTCTAATCTGATTAGGTAACCTGGAGTGTATCTGGGCAGATTCAGGAACCTACGGATAAATATGTCTTGTATATTGTCCAGTAAGTCTTTATGCTCTGTTGCCCATAATGGAGCGGCATACATCAGGACAGCTCTCACTATTGTATCAAAGAGTTTGATTGATAAATTTATTGACTTTGCTTTTGATTTTATTAATATTGGGTGTGTGGCGTTAATTGCTGTAAGTGCTTTTCCTTTAAAGTAATTTGCCGGGTGAGTAGTTGTTATTGTTGGTGTCAGAGGGAATCCCAAGTATGTATATCTTGAAGTTATTGCTATGGGTTTATCATTCCAGAACCATCTATCCTTATTTGAGGGTTTACCTCCATTACGGAACACCATAATCTTTGACTTGGACTCATTTAGTGTCATTAAGTTCTCATCGAGATATTCTTTCAGTATTTTGATCTTCTTTTGGAGGTTTATCCTGGACTCACCTATAATTGCTATGTCGTCGGCGTACAGCAATAAATGGATATCTCCAAATTCTGGCAAATTTACACTCGGCAGGTCTGAGTTATTATAAATTTCGATTAAGTCCGTGATAAATAATATAAATAGCAGTGGGGAAAGTGGTTCTCCCTGGAGGACTCCCGAGTTTATCTTAATACTTTCCGTAAATGATCCCTTCCATCTGATAGCTATAGTTGCTTGTTCGTAGTAACTTTTGATCGTACTTATGAATTGGTAACTTATGCCTAGGTTGTAAAGTTTTTTCCAAAGTAGTGAGTGGGGTACAGTATCAAATGCCTTCCTTAGATCGACAAAAAAGACATATAGTTTTCCCCTCTTTTTTCTTAATGATAGTTGGATTAAAGTAGTTAGTGTAAATATGTGGTCAATACATGATCTTTCTTTTCTAAATCCCGCTTGGTTTTCGGGTATAACCCTTCTTCCTTCGACCCATTCCTCCAGTCGTGATCTTAGGATTGATGTGAAAAGCTTTGATACATTGCTAATCAGTGCAATACCTCGGTAGTTGGAGGGGCTGTTCTTATAACCATTTTTAAAGATTGGGTGTATAGTGGAATTAGTCCAAATTGCTGGGTATTTTCCAGTCGTCATAACACTATTGTAGAGTTGTTTCAACAGCAGTATGTACGAATCAGGGAGTGTTTTTAATACTTCATTGGGGATGCCATCGGGCCCGCATGCCTTGTTACTCCTCAAACCAGCTATCTCCTTGTATATGTCTGCATTGGTTATCTCTGAGTCCAATATAGGATCGTTCTGAGAAATCACATTATGTAAATTACAAATTCTCAAATTTTTCTCTGTAGTCATTAGTTCGCGGTAAAAGTTCAGCCAGTCCTGTATAGATATTTCTCCTTGGATTATAGATGTGCTTTTGTAGAGCGCAATAGTTTTCCAGAAGGTCTTTGAGTCTTTAGCATTTCTGAGTATTTCCTGTTTTTCATTATCAAAGCCTTTCCTTTTTAGATCCAATAAAGCGAGATATTTCTTTCTGGAAGAAGCATAACATTCTCTGTCTTCCAATCTATTTGTTTTACGATATTTCTTCAGACTTTCTTTTGCCAGTTTTTTCATATCATAGCAGTCCTTATCGAACCACGGCTTAGATTTCCTGGGGCCGCCCTTAATTGAGTAGGTTATTTTTGCAGATGACATTGCTTCCAAAATTCGCTGATTGAAAGTGTATACAAGGTCATCGGAGGCTGGTATGTTTTTTTCCCGCAATTCTTCCAGTTTCATTTTAAACATTGCGAGTCCATCGGCTGACCATCTATATCTCGTAATATTATAATCTTCCCGTTTGGTTTTTTTCTCATTGAAGTTTTGGCCTTTTATCGTTAAAACCAAAGGATGGTGGTCTGAGTACAGTTGGTCATCGACTTTGAAGTCCAGTAAAATTTGTAGTGAACCCTGTGAGAGTATGCAATAGTCAATAGTTGAAGAGCCTCTTTCGGATATGTATGTAAAATCTCCATCTTTATCACCTCTAGATCTTCCATTAACTATTGTCAAAGAATTATCTTCCAGGAAATCAAGAAGTTTATTAGACAGAGATGATATTATATGATCTTTAGCCCTTCTTTCCGATGTTAGGGGGAGCTGGAAATTAAGTGGATTGTGTAGTCCTCCCAACTTCCCAGTTCTGATGTTTAAATCTCCAAGTAAAATAATTTCTTTTCCATCTGCTATTTGCTTTTGAGTGTATGTAAACAGCTTATCTAAGTTATGCAGCTGTATTTGGTTTGGAGGAAGGTATACAAATATTAAACAGATAACATGTTGGGGGGCTCTTGTGTTTGTTGATAAGAAAATAGATAACCAAGTGCCATCCTTTTCAGAACTCTCTACTCTATATTTCCCGCCTTCCCTAAAACCGACAATTATACCCCCTGACCCTCTTCCCCTTCCAGATTCTTTGGTGGCAGGTAATTCGATAATTTGATAATCTTTTAGTGTTATGTTAGTCCTGTTCAGGCACCATGTTTCAAGTAGAGCAAAAATTTCGTAGTTCTTTATGTGCTCGAGGAGTGGAAATATCGAAAGAATCCTATAGAAACCATTTATATTCCAACATATTATTTTTTCGGCGATGTCTCGCGAATTTTCAGAAAAATTTGCATTGTCATCGTCTTGAGAATCATATTTACATGTATTTATGTCGTAGTAACTTTCCGTTATTTGATTATGGGGCGGAGAATTAATTTGTGATTTTGATGTCGTATTTCTTCTATTTACACAATTGTTTCTACAAGGTTTTTGCTATATAGCAACTCCTGTGCTATCAACAACTTGGCCATTCATCACTTTACAGACTTTATCATTTACCAAAAGCTTGTTATCTCTCAACTTCGATTTTATTCCCCTTTCACCCAATTCTTTCCTTTTTGCAATTAGGATGCGCCGTTGCTCTCTAACATTTTTACTATAATCTTTACTTATCGAAATTTTAGTATCTCTGAGTTTGTAGGCATTTTTAAATATTTTTGCTCTATCAGCATAATCAGGCACCACAACAAGAACTGGTGCATTGGATCCGCGTGAAAGTCGGTGACATTTTGTTATTTTTAAATCATCTCCGATTTCCATTTTATCTCTAATTATGTTTTGAATCTTTAAGTTGCAATCTGTCTGATTTTCGTCACCCTCCCTCTCAATACCATAGAACACTAGATTGGGCTCACGCAGTCTCGTCTCAAAAAATTCGACTCTAGCCTCCAGTTCATTTACCTTTAACGAATTACATGAAGCCAGTTTTTCGGTAGCCTGTTGAGACTCTATACATTTGGTTAGCTTCTCCTCTATATTGCAGAATCGCTTATCCCAATCGTCCATTCGAGTCTCTATTTTGGTAAGTCTGATGTCAATTCTCTCTCCTAGACTCTTTATTTCCGTCGCCATGTTCAAGATTAGCATTTTTAGCTCGCCATCTATTGATTCTCTCTCTCCTGAGTGTACTGACGCAGTCAAAGTAGTTTGCTTTTTGGTTGGGGGGCCTGGGTTTTGTTCAATGCCTGAGATAAATAATAGAGCCAGAATGATACATAGCAGTCTTTTTTGGTTACCAGATATATTCCCAGATGGTAAGTTTATATTTAGGCCACATTGTCTATCATTATCCCTTCGTACTGAGTTTTTTGCATAGTGCGTTACCTTGAGTAAATTTGAATATTTATTGTTGCATAACACGAGTACTAAGAGTGACAGTATTATCCCTTTCATAGTATAAGGCAAATATACACTGAAATATTAGTAATATAAACTATATTTACCGGAGCGGTGCTGCACGTGTTCTGGCAGTCATACCAAAGCAAGGCAGTATCTTCTAAGAATGCACGCATTCCATTTACTTTAGTTTGAGAAGATTTCCAGTTATTATTCTGGCAGATAATTTCATAATTTTGGATCCAAATCAACGGATCAACATTCTTTCCATTAAACCTTTCAACTTCCATTTTAGCCATCCTCTCCTGTCCCGTGGCCAGATGCATCTCTACAAGTTTATATATATATATACATATACATATACATATATATATATATAGATGGAAATTTTGCCGGGAGGAATTGTCTTTTTATATATATATATATATATATTTATTTATATTAAGCAACTGCTGTTGGTTATTTAGTACAGTAACGAGTGCAGCGACGTTGGGCTCGAGTTGAGAACTCCCAGGAGCTATGTCTGGCTTCTCATCCTTAAGTAGATTTTATTTACTTTAATCAGTTTCTGTTTGATCTTTGCTGTCACTTTTTCCTCCGTCCACAATTCCAAGTTCCTCCTTCAGTGCTATCTTGGCTCCGCTTCTAAGAGAATATCCTGCCGGCTGCGCCATGTTGTCGTGTTCTCTACCTAACAAAATAGCAGTTGACGAACACTATACGGTATAGGATATTTATTTCTATAAAATGGGATCCTTCACTCTCCTCTTACACTCTATAAATATCCAATCATTTTTACATAATTAATTTTCTATCAGAAAATTAATACATATTTACATATATGCTGCACTTTTTCTCCAAGAATAAAATCTGCATATAGAATCATTACATATATATATGTATGTAATAAGGTATCCTGTCGACTATAAATGTGATGAAGTCCTGTAGCCTCTTGTAGAATCCTGTCGACTTAAAATGTGATGAGATCCTGTTGACTCTCGCTATACTGTTTTGACCGAGAGGAACAGTCAGGATAAGGAGTTTTCCAGTACCTCTCTACACCTTGGAAGTCCTTTTACAGTTCTCACAAAGTACAGGCAGTCGTGGTCGAGGCAGAGTGGAAAGCTTGGGAATGTCCATACACAAAAAAACGAAGACACAGTTGCACTAAGAAAGTCCCGTGAACAGATAAAAGTGGAGCTAGGAGCGAAAGATGGAGAGATAGAAGAGTTCTTACTGGTCTACATGGTGGATGAGGTGGACCTGGGGTACAACCGACGAGGGCTTACGCAGATGGCGAAGTGACTGTTAAGTGACTATCAAGTGACTGTATTTATAGGTTAAGACGGAGGCTTTATATATCTTTTCCGAGAAAGGAAGTATTGCATTTCACCAGATGTGAAGAGCGTGGATCGTCTGGTGAAATTCTAAACTGGCGCCGTCTTGACATTTTCCAATCTATCTTTAGATGTTGGTTAGTGACTTCCATCTATCTCGAATTTAGACGTTTTTGACTTCTATCTCTTTAGCTCAACTCTTAATCTATTACAAAGTTTTATTTATTTATCCTCAGTTTGTACAAAGTACATTACATATGATGATGAAATGACACATGTCAATAATGCGTATAATCATTTACAGATGTGTTTCTATTATACAACATTAAAATATTGTTATAAGTTATATACAATATGGGGTTGTTTGTATAAATTACCATATGTATATGTGATGATTTAGGACCATGGAATTGTTGTAAATAATCCAGATATCTACTACCACATATTTCACACGTGATTGTATATAACCTGTTATTTACTGCAAATAGAAAGCATCAAATAACCTCAATCTGTACCGCGTAAGACTCTAATAAAATATAGAAACTATAAAGATAGAAGGAATGGAGAATAACAGGAGAAAATTAAGGCTAAAACTAATCAGGCCTAAGTGAGAATAAGAAAGTAGGCCTATCGAGCCCAGTCCAATTTTTACGAGGTCGTGGCCCTCCTGGATGATATAACTATCCCCCCTGTTTACGTCAGAAAAGTGCAGTGACCTGCCTGGACCCAGGGAAGCTATAAAAGGAGGCCCCAAGCCTAAGTTAGTGAGTCTTTTGTTTCAGTCTTTGCTTCAGTCCAGTCCACGTAGGCCGCTCCTATAGAGGTAATCCTTTCCTGCCAGAAACCTCCTCGTCCCATTCCTTCTTGACGTTCAGACGCTTCTTAGTGGAATCTCTGTTTGTTTATTTCACCTTTGGCCCAGCTGTGTCGCCTTCCACCACGACTGCACGGTAGAGGTGACATCGAGGTTCGTCTAGCATCAGGTAACACTGGTCCCAGAGGTCCCAAGATATCACAGACTCCCCCGTCCGAAGAGCCGACAAGATTGTGGACGCCAAGGTACAAGTAAGCAAGTAGACCACTGTTTGTACAGAAAGATGGAACAGGAAATAGAGGAGGATTCAAAGGACCAATGGAGTCCGATCCCGACTATGAAAGTGGCGAAAACACCACTTTTCCCAAGATAGAAAACTCCCTCGGTAGGACGCAGGAAGTCGACCCCAGCCAGGAGGACGACCCGCCCCCGCCGGTGGCATCAGATGTCCTAGGGAGTTTGGCGAGGACGCTACATCAGCTGTCCGCGGCGACCGGACTATCGCGAGATGTGGAGCTACCGCGCTACGATGGTTCCTACGAGGCGCAGAGCTTCTTCGACAATTACGACACCCAAGCTGATCGGGCCCAACTATAATACACCGAAAGACTGATAAGGCTACCAAACCTCCTGCACTACTTCCGCAGCCTAAAATTAGATAAATTATACTACGTTGACGCAAGGCAGGCCCTGATAGACCTCTTTCCTGAAACCACAAACGCGTCATTCGCACGATTCTTGGCCATTAAGTTGTCAGATCGCTCCTCGTTAGAGGAGTATTATCAAAAAAAGACAGTGTGTGGCCTCCAGCTGAATCTTCCCCACAAAATCCTATTAGAATCCCTGACTGATGGGTTACCCGTCGCTGATCAACGCATTGTCGCTGCCGTGCAAGCGAACACCCTCCAAGAGTGGTATAGGGTAGTGTCGCGCGTAAGAGGAACCCACAGTGCGCCACAAGTGTGCCAACAGACGACCAGAACAACTCCCAACCTTTCCTTCTCACCGTTACCGAGGTACAGTGCTCAGAGACCGTGGTCAGCACGACCCAACTACGCTGCCAATCCACCACCTTCATCCTGCAGGTATTGTGACGCCATGCACTGGCACGCCCAGTGCCCCAAACGGCCTGCAAAAAGCCGTCCAAGACCTGTGTACCGAGCCACAACTTATCCACAGCACGAAAGAACTGTGTTGTCCTCTCCTGCACCCTTCCGAGTTACCAACACGCGGGCGAATGTTACCTGCTGCCCTGATCCTCTCTACACCACGAGCCCAGCGCAAACAGTGAACTCTAACTGTACCAAGGATCCTACAACCACGGCACCACACCAGGCCTGTCCCGACCCACAAGACAGCACAACAGTAGGTTCCTCCTCACATAATTTTCGTTGAACAATTGCTCGTTCGAGCTGAACTGTCCAATAATGTACACCTACCACTACTACTTGATGCAAGAGCATCTATCGATATAATTAGTCGGAATACTTTTAAAATAATAGAAACCTGTTTACAAAAGAAAATACCTGTCCACCAATTTAACTCAACTATTAACGCCATAGCTAACAATATCTTCACCATATGTTATATATTTTAAAACTTAAAAATAGGTAACATAACTCAGAACCTAAAATTCCGTATCATAGATACATCCTTGCCTTTTGGCATATTATCCCTTAACTCCATAAAAATATTTCTACTAATTATAAACTGTCCTCAGCTACTCCTGTATCAAGATAATGTACCCCTACCAACTACATTGTACAAATTCACCTCGTGCAAGCAACACGTATCCCATGGACAGGTTAATACAACTGTCCCATTTACAAAACTTCCCCTCCTGGAACGGGTTGCTCACACGTGGTGAACTCCAACGCTCTTATTTGGCCTCATTGTAATTTTCCTGATCCTATTTTCAACACATCTATGTCCTCCTCTTGCATAGCTTTGGACACAAATAACCTAGGTCACTGTCCCTATAATTTACACAAAGTACTGCATCAATTTGCACCCGTTTTCGCCGCCAATAAATACGACGTCCCTAGGCTTAAAATACCTCCCGTAAAAATCAATAATAATTCGGACAAGGTAATTGCCTTACATCCTTATCGAGTACCCCTAAATGACCAACTTGAAATACAAACACAAATCGAGCAAATGCTTGAACACGGTATAATTACAACCTCTATATCTCCCTATGCCAGTCCCATCACGCTTGTCACCAAGCGAAACAAATCAAAACGCTTTTGTGTTGACTATCGTAGGATTAATGAAATCATTGCACCAGACGTCCATCCTCTCCTCTTTATAGAGAATATACTCGACAAACTCTCGCGCGCCAAGTATTTCTCCTCAGCCGACATATCTTCTGCCTACTGGCAGGTCGAGATAGATCCCAGTTCCCGTCACCTTTTAGCTTTCTTGACCTTAGACGGGCAATACGAATTTTGTAGGCTTCCTTTTGGGATGTGCAACTCACCACAGATTTTTGAACGCGCAATAAACCAAATATTCCAAATATATAAGTTAAACTTCATAGCCCACTATTTCGATGATTTCATTATCTTTTCGGATACCTTAGAAGAACATATTCAACACTTAGAACAATTCCTGGAGATCTGCCAACAGGAAAATATTAAACTAAACTATAAAAAATGTGAAATTTTAACACAGCGTGAAGATATGGTCTTGGCACAAGTAGCCCCTTCTGAATCCTGCCTGGTTTTCTGCTATGAGTTTTCTATTTTCAATCCAATTACTTAGTCTATTTTTAAATATAGATGTAAAAAGTTTTGACAAGTTGCTTATAAGGACAATGCCCCTATAATTTGATGGTGTATTCGGATCACCATTTTTGAATATTGGTTGGATGATGGTTTTTGACCACTGTGAAGGAACTTGGGATTTAGTTAATATTTTATTGAATAAGTTAGATAAAAGGATTAAACTATTCTCAGGTATGGCTTTGATAGCTTTATTTGGTATACTATCGTAATCTGCTGCTTTATTGTTTTTTAAGCTAGCGATTTCCCTCGCAATTTCCATAAGTGAAATTTCGGCGTCCAGCTCGGGGTCAGTAGGAATTAGTAGAGTAGGTACATCAGCCACATTTCTTTGAGGAGGCGACAATAAACCCTGATAAAAGGATTCCCACTCTGAGATGTCAATATTTCCTTTTGTGCTATTCCGTTTCTTAAAGGACGCAATTATTTTCCAAAATTCGGCAGAGTCCCTAACATTGCTAAGGGCAGCTTGAACAGAATCAGAGTATTTGTTCTTTTTGTATTTGAGCAATGATAGATATTTGCGTTTACTTGTTTCTTTTGCATATAAAACTTTTACATATTAATATATACAGTTATCAGCGTCATGCGTTCTTTCTTAATTCTGTCACCGTTTGCTTTTGGTTCAGTGGTAGAATGCTCACCTGCCACGCGGGGGCCCCGGGTTCGATTCCCGGCCGATGCTTTTTTTTTTACAATTTTTAAAACTCATTTATATTATTAAAATATATGTGCTTTTCCTGTCTATGTACAGATTTATAGTCTATTGTTACGTAGCCGTTGTGGTTTTATATTATTTATATTTTATTTAGTAATTATATTTTATTAATTAATTACCACCCTTTAATTGTAATATATTTTATTTACTACAAGCATGGCTGCGCTTGTTCTACACTATATTCTTATATAA
The DNA here is from genome assembly GCA_030710605.1 of Cordylochernes scorpioides. Lineage (NCBI taxonomy): Eukaryota > Metazoa > Arthropoda > Arachnida > Pseudoscorpiones > Chernetidae > Cordylochernes > Cordylochernes scorpioides. Next base: position 73,768,401 of record CP092866.1, on the reverse strand, counting down.
TACAACATTAATAATCATGGTCAAAAGTCAATAAACATAATAGTCTTTTTATGTTACATGTCTTTTTTTTTTTTTCTTTTTCTTTTTCCTTTTCTCCCTTCTTCCCTTTTTCCTTAAAGATTCAACTTCACTGGGGGTTTAACTAGTCTTCCGCATCTGGTTCTAGTTGTGGCTGAAGTCTCCTCGCTCTGGGAAGATGTAGATGGTTGAGGGTCAAGTTGTTGTTGCTTTTCTGGAGGACTTTCTTTTTCCGTAGGTCCTGATAAGGTATCAGCTGGACGTAGATCTCGTCGATTTCTTCTAAGAACTGATCCTTTGGTGTCCTCTAGAAGATAAGATCGGGGGTGAACTCCAGGGGCTATAACTTTAGCTGGGGACCATTGCTTCTCTTGTCTGACCAACACAGACTGGCCGTTCTCCAATGAAGGGAGATCCCTTGCGTGTCGATTAAAATAAAACTTCATTCTGCTCTGGTTAGCTTCATGCTGTTTCCTGATGGAATCTTCACAAATTCTGCTCTCGTTAATCAGTGTTGTCTTCATAGGCAAAAAGAGTCTCTGCTTTCTCCCATACAACATGACAGCTGGAGATGGCAATGAGTTATGCTCAGTGTTTCTTAGAAGTAGTAGTGCCTGATATATATCCTGTTTACTTTGTTGACATTTGATGATGGTACTCTTTAAAGTCTGGATAGTTCGTTCGATCATGCCATTGGACTGTGGGAATCTCGGGCTCGAGGTTGTGTGAGTCACATTCCATTCTTTGGCGAACTCCCACCGCTGCCACCATGTTACGTAGCCGTTGTGGTTTTATATTATTTATATTTTATTTAGTAATTATATTTTATTAATTAATTACCACCCTTTAATTGTAATATATTTTATTTACTACAAGCATGGCTGCGCTTGTTCTACACTATATTCTTATATAATACAACATTAATAATCATGGTCAAAAGTCAATAAACATAATAGTCTTTTTATGTTACATCTATGTACACAAGTATACAAGTATGTATACAAGTTATTTGCAAATTGCGTGGTAAATTTGCCCTTTCGCTCGCAAGCAGCGCCTCTAGCGGTGAAGATGGAAGGTAATATCAGCTCACCTAATGGACATGTAAAACGTGTTTTAACAGGACATAGAGAAAAATCTGGAAAAGATATTTTTCGGATTTTTAGTCAAAAAAAAAAATTGAAAGGTTCTGGGATAAAAGTAGTTGTTTTTTATTCAGAAAATGATTATGACAATATTGCTGTATCATATTTGATTATCAGATACAAAATTATATCCGGAAAAATTCCAAAAAGCAGAGACCACGGGTGAAGCCAGTTCATTTTTAGTATGCAGGAACAAAATTCAAACAGAAAAACATTCATTCGAGCAGAAGACACAAAGCCAGATCATCTCTTTATAAAAATATCGCTTATCAGACACAAAGTTTGAAGCGGGACGTTTCACAAGAATGACATCCACGGCGCCAATTTATAATTGTAACGAATAGTATTTTGAATAAAAGCATTTAATCGGGTAAAACCCGGGCATTGCCCTTTCTTAATCAATTCTGCCACCGTTTGCTTTTGTGAATGGAATAAATACCAAAATATGGCCATTTCTCATAACCATCGGTGGTTCAGTGGTAGAATGCTCGCCTTCCACGCGGGCGGCCCGGGTTCGATGCATTTTTTTTTTTTTACAATTTTTAAAACTCATTTATCTTCTCTATATATATAAAATAAATTTAAAACTCATTTATCTTCTCTATATATATAAAAATGAATGTTTGTATGTTTGTCTGTTTGTCTGTATGTCCGGTATACAAATTCGCAGTAAGTAGTTCACTAATTCAAACCAAAATTTCCATACATAGGTAAAAAACACGGGGAAGACGATAGGCTATTTTAAAAAATATATAAATCAATTATTAAAACTATATGTTTTTAGTCAGAAAATGATGATGACGATATTGCTGTATCATGTTTGATTATCAGATACAAAATTATATCGGGAAAAATTCCAAAAAGCAGAGACCACGGGTGAAACCAGTTCATTATTTTATACGCAGGAACAAAATTCTAACAGAAAAAACATTCATTCGAGCAGAAAACAAAAGCCAGATCATCTTTCTATAAAAATATCGCTTCTCAGACACAAAGTTTGGAGTGGGACGTTTCACAAGAGTGACATCCACGGCGCTAATTTATAATTGTAACGAATAGTATTTGAATAAAAACATTTAATCGGGTAAACCCCGGGCTTTGCCCGGGTCATTCGGCTAGTAAAGATATATTCAGTAGAGAGTGGATGTTTGCTCGGAAAATATTTGTATTAAATATTCGTTAGGCAAACTTTCACTCGGGTAAAACCCGGGCGAAGCCAGTTCGTTTTATAAATCGGGTTATTTACACATCGAATTATTCTAAATGTATTACATTCTTTCATTTTGTTAAGAGCTAAAAGTAGAAAAATAAAATAAAATAAGTTAATCAGACAATCAGAATTCGTGCTTCATTGGTGACAATAAAAATTAAAAAAATATTAATTATATGTATTTATTTATTTATTTATTTATCCATCAAATCAGACGCGATATCCCTTCAAGGGATGCTTGCGTCAATAACAACACTAAATTCAGATACTATATTACATAAAAAAAAAATAATAATAATTACAAGATTTAAAAGATAAAAAAGAGGACATTAAATCATTCTTGATTTTACATCACAACCAACAAAATAAACAAACCAAAAAATACATATATACAAATATGTAATAATTAAGGTTTTTTTAACCAAGAGAGAAAATCATAGATATATTTACAGAATTTTCTAAATTTAAAATACGAGTCCTTACTATTTACAAACATAAAAAGATCCTTGTATTCGATGTTTTCCCGGTTTCTGTAGTTCTGGAAGATTGGGCACTCAAGGAGCAGATGACTGGAATCCTGCTTTCTCTTTCCACATAAACATCCCGGATCGTCTATAGCTCCTATTCGAAACAGAAAATCTCCGAAATTTCCATGACCAGTAACGAATTGCACATTGTAAAAGTCAGGGCGGAAATATTTTGGAATGCCCAGAGGGAAAAAGAGACGAAAGTGATCATTTGTATTAGAAAACATATCTTCCATTCTTGTTCTCAAAAATCCTTTTATAATTGAAGGAGAATGTGGACTGAACGTTCGTTGGTCTTCCTCGCTTAGTTGGTCCAATTCATATTTAATCAATCTTGATTCTATAAAGTCAGTCAGGAATGGGATCTCTGCCAGACAGTGGACACAATTTGAGGAAGATGTTTTAAACGATCTAGTAGCCCAAAGAACAATTTGGTATTGCATCGAATTTAATTTCTGTTTAGAGCGGTTATTTATTTGGTAAAACCAAATTTCAGCTCCATATGTTAGAATAGGTCTAATTAGCGTCTTATACAGAATTAACCTTTTATTAGAATTTATACCCCATATTTTGCCGCTGAGGGAAAAAAGCAGATTTTTCATGCGCTGCGCCTTATGCAAAATCTCATTGATGTGCGGGGTAAAATTTATTTTTGTTTTGAACCTATGGTTAGATAATTTCATTTCCAAAATTTTGATTTCATTTGAAGGCTTTATGACGGTTTTTTGAAATTCCAGCTGGAACCTATGGAAATTGTGGAAGTGAATCAAGTTTGTTTTTCCTGGATTTATTTTTAACTTGTTTGAGCGGCACCATTGAGTGACATAGTTTAGGGTGTTCACTAACTCAGTTTTTAGACCCTCTAAATTATAATGCCAACATACAATAGAGATGTCGTCCGCGTAGCAAATAATTTCAGCTTTTGTAGATTTAAAATTCATTAAAATGTCGTTTAGCAAGATGTTCCATAATAACGGTGAAAAATTTTTAATAAATGTTCTTTTTTCTATTTTACTCAATTTTATTTGGTATTTTTCACTGATACATGAAATTTATTATTAATAAAATATTTATTCTGTTGTGTTTATTATTTTTTATGGTTAAGATGACGCGTTGAAAGAGTTCAATTCTTTTTAATATTTTTTTACACTCTCTAATATTTTTTCTTTATTTTAAATTTTTCACCCTTCCCCATTTCGTAAAAATTGCAAAAAGATGACGACGTCTGAGAAACCGCAGCAGGTTGAAGAAGCGATGGAGCTCGAAAACCCCATGAAGCCCAAGAAAAAAAATCTGGAACACGGCCGGCTCTACTGCAAATCTGTATTTGTGGGCTACAAGCGTGGCCTGAGAAACCAACACGAGAATACCTCGCTCCTCAAGATCGAGGGAGTCACGTCCCGCAAGGACGCCAAGTACTACCTGGGCAAGAAGGCCGCCTACGTCTACCGTGCCAAGAAACTGGCCACCGTGATCGGCAAGAAGGGGCAGCGCTCCAAGCTCCGTGTCATCTGGGGTAAGGTAACCCGTGCCCATGGCAACAGCGGGGTTGTCCGTGCTAAGTTCTCATCCAACCTCCCCGCCAAGGCTATCGGCACGATTGTCCGCGTCATGCTCTACCCCTCCAGGGTTTAAGTTCCCACTCGTCTCACTTTGCCAGGGATTCGAAGTCTAAATAAATTACCCACTTCCTATCATACATTTCGTTTAGCCTTTAAGCCAAAATTTATTGTATAAATAAAAAAATAAAACTGCTTCAATGCCTTTTACTTTTTAAATTATTATTATTTTTTTTTTAAGATTATAACGAATGCATACCTTTTTCTTGAAAATAAAGATACTTCGGCCAGTAAATATTTTCATTTTTTAAATTTATTTATTTTATTTAAAAAGATTTACTGGCCGAAGTATCTTTATTTTCAAGAAATATGGATGCCGGCCAGGCCGCCTCAATATTTACGAATGCATACCTGGATCAATATATAAAAAAGACAAACTATGATAAGGTTTCCACGAGCGATGTCGTTTGTAAACTTTCTATTAGTTAATAGCTAAGAAAGAGGGTGTGTAAAATCTAAAATATTTTGGAATTTTCCCTATCGTATAAGTATTTTCATTCAAATACACATATTTTTACTCCATCATCGGTAAATTTTTTATTTATTTTAGATATCATCCCCAATAAGAGTTTTTAAAAACATGCTTGTCAAGTATTTCACAATATTTTGGTAACCAGAGTTGTTCTCTATTGTCATGCGATGAAAATACTTTTTTTTATTTAGTAATTAATAAGTTTTATAGTCCTCCTTATTATTTCAGATGTTACGGTTAGTTGTGTTGACTCAATTGATCAAATTAAATAAATAATCAGCCCAGGTGTGTGTGTTCCTAGAGCAATACACAGAACGCTTTCTAAATGATTTAAAGAGTTTTTGTCAATACCACGAGTAAAAAGTGACGCAGCAACTTTTTTTAGAAGATAATTATACAAGGTTTTGCGGGACAGGCCCTTCAGTTAAATAGGTTTGGGCTGAAAAGACTATGTCCCCCAAAGCATATGTTATTCCTTTAATAATATTTTTTGAAAAGTTATGGCATTATATTTATTAATCCTATTTATATATTTCCCTACATTTATTCCATATTAGCAAAACCAGCTAACAGCCAATAAGCTATCTATAAACTTATTTAATTAATTCAAGTCATTTTAGAAGATTTTCATACAAAATCTGACGCTTACTAACAAATAAACAATATTGATAAATATGTCTATTTTTTTAAATAACAATTTATGCAAAGTAATACAGCTTTTTTTTTTGCTCCAAAAAAGGTGTAATTGACATTATTTCATGGCAAAAACCTGTTTATATATATATAACAAAACCGACTTTTCTTATTACCTCTGTGTTTTAGTTTTTAATTAAATTTTTCAAATTGAAATAGTAAATCTAATTTTTCTTTTATAGGGAATAATTTTGTTATCACACTGTTTGTAAAAGTACTTTTTAAGTTAAAAATGTGAAGTTATAAACTTGATTGATCAACGGAAAGCCAAGAAGGGAACGGTTAGCTGGGACTATTTACAAGAGTGTTCTTGAAAGAACTCTGACTGGCTGACGATTGTAGTTTTCAGAAAATGGGAAGGCACTTGTTAGTTAGACAAGTTTTGTGAAAATTTTTGAGGTTAAGTGGACTATGTTTGTATTTGTAAGGAATATGTTTTTAAGGATATGTTTGTTATGCCTTCTATACCTGACGCTTTCCGGGAATGGGTGTTGTCAATTATTGCGTTGAGTGTTGTGATAGAGAGGGCTTCATACCATTGCCGATAGGAGTTCTTAATCTGCAGGTGTAATACTGATACCACAGGGTTGGGTGAGAAAAAATTCTCAAAGTTATCTTCAAGGCTTCAGCAATTTGAGGCAGGGAGGATCATATTCATGGTTTTTAGGGTGAAGCCTTCTTGATGGCTGCTTAAAGATCTTTGATGTTCCAGACTGGTCAATTAGGTTAATGAAGTTATGCCAGCCTCATTGTTGAGATTTTTACCTTGAATGTTATTGAGATGATCACTTACTTTTTGTGATATCAAACCTGGTCAAGTGGACTTTTGATATGTTCTCCCTTTAGTTTTTAAAACCTTGGTTCCTCTTGTCTTCTAATTATTTGTGAGATCGCTGTGCTGACGAAAGTTTGGACCAGTTTGTACCCATTACGATTGTATCGGTAATATGCTTCTGGATGGTAGCTCTTGAAATTTCGATTTCCTCAGTGGTGGTCTGGGCTGCTGTTTTGAGTCCATTCTCGAGAGAAATTATCCCAGTTTGTTGTTTTAAACTTATTAAAATTGATAAGGCACAATTTATAGCTTATCTATATATATAAAATTGAATGTCTGTCTGTTTGTCTGTACTCTATAGATTCAAAAACCATACATCCAATCGCCGTGAAATTTTGGGATATTATTAGGTATATCGCCGGGAAGGTTTTTGAAAAATAATTTCATGAATATCTTGAATATCCTTAGAGATTTTTGCAGATTTGTAGATTTAACTCGCAAGCAGCGCCCCTATTGTGACGATGATAACAAGTTTTCTTATCACTAAGTTTGTTATCTTAAATATTATTTATCAAAAGTAAGATTATCTCAGGATGACACGGCAATGTGACACGGGAAAAAATGTTCACTAGATAAAACTATGATTTTCTAATGTAGAAAATTAGGAAAGACAAAATTCAGGATGACACGGCACACAGGGACCGGGAAAAAATGTTCATAGATTATAAAAACAAGATAATAACAACGCTCTTACCGAAACGTCACACACTATTAACTTATTTATTTCGATTTGGTCTTATTACCTTGTGTTTTTGCTCTTGTACTTCATTGCTGTGGGTCTGAACTAAGTTCGTGGATAACAAAAGTATTCGGATAATTTTTAATTCCAGACTGTAGGGGGGAAAACCTGGATTGGTTTTCTTGAAAGTAGAGGACTAAGCTGCCGTCTTGCTGTGTTGTCAATCCTTGCCGAGACCGTTGATGTCTCCTGCCAAGAGAGTGTGAATATTTGAGCAGAAAAATTTGCTGATGTCAACACGGTCTCCAAACTTATATTAAGATTATTGCACTCTGAAAGGCGATCCATTAAATAAGTTTAAATAAAAAAGGCGTGCCTGGATGTGTAAATATCTTTACAGATTCAGGAACGCTCTATATTTATTTATATAAATGTAATATAATCCAAAGTTATTACACTGCAATATTTGATGTATTACACTGTTGTAGAATCTGTCGACTTAACCGTTCTATGACAATATCGTTGCGGAATTTCTTGTTGTTTGGTTTGAGTGGTGAGGATTGGTTGAAACGCAGTCGTTGAGTGGCAAGTGAAGCACACAGTTAGGAATAATCAGGACACATGATGGGGTTTGAAAATAAAAGGCAACTGGTTTGGAGGAAAGAAAGCTTGAGAAGGCGGAGCGAGTTTTGATTGTTAATTATCTGATCACATGGCGGTGATTGTACTTAGCTACGGGATGAGCAGAGGGAGAGAGGTCCAGAGCCGATGTCACCTCCTTGGAAGCCAAAACTCTACTGATCCGAACTCGGTGGAAGCCAAGTCACTACTGTAGGTGTTGTTCCTATGAGAGCCAAATCGTTACTGACAATTCTTGCTTTTCGATTTAACACCACGAGTTGTCTTCCTTCCCATTGGTCGAAGGATGGAACGTGCCCGTTTTTCTATTGGTTGACCTACTTAGTTCTTGCTTCCTAATTGGACCGGCGGCTTTCTTTGGTGAAAGATATGCCCGGCCTGATAGGAAGTGTCGGGTGTTAGTTCGACTCTATTTACTTCCGTGGATATCAAGTACGTCCGGTTCTGCTCCGGAAATTTGGGCGTCTCTGAACTAATATAACTTCTGCGGATACCAGATACATCCGGGTTTGCCAGGAAGTATTGACTGTACAAGTTATTTATACTTGTGCCCGCTTTTAGCCTGCTTCCTATGTCTTGTTGCCACTTCCTTTCCTCCAGTTACCTTATTCTTTATTAAATCTTTGAAAATCATACATTGTACATGCATAGTGGGTCGGGGTGCATACAATTATATACAAATTATGACAGATGCGCCCCCTACATGTGAAGAATTCAAGAAGGGGTTAGCCTGAGAGAATTCTGTAAAGTAAAAAATAATTTTGTGGGAAAATTAGTTGTGGGTATTGAGTCTATATACAAGCATTGGTGGCGATATAAGAAATAAAATAGAATGGTGTTGATGATATAGGTTGAGTATAATTAATAGAAATCAAAAATTTTTTAATTGTAAGAAATCAAAATGACTGCTATGGTACATAGTGGATTAAAAAGAAAAGAAAATGCGCCTAACTAATTTCTACTTGAAATTGGAAAAAAATCGAGGGAGTTCTATTAGGGCTTTTGAGAAATCAAAAATAATATAAAAATAAAAAGTTGGACGAAATCAAAGTAAATGCTTGGTTGCATGGTGGGAAAAAAAATGCTTTGTTGCATGGTGAAAAAAAGAAAAATGCCTAACTAATTTTTTGCTCGAATTTTGGGAAAAGAAATCGAGGAAATTTCATAAGGTCTTTTGAGAAATCAAAAATAAAAATAAAAATAAAAAGTTGGAAGAAATCAAAGTGAATGCTTGATGCATGGTGAAAAAAAAAAGGAAAAATGCCTAACCATATTCTCGCTCGGAATTGGGAATGGAAATCGAGGGAATTTCATTAGGTCTTTTGAGAAATCAAAAAATAAAAATAAAAAGTTGGAAGAAATCAAAGTGAATGCTTGGTTGCATGGTGAGAAAAAAAAGGAAAAATGCCTAACTATACTCTACTCGAAATTGGAAAAAAATCGAGGGAATTCTATTAGGTCTTTTGAGAAATCAAAAATAAAAATAAATTTCATAAGGTATTTTGAAATCAAATAAAAATAAAAGTGGTTGAGCGAAATCAAAGTTGAGTGCTTGTTAAAAAAAAAAGAGAAATGAAAAATAAAAAGGTTTCAACAATGAAGGATGATTTAATGTTTTTAGTTTAACCGAGAATCAATGAGTTTTCGTTGATAATTGAGTTATGGCAATATAAGCTAAGTGGTAAATAGAATGATAATTGATAAATAAAAATGATAATATAAACTAATTGGAAAAAAAATGATAATTAATGATTAAAAGTGATAATAAGTTGAATAAATTGATAAATTGATTATATATTTAAATTTTAATTGAGAGAAAATAATGAAAATGATTAATATGAAAAATAAGGTGTATTGGTTTGAACCCTTTTGTATATCTACATGCCCTATAAATGTTTTAATTGCTCAATTATGCCCTATAAATTTTTTGTCTTTGTGTGTGTTGTGGAAAATGTTAGAAGTATGTAAAGTAATTGATTTGTTATAATAGGGATGGGAACTCATTTAGAATGTTTGTGACGTCTTGTGCGTGCGGAATTGTAAGGTAAAAATCGATATGTAGACTCGAACTGGAATCCAAAATCGGTGGCATAGAGAGGTTCCCAGTTGACCTCAATAGGGGACCTTCTCATTGTAATTAGAGATACGGAAGTGGGGTGTGTCGGGCAAAAGAGAGGGAATGAAATTGGAGGTCGGACGAGGCGCTCCCCTTTGTTTGCATAGGCCGAATTTATCGCCGCGGACTACACTTCCTATCGCGGTGTCTCAAAATTCTCTCTTCCTTCCGCTTATTTATTTTTGGGTGCGGCTCAGATCTTGTTTTTGGAGTGTGACTTATTTTGTGTACGAATTGTTTTGCGTAGTGTTGGCTCGGTGTTTTACGTAGTGTTGGTCGGATTCATCGATTCTTGTAGATAATCGGCAGGTGGGACAGGTTTTTACCTGTTTTTGTATTGTCGTGTGTTATGTTCTGCCAATATATTGTGAAGAGATGAGTTGGTGTAAGTTCGACGTTATTTGTATTTTGAAAAGCCGGATGTTGTATCCATTTATTAAATCGAATGGTCGTTGTGACTTTAGTAAAAAATGCTATTCAGTGATATTAGAGTGGAATTGAGTGAAAATGAGGCTTACGACGTGAACACGTGTTGAGTGGAGACGTGTCACAGGCGTGGTGAAAGGCGTCTGTGGCCTGAAATGAAGAGTTTTGTGGGGTGACCTGTGACACGAATCGAAAAAAAAAAAAATTGTGAATGAAAAGGTGTCACGCGAAGTCCTTGTTTGTACAAAATCTAACCTGTTCTCACTATGAACAACAAATTTATTAAAGTCATATATCGAAATTTCTATTGTTAGTGTATATGGCACCTTTTAAGGTGAACATTTTTTTAGTGTTTTGGGTAGACGAGATGATTGTTACTAACGACGGTGCATGCGTTTGTTGGTTGTTGTCGTCTTTTGGCGCGAGTGTCGCGCTTGTTGGGCGGGTTGTGCGTGTTTGTTAGCGTGACGACGTATGGTCATGTATGGATTTTGTGTGGTAAGTGTGAGCTGTGTTGGTGTACGGACACTTTTTTGGGCATTATTGGAATTGTAGGTTGGAGTCGTGGTGGCTTTATATGTTGTGGGCATGAAAAGTTGCGTGGTGTGAGATTAGAATGGTGGCATGTAAATATTTGAGGTTTGGGCAATGAATGCAGGCAAGGGTTTCCATGTGTGAAAGCTTTGTGTGCTGTACGAGTCCTTTGGGACAGGTTTTGGTCTAGCCCGTGCGTGCATTCATTGAGTACAAGGTTAGATACATGATTAAAGGGGTAGGTAGGTTAGGTAGAAGTCCAATGTCAATTTCTTGACGCCATAGGGTGGGTGCCTACCTCAGTTCACAGGTCTCCTCTGGGACGTCTTGGTTTGGGGTGGTTGGCTTGGCTCGGGACTGCTCGCACCGTCCGCGAAATTGAAGTGAAGTCCGGTACTGGAATATCGTTTTGGGATCGTTTGTGCTGTCCCGGATCGCGCGGATTGGTTTCGGGGACTGTGTACGGCATGGCGGTGGATGACTCCTCGGTGGTCGGTGTCCGGCCTTGGTGACACTCGCCTGGGGTTGGGGGGGGTTGTGTCCGTCGTCCTCCCCGGGGAATGGCGCTCCGGAATTCCGTCTCACTTTGCGGGGCGTTGACACGTCGGAGGGCCACGGTCATCTGCCATATGATGGCCGCTAGAAGGCGCCTGGTCGCCTCTCTTCTTGCCCGCTTCTTTTCCGCTGGGTTTGTCATTGCCGTTTGATTTGCTGGTGTCTGGGCTAATTTCCATCTTGATCCTGATTAAGCTCCATAATATCTTTATCCTGTCGACTCTGTGTAATATAATCCAAAGTTATTACACTGCAATATTTGATGTATTACACTGTTGTAGAATCCTGTCGACTCTGTGTAATATAATCCAAAGTTATTACACTGCAATATTTGATGTATTACACTGTTGTAGAATCCTGTCGACTTAACCGTTCTATGACAATATCGTTGCGGAATTTCTTGTTGTTTGGTTTGAGTGGTGAGGATTGGTTGAAACGCAGTCGTTGAGTGGCAAGTGAAGCACACAGTTAGGAATAATCAGGACACATGATGGGGTTTGAAAATAAAAGGCAACTGGTTTGGAGGAAAGAAAGCTTGAGAAGGCGGAGCGAGTTTTGATTGTTAATTATCTGATCACATGGCGGTGATTGTACTTAGCTACGGGATGAGCAGAGGGAGAGAGGTCCAGAGCCGATGTCACCTCCTTGGAAGCCAAAACTCTACTGATCCGAACTCGGTGGAAGCCAAGTCACTACTGTAGGTGTTGTTCCTATGAGAGCCAAATCGTTACTGACAATTCTTGCTTTTCGATTTAACACCACGAGTTGTCTTCCTTCCCATTGGTCGAAGGATGGAACGTGCCCGTTTTTCTATTGGTTGACCTACTTAGTTCTTGCTTCCTAATTGGACCGGCGGCTTTCTTTGGTGAAAGATATGCCCGGCCTGATAGGAAGTGTCGGGTGTTAGTTCGACTCTATTTACTTCCGTGGATATCAAGTACGTCCGGTTCTGCTCCGGAAATTTGGGCGTCTCTGAACTAATATAACTTCTGCGGATACCAGATACATCCGGGTTTGCCAGGAAGTATTGACTGTACAAGTTATTTATACTTGTGCCCGCTTTTAGCCTGCTTCCTATGTCTTGTTGCCACTTCCTTTCCTCCAGTTACCTTATTCTTTATTAAATCTTTGAAAATCATACATTGTACATGCATAGTGGGTCGGGGTGCATACAATTATATACAAATTATGACATAAATATATACTATGGTTTTTTTATCGCTTTAAGTGTGTTTATCTGTAATATATTCCTTTTTGAAAAAAACATGACGTCTCTTCCTTTTATATATAATAAATCTATATATTAAATACATTCAAGTATTTTGACCGTCTTTACGAAGAACGCGTAAGTCAATAAGCCACAACATCAGCTTTGGAAAATTCGAATGCTTACCAGCACACCATGAATTCGGTCTATGGCCCTCGTCGGTTACGATTTCATAAAATCCTCCCGAGTTATGAAATCGGCCTAATCTTCTAAAAGGAGATATTACCATCCTACATTTTTACAGAATATTCGTTTTTATCTCAAATGATAAATAAGAGGTTATTATTTATAGAATACTAGCGGATGTACCCGGCTTCACCCGGATTTTGCCCGAGTAAAGGTTTGTCTAACGAATCTCTCGATAAAGTGAACATTTTTTCCCGGTCCCTTGAAAAATACTCGATAAGTTAAATAAAATCAATATTAATTGGTTCCCTCGGTAATTGGAAGTTAAAGGAATAGTATCTTGCCTTGGAATTGTATCATTATTCTTGTCTCAAATAAATTGCCGTGTCATCCTGAATTTTGTCTTTCCTAATTTTCTACATTACAAAATCATCGTATCATCATGATAATATTTACAGCAGATTGTTGAATTATAACAGATAAATTAGAATATTTATCTTGATTATTTTTAGGCGAAAAGTTTTTTCAAAAAATTTATTTGCTAGAAACCTTCCCAGTACTATACTAAATAACTTCCCAAAGTTTCATGGCGTTCCAATGAGTGGTTTGGTCAGGCATAAAGGACACACACACACACATGCATTCATTTTTATATATATAGATTCGTGTTTGCTAAGGTGACGATTATATTTGCCTTTTATTCTAACACCGCACATTGCGCCACTGCAAAATATTGCGACATAATGCGATTATATGACATCTCAGTCAGGTACATGTTGGATTCGAGAAAGGTTTTAGTTTTTCTCACAGTACCTTTAAAACCAAAGTCTGAAGTCTCGCTCTTATCGTAGTCTGATCTGAAATGACCAAAGGTTAGATGAATTATTTTGAGCATGGAATTTGAACATGTCTCTAATTTTTAAATAAATAAATTTTGCTCTATATCCATATGGCATCGTATTCTGGCTTGAAATCGGCCTTACCGCATCACCAGCTAAAACACCTCTTTGGCAGATTCGGCCATTTTTTAACTCTTCTCGTAATTATGAATGTTATGAAGTCGTACCCGCCCTATACTGATGAGGGTAATAGCCCAAAACTATTATTCGAATTTGCCAAAGCTGCTGATGACTATTCACAGATCTGAGTATGCTCTCTTTGCGCAGAGAAGCTCGAGAAATACCTTGTTTTAATGTGTTTTAAGGAAGAAATTTTCTAGGAGAATGTCGGTTTTTTAAAATTAATATATATTATTATTAGTATATATATTGCGATCAAGATACACAATGGACTGGTATAATTTTATATGGTGAACTAAACATTCGCACCAACCACCTTGGAGACTTTCTTAACCTGCTGGATATCCCAACTTTATTGTCGCGTAATCTTTCCTCAAGAGATATAATAACATCTACCCATGTTAATACTCTAGTTCCCCAGCAACCCCTTTCCTGCTTATCTCCCTCTTGACACATTGTAAATAACATTGCTAATTATTGTAACTATTGCTGCTATTCCTGTATATGCCCTCTTCTACTTGGAGAAGTTGTGTAAGACCAAAGGGTCATAACAGGGACTTTTGTTGTTGTTACTACTGTCATTCTTGTATGTACCCTACATTTCTGTGCTTGGAGAATCCGTATAAGACTAAATTGTCTTAATAAGGTGTTTTTGTTGTTGTTGTTGTATTAGTAGTATATATATGAGTAGTATATATATGTGGTATAATATAATTAGGTGGGAAGAGAAATAATCACGCCACAAGTTGGAAGAGAAACCCAGACAACCAGAGAGAGAGACGGGCCCGGCAAAGCCGGGCGGCTGTTCGTGTCGCAAACAATCATCAACTGTCTTAAAAGTCCCAAGGTGTTAACGGACGGCCCCATTTGCCGCCCCTTGGAATTTCGCTTCTGTCTCAAGTGACCGGACTTTACATCCCGTCTCTCTCTGGGCTGGCTCTAGGTTTGCTTTATTATTCCTGGAAGAGTATATATTATGACATATGGGCCCCGTTGAAGAGGGCTGAACATGGTTTGAGTATACTTAAAGCTGGAGAAGCCAGGAATAGAGAAAATAATTTTATAGTTGAAATTATTTAAGGTTGGTGACATAGTCTTATGTAAATAAAATATTGTATATTACACAGATAAATATTATTTACAAGCAGTTTTACAACACCGGAGAGTTTGATATTTAAGGGAAATTTTGATGATATCAAAGTTATAAAAGGCTATATACAATAAAAGCTAATGTATTATAAGGGAAATGCTATTGAGAAGTGTGAACAAGGAGAAGGGGAGTCACAAACACATGATGAAAATCTTAAGGCCATTAAGACTGGGGAACTCTACACTTTAAGATATGTTTTTCAGGCGGACATGGCAAGGGGAACACTTGGCATAGGTTTTTCTATGCTATAGGTGTAGAGTACGAGAAATGAGGTTGAGGGTGGATATTGCGTGAGCTTAGAACTGAGGTAAATATAGAACTACATACAATGTTAGAATTTTGGCGAACAGAGCGAGGGGAAACTTGCTTTGGGCCATTCTACCTTATCTATGCAGTTACTCGTGTAGCGAGTCAGAGGGGAAATGTCCCGTGTGTAGGTGAAGAAGTCGCATGGACTTATAGTTAATTTGCTAAGATAAAATAGTTCGAGATACAAAGGTAGAATATAAGCAAACAGACCGAGGGGAAACTTGCTTTGGGCCTTTCCACCTTAATTATTTCGATACTAAGAGACTTTAGTAATTTTAACTAATTGAAGGAAAGTCTGCGCGCACAGTGCTAAAAATTAAGACGAGGACGGTGTTGTCCTTTACAGGTGACAAGCTGCTCGTACACGAGGTGTTTGAACCGTCGTGGGAGCTTGTGCGAGGAGATGATTTCGCGAAGGGTTGAACGTAAAACCCATGTCTGCGCGAAATGATGACGGACCGGACAAAATCAGCGACGATGTTTAACGTACCTCCGTGGGAAATATCGGACGTAGGTTATATCGTGCTGGTATGGACAAGGGACAAACATAAATTTGAAGACAGGGCCCGTGTGGCGACTGTGTGGCGCGAGGAGTAGGAGCGAACTGTGCTGCTCGATTCAGTTCGTTCAAGTGCGAACAAAAAGGAGTTGATAAACATCTAGCAGTAAGTCAATCTGCATCCTGTGACGAACACACCAGTGGCTAGATGGTGTGGGTCGGTGGATATGCTAGAGAGAAACTACAAAATATATTATCATAAATCAAGGGTGAAGATTAGAATTTTGAAATGGCAATATAGTAGTTAGATAATTGATTAATCAATAATTCTATAGAAGGTCATAAGCTGGTAGAAGGTTAACCAAGCTGTAAGAATGAGAGGGGCATTCAGGGGAAGATTGATAAGGTTACTAAGGGTTGGTTGGTTGTAAGCAAGGCTCACGTGGTGGTTGGAATTCTTCGACGCCTGAGCTAACAGAGAGAATTATATGTCGGTTAGGGAAAGAAATTATTTTTCGTGAGCCGTGCTTACAATTAGGAGAAGTCATATACAAAGTAGTACAAATGGTTAGGTAGTGGAGAACTATTTTTATAGATAACTTGATTATAAAAATCTATTGTTAATCTTAAAAATCGTTAAGCATGAGAGAGAGAGAATAGGTAGGATTCCAATTTTCTTTTAAAGGGGTGGCTTTAAAATAGAAATTATTTCTTTAAAATGACGATTATTAAGTTCGATTGGTAAGGTAACTAATTCAATGGGTTACATATGTCTAGATATATATATATCGTATGGATAATAAGATCGCTGTTAATAGGCGTGGAGAGAATAAATGGAACTGAACTAATTATGGAAATATTGGCATCAGAGTTTACAAGGAATGACTTATTTGAAGAATGAATGGTAGATGTAAAACAATTGCACTTACAGGTTATGTTGGTTTAGAGAGAAAGTAGTTCATTGAGGGAGGATTCTGTCTGCTGACACTGTGCGTATTGTCCGCCACTGTAGCAGCAGGGATATGGCGGAGTCCATGATGATGGAAGGTGTCCTGCTCTGGCGCGGTGATCGTTCTTGGGCAGGTCTAGTGCTGGAAGACGTGTGCGGCAGTCGTAGGTGATATCACTTCTTCCGGATCACGGTTCAAAAGTTGGCGAGGAAGGGGGTGAGAGCTTGAAGAGAAGTGGCTACAGTTGAGTTGGTTGTATATTCTTGTGGAACTTGGCTGTGGGTTTGTCCGATCACCATGGCTTTGCTTTTTTTCTTCATATTCTAGTAGATATGGGAATTTGCTTCTCGGCCAGGTCTTATCCTGTCGACTTTTGTGTGGTATAATATAATTAGGTGGGAAGAGAAATAATCACACCACAAGTTGGAAGAGAAACCCAGACAACCAGAGAGAGAGACGGGCCCGGCAAAGCCGGGCGGCTGTTCGTGTTGCACACAATCACCAACTGTCTTAAAAGTCCCAAGGTGTTAACGGACGGCCCCATTTGCCGCCCCTTGGAATTTCGCTGCTGTCTCAAGTGACCAGACTTTACATCCCGCCTCTCTCTGGGCTGGCTTTAGGTTTGCTTTATTATTCCAGGAAGAGTATATATTATGACATATATATATATATACTATAGCGCGCCCTATGCTTCTATATATATATATATATAAATAACCCTGGTTCCCCTGGAGCGCAGAGCGCCAACTTCCCATATATATACCAATATTTTTAGTTTTACTACAATGGCGATCATTAATTAATTGCGCAAAAACAACTTAACATACATTATTTACATTTTCACGCACTTTGCCTATTTTACAAGACAAATTATATTCCAGCTCTCTTCACATTCCAATTTTACATGTCAAGCAAAATTTGAGAGATATACAGTGATATATTATGTAAATTTGTACATCCACCCAGCAGCAACGTTATCTGAAGTGTTTGGCTGGCGGCAGACATGTTGTGTCTAAATATTCTTGCAAAGACGTCATAAAAGTAAAAAGGTAAAATGTGCTTATCTTTATTAAATATTAGGCAAGCTTTCGAGTGTCAACTCTTGCTCAGGCCTACTGTAACACAAGGTTGTATCACAACGTTAATATTAGTGCAGTATGTTGTAGCTCAAACGTTGCGTCATCAGCGGTATAGTGTACACCTGAGTAGTAGAGTTAACCTTCTAACAGAGACTTCAGTCTCAACTGGCTGGCTGGCTTCTCCCGGAGGTTGTCTCTCAATTTATAAGTCATTTTACAGGGGTTATCTCTATTAGATAGGTTGCTTATTGGAGGTTGGGCTTTATGCGTGCGTGTAATCGATAAAAGAAAACATTAATAAAGCATGAGATTTGAAAATTTTAGATAATATACAATTATAAATGAAATCTAACGCTATTTTTTTATAAAATTTAATTTGTGATAAAGCGTAGAGCTTTCGGAATACTTTCCGTTTTCCCTTCTCAATTTACATAAATACATTTGTGTAATATGTAATTAAGTAGATAAAATCTTCCGAAAGTTCCTAATATTCATCAAATAAATAAGGCTGAATGTCTAGTCTTTTTAAATATACTACATGAATCTCTCTCAGAGGTGCTACACAAAGCTATGTCAGAAATGCCTGAAGAAAGAGACAAGAGGAATGGTACAAAAGATCTGCGTGTTACCTTGGCAGGACGATACGTGGAAGAAGATAAAGCTTGACAAGTATATTACTTGACGGACGGCTAGATAACCGATATCTCGGTCTCTTCTTTGGGCGTGGCTTCTCCCTGGACGCCATCTTGGACATTTCGCAAGATCCTTGTTTTCTTGCCAACGTGTGCTTGGTTTATTACCTTTGGTTGCGCCATCTTTTACCTTGGGTATATAGTAGAACTTCCATGAGACACCCTAGCCTCAAAAACTTCGATAATCTTGGTCTTTCCTAGAAGTGGTCAGTATTCATTGGGCTTGGGTTAGTCTAGTTGAGGTTATTTCTGATTAGAACAAAAGTGGTCAGATAGGTCTCTCTTTTATTGTTGACATTTGAGCCTCCTAGATTTCGAACCACGTGATTGCTTTAGGAAGTTTTTCACTAAATATTGACCTATCATAGAGCAGTTCTCCGAAGTGCTGCTGTACTATGCCAGCGTGACTTGAGGCTATGCTAGATCTGCCCCGTGCCATTTACAGTCTGTAAAACTGATATTTATAACCCAGGTTCCTGGAGCGCAGAACGCCAACTACCCTTCTGTAAAACTGACACTAAAACAAGGTACTAAAACAAGCATACACTCAAATATCCCATTAATTATAAATAAACAACCTTATTATAAGTATACTAATAAAGAATCATAGAAAGTATCAAAAAGAAAACTTATCTTCCTGGACGCCTGGGCCTTTATATGGTAGCAGAATATTTCAATTAACACAATATTAATACTGATAGTTTGTTACTCAACATATTTCTCTCTTATTTTATGCAAAAAAGTTCAAATGACCAAACTGTCAACCACCTTTTTGCCCACCACCTTTATAGGTTCCAAACAGCCACCCTCCTAGGAATAAGCATATTTACCCCTGAAGACCTGCAGAACATTCCCAAGTACAAATCAGCCTGGCGATATCTGACAAACTGGATGTCCATCATTAGACGTGAAGTCTAAAGACCAACCCGGATAGTTGGCGACTTTAGTACGTGGCTCCAGGAATCTGGGGTACATCAAGAGAGAGACCATCTTTTTTCTTTTTTTTTTCAGATGTCCTTTTTATCATCTCCAGAGATTCCAGACTGCAACCCTCCTCAGCATCAACACATTGAATACAAAAACATTAAGGAACATCCTTAAAAATAAATCTGCATGGCGACATCTGATCAGCTGGATGTCACTGCAACAACAAGACCATAAGTCTGAAGACTAATCCGGATAGTTGGCGACTTTTGTGCGTTCCAGGAGTCCGGGTTAGTAGTGTAGTAATAGTTAATAAGTTAACAATCCTGATTAGCAATGGTTAAATTCTGTTA
Organism: Cordylochernes scorpioides; assembly: GCA_030710605.1. Taxonomy (NCBI): domain Eukaryota; kingdom Metazoa; phylum Arthropoda; class Arachnida; order Pseudoscorpiones; family Chernetidae; genus Cordylochernes; species Cordylochernes scorpioides. The sequence continues at coordinate 73,748,568 of CP092866.1, read as the reverse complement.
GACTATGCAAAGGCATTAAAAGAAGACCTAATTTTACAAGGCGAAGACCAAACTGTAGACCACCTCCTTTTCACCAGCCCAACTTTCCAGTGCCAAAAATTACAGAGAGCCACCCTCTTAGGAATCAACAATCAAAGTCCAGCATCCCTATAGAATCTCCCAAAAAATAAATCTGCATGGCGCCACCTCATAAATGCCTTGTAAATAAAACCAAGAAGACTTAGGTCAGAAAGACTGCCTGGGTAGTTGGTGACCTGTAAGCTCCAGGAACCTGGGTTAACCAAATAAGTTTATGATCATTTGGATCAAAATAAATTTTCATCCATACATTTTGGCATAAATTCTGAATAGGTTTGGAAAGACAAACTGAAGGGGTCATAGATGCTATTGATTACCATTTTAGCTTCTGACTCCAGGATTCAGCACAGCGTCAAAGCCAAGATTTCCTCCCAAGAAGAGGATAGATGCTATGACAACAAAGCCACTCTTCACACCACAAGAAAAAGGATGTAAAGCTGCTAGGGACCACTTTCAAGATGCTGAAGGAAACCTTGACCAAAATATGCAAGATCCACGTCAGCAACACAATTTGCAAGCTGTGGGTCACAGCTCTCATAGGGAAGGAAGGAGAAAAATATTTACTTTCAAAATCGACAGAATAATAATTTTGATATTTTGTTAGTCAGCATATATCTCTTACTTTTGATGTTAATAAGTCATGCCTCAGGAGAGCCTGGATTTTAACCAAATAAGTTTGTAATTGTTTTTATCAAAATAAATTGGCATGTAATTCTCAAGTTTTATCTCTCCTTGTTTATCCAAGCTACAATATTTAGAGATTAGTTTTCAGATGGCCACTCTCCTAGTTCTTACAACCCCCATGCCATCACCTCATGATGACCTTTATTCGACACTGGAATATTGGGATAATATGTTGTCTCCACACTAAAGTGTGCTCTGGCTGGTGAGAGATGCAGATACCATTATCATTGTTGAGCCCCCCCCCCCCGCAGGATGATAATCTCCGCATGATAGCTGGAGCTGGTGTTTTCTTGCAAGAGATGCAGGCCTCCAGGTGCTGGAATGTAAGAAGAATAAACAGGGATATTTAGATAGTAGTTCAGGATAAGAAATGAAATGGATTTACAGTGGTACCTCGACATACGAGCGCCCCAACATACGAGTTTTTCGAGATACGAGCCGACGAGCAAGTGATTTTTTGCTTTTAGTTACGAGCAAAATTCGAGATACGAGTTCGGTCGGTTCGGTAGTAACACGCAGTCGCGCCATCACGATCAGTTAGCAGCGTGCTTCCGCTGTGATAAGTTGTGTTTTGTGTTGCGTTTACATTTACAGTTTTAGTTCATTTATTTTTATAACCATGGATCGGAAGAAAGTTTGTAAAAAGTCAAGTGCTAAGAAAAAGATGATGAGTATTGAATTAAAACGTGAAATAATAGAAAAAAACATGAGCAAGGTGTTCGAGTTGTTGACTTGTCGAGGCAGTATGGCCGTAGTACGTCCATGATATGTTCTGTGCTTAAACGGAAGGAGTCGATAAAGAGTGTAACGCCGGCTAAGGGCCTTACAATGGTTACATTGGTTTTGAGGAGTCAGAGGAGGAGGTTATTTCTACAAGTGAGATAAAGGAGATCTTAGGAATGTGGGAGAGAGTTTCACAGTTCGTGGAAAAAAAACACCCAGAAAAAGTTGCAACAGGTCGTGCATCTGACCTTTTTAATGACACTTGCCTAACTCATTTCCGGAACATTCTGAGAGGGAGGAAGAAACAAACCTCCTTGGACATGTTTTTTTCTAAACGGCCTACAGGTGAAAGCGAGAAAAATGTAGCGAAAAAGGCAAAGACCAGTGAGGATATCTAATTTATTTCTTTACATTCTCTTTTTGTTTTTGTGTAATAAATATTTGATGTTTATAAATACGTTTTTATTATTTAAAACCACGTAACAAAAATAACTGGGGTGATATTTTGGAGGTTGGAACGGATTAATGGTAGTTCAATTGTTTTGTATGGGGAAATTTGCTTTGAGATACGAGTAATTCAAGATACGAGCAAGGTTGCGGAACGAATTAAACTCGTATGTTGAGGTACCACTGTATAGACATCCTAGGCATAAGTGAGCTGAAATGGACAGGAAGTGAAATATATTACTCAAAGAATGAAACTCCTCTAAAAAGATATAGACAAATATATTAGTGGATTCAACCCTGTGAATGACAGAGTTATTTTGACCAAACAACCACCCAGTAAACATCAACATTATACAAATTTATGCATTCACAACTGAGGCAGAATTTTAAAAAAACCTACTAGAATTAATAGATACATTATCTAGCTACCCAGTAATACCTGGGAACTTTGGGAATCACAATGAAAAAGGAGAAAGACAAATAAAATGGTGTCATGAAAATTATTTTTATATAGCAAATATATACTTCAGACAACATTAATGTAGATTATATACATGGACCTCACCAGATGGGGCTCATAGAAACAAAAAAAAATCATTACATTATAAGCAAAAGAAGATGGAAAAGTTCAATTCTTTCACCTAAGACACTACCAGGTGCAAACTGTGGAACTGATCATGAACTACTGATTTCAAGAGAGTAAAATTAAAGAAAATAGGAAAACAAAACCCAAGCTCAACTCTAAGATATGACATCGATGAATTACACAATTGTGGTATACAATAGATTCAGAGCATTAGATCAAAAGGAGTAGTTAATATAGCAATATAAATGATGAAGAAAAAAAAAACACTCAAGGAATTGGAAGAGATGAGAAAACTAAATGCTAATTTTCAGAGACAAGCAAGGAAAAATAAAGAGATCTTTCTTAACCAGGAATTCATCAAAATTGAAGGCAATCAGAGGAAGCATAAATTTAAAATAGGAATGATAGAGATTTAAGATGGAAATTATCTCATTAGAGGGAAAGAAATAAAAGACTACACAGAGAAACTATATTAAAAAGAAGAAACATGGAGCGCAAAGGATTTTGAGAAAGAACCTCCTCCAACAAAATCATCAAATCAGTAAGAGAATATCTCCAAGAATAGATGACATTCTAATCGAGTTAATAAAAACAGCAGGAGAAAAGGCCTTAAATATTATCACAGAACCTATGGGAGTGTGGAAAATGGCCAACCGAAGGGAAAAATATATATATATATTTCTAACCACACCCAAAGATCTGCAGCAACTACAGAGCCATGCAATTGTCCCCCACACACAAGCAAGATACTTCTAAAATAATACAGAAAAAAGGAACAGCATTTAAATAGAGGATTACCTCCAGAACAAGCAGGTTTCAGAAGAGGTAGAGGGACAAGAGATCAAATGGCAAACCTGAGATAGATAATGGAAAGACAATAAAAAAAATATATATATATTCTGTTTTAAAGTCTAGCTTCAGTAGCGGTATAAAAAGAAAATAGCCAAATGCAATATTACAGTGGTATGTTAGATTTAACTGGTGAAACCCTGGGAGGATTAAACCACTGATGAGCTAGGCCCTCCCATTATTTTATCATTGCAGTAGAAAATTATTTTAATTCAAAAAGAATCATGTGCGTCAAAAATAGTTTATATTTCCTATATAGTACAGATTTTGACTGCCTATATCAAACAAAACTATGGATAACACTAAGACATGTAAGAGTGCCAGAACACCTAATTGTCCTGATACTATATACAAAACAGGAAGCCATAATTAAGACAGAATATGGGAACACTGATTGACTCAACCACAAAAAGGAGTGAGGCAAGGCTGTATACTGTCACCATGTCTCTTCAACATCTATACTGAACATGAGATTGGCTGATCGATGAAATATGTGTATACATTGGAGGAATGAAAATAAATAACCTTCGCTATACTGATGACACCATATTCCTAGCAGAAAACTAACACTTTAAATTATTATTGAGAAAGTTAAACAAGAAAGTGGAAATTTGGGGTTTAAAATTAAATAAATATCAGAGCATGAGAAAACTTATAACTACCGATAATATAAATAGCTTGAAATTCAACAAGAAAAATTTATATATATGAAAACTTCATATTCTTAAGATCCAGGATTGATAAAATGGGAGTTTGCTTAGAGGAAGAAAAAGAAGAATAGCACTAAGAAGGGATGCAATTATGAAAGATAATGGCATTTCTCTCAAGACAATGAAGGGAATTGTAGGGACATTGGTAATCCCTGTGGTCACCTATGGACTTGCACTCTTAGAAAAGCAGAGAGAAAAATAATTTAAGCTTTTGAAATGTGGACATAGAGAAAGTTACTCCATGGAGTACCAAGACACAGATAAAAAGACAAATATTTCATTCTTAAATGAAATTAATCCTATTAAATCCCTAGAATCCCAAATATGTAAACAAAGAATGACCTACTTTTGACACTTAATGAGAGCGAATGGTTTAGAAAAGATGTTGATGTTGGGAAAAATTGAAGGAAGACCTGCTATAAGCTGGCTAGAAGGGGTCAAGAAAGCTACCAGAAGGTCACTAATGGATCAAATTGGAGAATATTTGTCCATATAGTGATTGAAAGTTGATTTTGACTTGAAGGACACTAACATAACAGTCTGTGATAGGTGGAGATTATCCTGTGAGGATTAATACCTTGGGAAGCAAGGTGGCTGGCTGTATAGTTGCAATAATGGTCAAACTATGTGTTTTAAAATCTGTGCAATCTTTACACAAGGGGATAAAAAACAACATGAAAGGTCTCAAGTCAAACTGAACTTTTCATAATACACAGTTTTAATTTAACCCCCCAAAGGATCAGTTTTTGATTAATTTAAAGGTGGTGTTCTACTGTATATTTATCTCAAATGTGAGATAAAAGGTTACTAGGTCCTTAGAGAAAAAGCATTCAAAAATTGACATGGGTGGTCTTTTTGTTAGATTGAAAAATAAATTTCAGATCATTTGATGCTTCTTCATTACTTTTGAAATACCTCCATAAGGATACCTCTCCACAAAGGATACTTTCATCGCCAAAATTACCATTTTAACCTATTAGCTTCCCTTCAATAAGAAGATACCTCTCTTTAAAGGACACTTTGACTCTCCACTCTACAACTAGGTGTCTTTTTGAGAGAGGTTCTATTGTATAAGGGGGGATAAGTACAAAATTAGCTATAGTTTTGCAAGCACAGGATGTGACTGTTCTCAAACTTGACGCTGCAAGCTTGCATAGAAGACTTTCACTGTGGTTCAGTTTGGACTTCTTTCTAAGACAGGATTTAAAAGCTGGTGATATACTGGAATAAATAGAGTGAATAAAGAATGTATAATAAAAAGTGCAGCTAATTTTTTATTCACCCTCATACGAAATGAAAGAACCCAATTTAATATATACAGCATTTATTCTCTTAACTGACCCTTATATGGCAAACCTATAATAAAAGCATCTCATGGTGATACAGCACGACTGATAGCAGCCAGGCCAATCAGGAGAAGCTTTCACAAGTTGGCCACATCATGCGCGCATTTGTTGTCTTTCATATGATGATCTAAAACCATCCTAGCATAAAGTTAGATTTTGGGATGTGGAAATTGTGTAAAAAGATATACTTGATGAGTTGAAAAATAAAATAGGAAAATGTTTATTGTGTGATGTAGATGGTCTTGATGGGTAGAGAGTCGTCTTCGTGCTGGTACTCCAGTTCCAAATCCAGGTACCTGGTGCAAAAACACAGCTTGGTTTATTCCTCTTTAAAACACACATACCCTGCAGGCATCAGTATAACTGCTAGTACAGTAGAACTACCACTCTGTAAAGGACACCTTTTTTCAGAGCAAAGGTATCTTTTAGGTAGAGGTATCCTCTTATGGGAGAGTTGCTAATAGGTAAAAATGCTAATTTTGGCGATGAAAACCTTTGTAGAGAGGTATCCTCTAGCGATAGTGTCCTCTCATTGGGGTCCTACTGTACTGGCAAGGAGCAAAGTTGAACAGCCCCGGACCAGAGAATAATATAACCATTACAGAAATAGTTTAATGGGTACAATATGGGTACAAAGTTAAGCAGGCAACAGAAAACCTGATTAAGATGCAGACAGTAAGAAAATAGACATGGAAGATGATTAAGTATGATGTGAGCCAGTGAACACCCCAAAGAAGAACTATACCGCAATTGGATTCCTAGCACTCACTGGTATGTGATGAGACAAGGGTGAAAAGGATGGAGTGCACAGAATAATTATATGCAGGTACCTCTTCTTTTTAATAAATGCATTAAAATACAATGATTAAATGCAATAAATAGGCCACAGCACCAGCTCTGGCAAATACAGACACCACCAACCATGGTTTCAGGCTATTGTTCAGTATCAGTATCGGGGCTTCATCCTACAGGAGGTGTAATATAAACTTATATGTGCCATCTGTTATTGGAAATTTAAACTTTATTTTAGTGCATGTTTCCTTTCAATAAAATAATTTTCTACTTCCCTTACTGCAATGATTAAAATAATGGGAGGGCCTAGCTCATCAGTGGTGAACCCTCCCAACAGTTTTGGCAGTTTAATCTACCATCCTGCTCTAATATTGTATTGGGCATTTTTGATTTATACGGAAGACAAACTCTTGGAAAAGGTATTTTGAAAAAACTATGAACATAAGCTTTTTGGACACAGTATAAATAATTATAAATTTATAAACATGCTTCAAGCATTGCTCTTCCGCAAACAATAAATGAAGGCATTTTAGGCATAGATTTTAGACAATTTTTTACTACCCTTATTGCAATACACACACCCACACATGCTTCAATTTTAGGACCACTCTGTGGTGAAAATAAATGACCCCACTCAACTCAGACAAAGCAATATCCCAGTAATCTCAGTCAAACATTCCCCAATTGTGTTGAATGTAGTCAATAAACAGTTTAGGGAAATTTTTTTCCATTAAGCGCACACAAAAAGTAAATATTTAAACTTTATTTGGTTTCCCTTTATGGATTTAGGAAAAAAAAAGAGTGAATTAATTTTAAAAATAAAGATACAGTAATACTTCCATGAATATCAGCAGAATTGATCATATTCTTACTAATTAGCTGCTCTCCGGAAAGAGGATGCCTCTCCCTAAAGAACATTACAACTAAGTGTCCTCTACAGGGAGGTTCTACTGTAACAATAATTTCAGGTGAATCAGTCTTATAATTGGTGTATAACTCCTCAACCAGACTCCTCCATTGGTCTATAGCTATAGTCTGGTGGAAAGACATTGCCATAGTGCAGTGAGTCCATTCATTTTTGTGGGAAAAATAGAGTTGCTTCCTCTTTCCTTCCACAATAATATGCCATTGACACCTGATAGTGAGTTCATATGCTTCTAGAAGCTGCTGCCAACTTCAAGGAAAAGTAAGTGCCCTTTTCCATATTGAGATGGAGACTTAGCCTGCTTAGTCTCCTCCCAGAGCCATATAACATACAAGGTATCCTTGTAGATAATATATACAGTTAAACTTGTCTATAGCGCCCCCTCTTGGGACTCACCAAAATAGGGTGCTATAGAGAGGGGGTGCTATAGACAGGTCACTTTTAATGTAAATCTCGCATTATACTACATATTTAAAATCGGGTGCTATAGAGAGGAAGACGCTATTTAGAGGGGGCGCTATAGACAGGTTTAACTGTATATATTATATGTTATACAATATGTGCCTTTTTTTTATTAGAAATAAAAACTAGTTTTGAATTATTTTCAACATTTTCCTTATCAACAAAAGAATTTTTATAATGAACAAAAAAAAAAAATTGGTGGCCCAAATATACTGATTTTGGTCAAAATCAGTGGCTCTAAAAATGATTTTTGACAAAGAGCTGTCATTTATAAAAGCTGTTAATGCAATATTTGGTTGAATTAAAGATGGATTTAACCTCACTACAAGATTTACCTAGAATTAAAAATATATATAATTATAGCATCACCTATATGTGTAGCGTCGAGGTCGAATGGGTAGAAATGAGCACAATGGAGAAGACAACATTAGGCTAAAACTTGTTTGACTTTTATTTGCTTACAAATCCATATTTATAGGAATCTTCCATTTACTCAACTTCATAAACGATCATTGATGCAAAGCACTATTTTACATAATTGCTGTCACCATATATGCATTAATTTGACCAAAGTTTGAGATGAATTGATGGAGAAATGTATGTTCCTGTACCTATTATTGTTGCCTTCTAAGATTATTGTCCCATTTCACAATATGCTTCATGAAATGTGTTGCCCTGTAGAGTTTCAAGCAATTTGTGACAAATATTTCAGCTTGTGCTCCAGTCACTTCATGTGGATCTTCTCTGTGTACAAAATCTAACTGATGCAATTGATTCAGAATGTGACCAATACTAAATTCTTCATCATTGTGAATTGGAAAAAGGCTCATAAGGTAACATCATTACCACATCCAAAAAAATAAATTGATGTTTCAGTAACAGTGTTCAAACAAAAGTATTCAATTTAGTACTTTGGTTGTCACTACATTTAGTAATTATGTCTTCACCTCATTCAGTACTTTTGTCTGAAGATGGACCTTTCCAAGACTATCTGCATCAGTTGCACAATCTGGGTGGTCAAATTGAGGTTTTGTCTCCAAGAACTTTTATGTACTAGTCTTACAAATCATCATGCAGTGGTTGCTTGCTTAACTGTTCCTTCACCTTTTCATGGTTCTTTGGCTGCTTCTCTTGTGCTCTGTCTCCCCCCCCCCCCCCCCCCAGTAGCATGATGCAATAAAACATTTTAAAAACTTCTCTAGCCCTATTTTAGTCAAGTCCAGCTGTGCAATAACTTGTAATAAAAAATTACATGAAACACATGCTTGTGATTAAAAAAATAAAATACAGTAAAACCTCCACAAGAGGACACTCCCGCTAGAGGACACCTCTCTACAAAGGACAGTTTTCATTTACAAAATACCATTTTTACTATTTTGACAGTCTCTAGTAAGAGGACACCTCTCCCTAAAGGACACTTTGGCTCTACAATTAGGTGTCCTTTGCAGGAAGGTTCTACTACTGTATAAACTTTCTAAAAAATTGCTAACTAATATTGAATCAGATTTTGGAAAATTCCATCTAAATCTGATTCAAAATTGAAAAGGCTATCACTTGATCTTATGAATGATGACTAGTATTAGAAATATTAATAGAATTACAGTGGAATCTTGTTATAACTGATTCTCCTTTATTATATCAACTTGGGCATCAGAATTCTTAAGTATCAAGATTAAAAAGTCACAAAAGTCCCCCAGTCCCAGGGGAGTCAGTGGAAGGGTGGTCTAAACCATTGGTTTTCAACCGCTATGATCCGGGATCGAATCCCGAATTATGCACATTTTTCTAATTTAAAAATGCTCCAATGGCCCCCGAATCTTGCAACAGTTCAACCCCACCAGCGAGTGTAAGTAACTAAATGGGACTCTGTAACATTTGTAAGTGCAAAGTCAAACTGCTTTTCACATGTGTAGACAAGTTGAGCACTTACAGTAAAAGCAGTCGCTAACTACCCACCATGATTATCATGGCTTATACCAAGTGTACTATGGATAATTAAAAAAGTCCCAATTATTTTAACTACTGTTAAAGCAACAACATGAATCTTGGTTCCAAATGATGTAATTAAATTGAAAATGAATCAATCTTCAAGTGTGACTAAAACCACTCCCACTTTATAGAAAGACAGATTTTCCAGGGTATGGCTTATTACAATGCTCTTATTCAATCCAGGCCTTCTTTAAAGAAATACTAAGTAGTAATGAGTAAATTAGTTCTTAAATCTCATCTCACACAGCCTTTCATTTTTAAAATGATGCTGCAAAATCAAAGCATTGGTGATTGAAATTGGCACACTATATACATGTATATGTCTTTGAAAAAAAAAGAGTATAACCTCTTTAATCCAATTTTAACTATAATTCTACATTATTTTCCAAATCCCAACCCAATATTATTTACTTTAGCCAACACTATAAGTCAACACCTGTAACTTTCCCACCAAAGAGGTCTGACTGTATAATAATAGGATGTGTATGTCACTTATATCATCTCTACTACAATCCTCACTAGACAGCCAGCCCTACAGTTGAATAACAACATCGAGGTGGGGTCTTATGCTATATCTTTGTTGTGTATAAGAGAATTAAGGCTTATAAACTAGGCACTTTAGAATTCTCTCATGTTATAACCAACATTATAATGAGGTTGCACTGTGTTTATAAAGGGAAAATTTAGTTTTAGCCATCGTAGGTGGGATTTGATGGGAGGTTGCTAGGGAAATTATATAGGCTGTTAAGTTGCTAAGCTACTTCATTTGTGAGTGAATTTAGAGCTTTGATTTCTAATTGGCCCATAGTGATCTGTTCTGTCCTTATAGGTGAGAGGTAGCCAAGGGTGAGGTGTCGAGGATAAGGCAAAGACGGACTTCCGTAATCTTCTTTATTACCTAAAGCGACTGACTGCCGTAGCTTAAAACTATCTCTATTTATATACACAATTATACAACAACTAGTATGCAAAACAGGATATTTGCATATCCATAATTCGATATGCAAATACACTACACCCTCCCCTCCTAATAATAGTGGAGTCGGTCAGGTGGTCTCCTGGATCGCTGGGGTCTGGGGCTCCGGCTCGGGACTTTTTCTCCAGACACAGCAACAGGACTCTGGTTGACTTCAGCTGGTGCCAAGTCCGGCTCTGTCGATTTCGGCTTCTCTGCCGATTCCATTTCTGGCAGTTTCCTCTCAGGGATCTCCAGGCCAACTTGAGAGGGCTTCATCTCAGGATGGTTTTCCAGGGTTTCTGTAGATGTACTTGGAAGTACTAGCCTCGGATCTTTCCGTACTGCAGCCTCTGGTTTATCCTTTACAGGGCGCAACTGGTTTATGTGTCTCTTGAAAGATTGGTCCTCATACCCTATTAGGTAGTGGCGGCAACTTAAGAGTTTTAGTATTGTGCCCTGCTTCCACTTTGGTCCAGCAGCATAATTCCGGAAATAAACATCTGAACCTATGCTGAAATTCTCTTGTTTCTTTAAGGCATCATGAAACGCCTCTCCTTTAAACTCCATTTTAGGCATTAGATTTGAAAACCTTGTTTTCAAACGCCTCTTCATCAAAAGTTCCGCCGGCGATTCTTTCATCACTGTCTGTGGAAATGCTCTCTGAGCTAATAAAAATCTTTCCAAGTTTGTCTCGAGGCTATCCTTTCCACTGTTCTTCCTTAATGAGGTCTTGAACTCTCGCACATAACGCTCTGCTAATCCATTTGTGCTTGGATTGTATGGGCTTGTTTTCGTATGCCGGATTCCGTTCATCTTGGTGAAATCCTCAAATTCCTTGGAGACAAACTGTCGCCCATTATCCGTCACCAATAATTCCGGCAGTCCGAACCTTGCAAACACCTGCCTAAGATGGTAAATAATGGTTCTGCTGGTTATCTCTTTCAGGATGAAAATCTCCAACCATTTTGTATAGGCGTCTATTATGACCAAAAACATTTTTCCCATAAAAGGGCCGGCCAAATCCATATGAAGGCGATGCCAGGGTTTCTCGGGCCAAGTCCATTCTGAAATCGTTGAGGGAGGCATATTCGCAGATTCCTGACAGATGGTACACTCCCGGGCCATATCTTCGATGTTCCCATCTATTCCCGGCCACCAGAAATATCTCCGTGCTATCATTTTCATTCTTACTATCCCAAAATGCATCTCATGGAGATCTCTCAGAATCTGCGATCTCAACTTGGGAGGAATTACTATCCGTTCCCTCCACTGTAAGCAGCCAAAATCCGCACTTAGTTCATTTCTAATCTTGTAGAAAGGGAACAACGGATTTTCTTTCGAGATCTTTGGCATTTGCCAATTGTCTTCCTGGACATTTCTCAAAACAATTGAGAGGATCTTGTCTCTTCTAGTTTCAAAAGCTACATCCCGGAATGAAAAAGGCACTTCATTCATTTTTCTCAGAAGCAAGACTTGATCTTCATCAATAGACTCTCTCTCAACTGCTTTTAAAGGTAACCTTGACAAAGCATCTGCATTTCCGTGGTCGTCAGTCTTCCGAAATTCAACTGAGTAATGGAAAGCACCCAGCTTTAACGACCAACGCTTAATCCTAGACGCCGCACATACTGGAATCGGTTTGTGAGGTGAGAACAAGTGCATAAGCGGCCTGTTATCCGTCACCAACACAAACGAGCGTCCTAGGAGGTATTGCCTAAATTTTTCACAGCCATAAACAATACTTAAAGCTTCTTTTTCAAGCTGGGAATAATTTTTTTCAGCATCTGTAAGTGTTCGCGACGCAAACGCTATTGGACTCTCCTGCTTATTTTTGTCTCTGTGACTAAGCACCACACCAAGTCCATAGCTTGAGGCATCGCATGCCAGTACCAGTTCCTTCGTTGGATCATAGTGTGTCAATACTGACTCATTAGTCAATAATGATTTGCATTTCCTGAACAATATCCGATGTTCTCTTGTCCATTTCCAACGAGTATTTTTCTTCAATAACTTGTAGAAAGGAGTCAATATATGAGATATACTTCTTATAAATCTGGCGTGTAGTACATCAACATTCCGATAAATGATCGCAACTGACCAATGTTCTTGGGTTCTGGAGCATTAGAGACTGCTTGAATCTTGTTGCTCAATGGATGCAGGCCGTTCTTATCAATTCGGAAACCCAAGTATTCAACCGAATCAACCGCGAACCTGCATTTGTTTTTATTCAATTTCAAGCCTTTGTCCTCTAATCTTTTAAATACCAACTCCAACTTGGTTTTATGCTCATTTGCATCTCTACCTGACACCAAAATGTCGTCTATATAACATGCCACTCCTGGTATGTCAGCAAAAATGTTGTCCATCAACCTCTGGAATTTGTTCGGTGCTACTGCCACACCATAAGGGAGTCTTTTATATGCAAACAATCCCTTCGTAGTATTTATATTTACTACTCCATTGGCTTCTGCTAGCTCTACCTGCAGATAGGCCATTGAAAGATCCAGGGTTGAGAAAACTGTACTACCCGATAATTTAGAAAATATCTCATCTATCGTAGGCAATGGGTATTTATCCAATATAATTGCCCTATTTGCCGTACTCCTAAAATCCCCACAGATTCTAATTCTGCCATCCTTCTTCAAAACTGGCACTATGGGTGCTGCCCAGTCGGCGTAATCAAGAGGCTCTAAAATTCCTTTATCTACCATATCCTCCAATTCATCCTCTACCTTTTTTTTCATAGCAAAAGGCAGACTTCGAGCCTTACAAAACACTGGTGCTGCATCCCTCTTAATGCAAATATTTAATTTCACATCCTTTAAGCAACCTAGATCATTGTTGAACAGATTTGCATAATTTTCAATCAACGAGTCCATGCAAATTTCCGAAATTTTATTTACATTTACATTTAATAATCCACTGTAATTTATATCCAAAAATTTTAGCCATTCCCTTCCTAGCAACACCTCTGGGAAACCTTCATCAACCACTATCAATCTAAGTTTCCTTCCGGCTTCTTCAACAAAAACGTCCCTTTCTCCTACTAACTTGATAGGATTATTGCACAAGGTTTTTAGATTCTTCGAGGTAGGAAATAATTTCACTTTCCAGAATTTCTTGAAGATGGTCTTCGGCATCAAAGTTACCGGACTTCCAGTATCCACTACACACTTTAATACCTTTCCGTCTAAAGTGAGCGTAACTTTAGCCTCCGTTTCACCCTTGAGGGACAGTATCTGTTCATGCACATAGCTATTTTTCTGTGCATAATTTGCCGCTTTGCATACTTTACTTAGATGCCCAATCTTTTTGCACTTATAACAAGCCTTTGACTTGTGTGGGCATGCTGGCGCTAGGTGGGAATTTCTTTCACCGCACCGGTAACACCTTTTTACTCCTGCCGTAGGACTATATTTCTGCACAGGGGTATGCCTCTCCCTTATTCTTCTTTCCGAATGCGCGGTCACTTTGCCTATGCAATTTCCATGCAGCTCACTAGCATCCTTTTCGGCTAGCTCATACGAGACTGCAATGGCCAACACTCGATCCAGCTTTACATCATCCTCTTCTTGCAAGAGTCTCTTCTGGAGGGCCTCGGATGACAAGCCTGCCACGAATCTATCACGCAACATCATCTCCAGCATGCTGCCAAATTCACAATTTGTGGCTAGGTGCTTTAATTCTCTTAGATACTCAGAAACCGTTTCAGTTTCTTTTTGCACCCTTTTTAAGAATTTGCATCGCTGAGGGATTACTTTTGGCTTAGGCTCAAGATGTTGCCTTATTTTTTTTATTATTACTTCATAAGACTGTTCTTTTATCTTCTCAGGGTAAAATAAATCATTTCCCAGTTTAAGAAGTTCAGAGTTCAATAAACTTAACAAGATTACGACCTTTTTCTGGTCACTTGTTTCATTTGCTTCGCAAGCCGCCTCAAATCGCTGTACGAAGATTTCGAAGTTTTCTTCCTTCGCATCGAAAACTCTGAACGGAACAGCTTGATAAGTCGCCATCTTTCCTCAGTTAGATGCTTTGAGTTAGTCGTAAGTCCGCTTTCTTAAAACCTCGTGGTCGCTCCCGTAGACACGTACCAGTAGTTGCACACCTCGTAGTAAGTACCGTAGCTTCCTGTAGATTTTCTCGTCGCCAGGTTTGTTCTGTCCTTATAGGTGAGAGGTAGCCAAGGGTGAGGTGTCGAGGATAAGGCAAAGACGGACTTCCGTAATCTTCTTTATTACCTAAAGCGACTGACTGCCGTAGCTTAAAACTATCTCTATTTATATACACAATTATACAACAACTAGTATGCAAAACAGGATATTTGCATATCCATAATTCGATATGCAAATACACTACATGATCCAAGTTGCATTTGGTGATATTGGACTTTCCACACACACACACACACACACTCGGGCGAGCGGCCACGTTTTCGTGAGCTCCGCCGTTTTCGCCTCTGGCGTGCGTGTAGATGTCGGTCAACATGCCGAATTCGGTACCGAAAGGTAGCCAAGGCTCTGCTGAACATGTGCCTGAAAGGCCCAGCATCCTAACTCAAGCGGGCGAGGAGATATCGCCGAAAAACAGAATTGTAGAGATTTCATCTTTAGAAAATTCTACAATTGAAAATCAAGGACATCTAAATTCGCCGGTAGGCGTTAAGCATGTAAATCCGGCCTTCGCGCGTGGTGACGTCACGGCGCCGAAGACTGCTGCTACGACCAGCGCAACTCCAGCTAGCCCGGCCTCGCTCATCTGGGCCGACAGCGAGATGGCGGAGGTGGATGACAACGAGGGCTTCATCGTCGTGAAGGGCAAGAAGAGGCGCCTCGGCTCAACTTCACCTGAGCACGCTGCAAGGCAGCCCAACAAGCCTGGAAACCAGCACAGCTCCCAGCAGCAGAAGCGGCCAACAGGGCCGAGAGCAGTGCCGCCCCAGGAAATCAAGGCGACGCGCGCCAACATCGCCGACGCCAGGGTGAGGCAGGCCACTACCAACCACGAGAACTACGTCTTCATGGAGCTGTGCCCAGACATCCCGGACTACTCCTACCTCAAGGCCATGAGCACGCTACTCGGGGGGCCAAGGAGCATCACGCAATTCCATCGAATGAACGGCCACTTCATCGTGGGTCTTGCGGACAAGAAACATGCGAACCGTCTGGTCGCGGACGGCCTAGAAATCGAGGGAACGACCCTCAAGGTCTTCCCCTTCCGCAAGAGGGCGGAGCGCATAGTCGTGGCCAACCTGCCCGGCTTTGTGGAGGACAGCACCATCGTGAACACCCTGGGCCAATTCGGGAAGGTCACCTCCATCGCCCCCATCCTGGTCAAAATAGGGGAGTTCACATTCACCGACGGCCGCCGGGAGGCGTTCATCCTGCTCCACGATGGCGTAAGGCTAGAGACGCTGCCCACCCGACTAACCATCCACTCCAAGGGAGACACCCTGTCGGCCTTCCTCTCCTTTGGAATCAAGTGTTCCAAATGCGGTAAACAGGGCCAGCGCAGAGCCAACTGCCCAGCGCTCGCCAGGCAAGGGAACGGCAACCCCAGGCAAGCAGCGTCTCCCACCGACGCAAGGCCTCCCCCTCCTCCTCCTCCTCAGCAGCCAAGGAAGCCGGCACCGGCGCCCGCAACACCAGCGTCCCCTGTCCAACCGGCGAAGACTTCAACCGAGGCTCAGGCGATCCCCTCGGCACACCAGCCTGCCGAACAGATGGATGTCACCCACCCCGCCCCTGCTGCCCACCCTGCTTCCCTGGCTGCCCCGCGGCCCCCCGAGCCTCGCATCTCTCCGCTCGACCACGAGATGTCGGTGGAGGGGCTGACCTCACCTCCATCCACGCCTGCCCGGGGAGAATCCGCACTCAAACAGCTGCTGAAGCACATCGAGGAGACCCCCACCCTTTCCATCGACTGGCACAAGCTGCCCGGCCTTAACTGCAAAGACGCACAGCAGCTCCTCACCTCTGAGACCACCATGAAAAGGCTAGCGCCCACGCTGACAGAAGAAGAGGTCGCCACCCTCGACAAGTTGCACGGCACCTTCAAGGCCTCGTGCCCAGACTCCAACTCCACCATCCGCAAGACCCTCCAGAAGACCAGGAAGGTCCGGCGAGATCTACAGCCCCAATGAACCAGGGCTCGCCACTCGGGGGAGGAGCCTTGCCCTTTGTCATCTCCTCAAACAACATCACGTGGACATCGCGTTTGTCCAGGAGACAAACGCATTTCATCTGGGCAGCGGCCAAGACCTCTGCCTCGGCTACAGCGCTGTTATATTGGCCCATCCCGTAGCCCTCTCGGGATCCGGACTCGCCTGCGTCTTCGGACCAGGCGTCGTCGTGCTACAACAGCGTATCCTGTGGCCGGGCCACATCGCCTTGGCAACAATAGATGTCCACGGCGAGGAGATGACGGCCATTGCCGTTCATCTGGCACATGAACCCCGGGAGTGAAACCGGCAACTGGAGCTCCTGGCGGCGACAGCGGCACAGGAGGAGGAGGGGGCCTGCTGGATCATCGGCGATTTTAATATTAGGGATCGGGGGCCCTCATCATCATCATCATCGTCAGATGCCCTCGCCGCTCTTCTGGACCTGGCCGCGCTGGTCGACGTGGCCACCCAGTTCGACGCCGCCCACCTGCCCACCAGAGTCGCCATGCACGGCGACCAAGTCGAATCGAACCGCCTGGACCGGATACTCGTCCCTGCTGGAGTCCTGGATCGCGTGTCCATCTACGCGACCAGCCACTACCACTTCTCGGACCACCGCCTCGTGCTGCTCCAGGTGGGCCCGCCCACCACCGCCGTCTCCTCCCCCACCCAGCCTCGCTTGGCCGCGATGCTCCGCTTGGGCCTTGCTCTCGAACATCTGGCTGGCTACATCCGGGAGTTGGAGGAAGACGCAGCGCACGATGACGACGACGGGACCTTCTTGGATAGGTGGACCTCCATCAAGGCGGGGCTGCTGGCGGAGGCCAGATCCCTGCACGACCCACGCCACGCTGCCAGCGACAGCTACGTCTACAGGGCGAGACGTTACATCGCGGCGCAGCTCGAGGCCTCCTCCATCCGGGCCGACTACCCATCGCTGCCGGACCTGGCACGCGCCATCCGCCTCCGACGCCCGGTCAGCGTCATCAGGGACGACGATGATAACGTCATCGAGGGCCCCGAGCTTCGGCGGAGGGCGTTCGCGACCTTCCGGCCCCGCTTCGCCCGTCCCACCACCGATCCAGCTGCGGGAGCTGCCTTCATCGCCAGCAGCGCGCCCACCACCACCTGCGGGCTGAGTGAGGAGGACCCGCTCCACCGGCCGGACATCAGCCCCAGCGAGATCGCCAACGCCATCAAGCACCTCCCTCGCGGAAAGGCCCCCGGCTGGGAAGGCTTGCCGTGTGAACTCCTCGTCGCCTTCAACGAGGACTTCTTCGCGGAAGCTCTGGCCCGGGTGTTCGCGGCTTCACGGCTCCGCGGTGCCCTACCTCCGTTGAGGCGGCGCAGCTCCATCTGCCTCGTGCCCAAGGCCCGCGGAGGTCGCGGCCTTGACGGTTACAGGCCCGTCGCGCTGCCCTCGGCCGACTACAGGGTCCTGGCCGCCATCCTTCACCGGCGCCTCAAGCCCCACCTGCGGACCCTTGTGCCGGAATGCCAGACTTACGCCATCCCCGGGAGGTCCCCGTCCTGGAACATCGCCAAGGTGACGGATGCTGTTGAGGAGGCAACCGCCATGGGCTCGCCGCTGGCCGTCGACTTGGAGTCCGCCTTCGATTCCCTGGACCGCGGCTTCCTGGAGTCCCTGATGACGTCCCTCCACCTCCTGCCGGCCTTCATGGGCTGGATTAACATCTTGTACGCCGGGGCGGACGCAACGATCCGGGCTGGAGGCTTTCACACCACCGCCTTCCCCCTCCTCAACGGCCTAAGACAGGGCTGCGCCGTAAGTGCCGCCCTCTTTAGCATCGCTACGGGGCCGCTGCTTCGTCGCCTGGAGTTGACCCTCGGCATGGGCAACGTCATCGCCTACGCCGACGACATCGTCCTCCTTTTCCATCGCGACGAAGAATTCGAGCGGGTGGCGACCGTCCTCGAAGACTTCAAGCGGGCCTCCGGTATCGCCGTCAACCTCGGGAAGAGCGCGGGCCTTTGGTGCGGAGCCTGGCGAAACCGCGGCCTCTCCCCTCTCGGCGCCTCCTGGTCGACCACCTCCATCAGGGTCCTCGGGCTCGACATCGCCCCCAGAAGCTCCGTAGCCCATCAGGAGCAGCATCTTCTCGCCCTCCTGGGGTCCGCCTGCCGCAGATGGACGCCCTTCACCCGCGGCCTATCCCTCGTCGGACGAGTTAGAGCGGCGAACTCGCTGGTGGGCTCCACCATCCAGCATCACCTGCACGGGTACCTGCCATCACCCCCGACCATCGCCAAACTGCAGGCCAGACTAGCGAGGTTCGTCTGGGGGCCCGAGCACACGGCGTGGCTTCCCGCCGCCGTCATGGCGAGGCCCGTAGCCATCGGAGGCCTCGGCCTCCTCGACCTGGCAACCCAACTCCAGCTCGCCTGCCTCAAGGGTGTGCAGGTCGCACTCCGCGGAGGCAGGAACGGCTTCGACTGGCTGGTCGCCAGCGGCAGCGAGGCCTGGATCCGCCCTCCACCAGACGGCACGCGTCTCCAGCCCCGCCGTCTCCGGTTGCTGAAGCTGTGGGAGGAGGCCTCCAAGATCCTGAGCCTCAATCACCGGGCGGTCCCCGCATCCCTGCTGCTGGACATCCCAATCATCGGTGGCTGCCGGTTCCTTCGCCCGCCCGACCTCCTGGCCCCTGCCCGCTGGCGCGGAGCCCGAGTCCGGGACCTTCTCGCGGAGGGCCACCTCACCGCCCGACCTACGCGCTCGGCCCTGGCTGACGCCGCGGCCCTGGGCGCCTTCTGTCGGAGGCTGACCTCCGAGAACGCCGTGGGCTTCGGGGCGGAGTCCACGCCTTCATCCAGTTCCCTTGCTGCGGCCGTGGTGCTGCGTGGGACGGCTACGCCATTCCTCAACGGCCTCACGACGCGCTCGGCCCGACGGGCCCTGGATCGTCCGCGCCTCGCCGCCACGCCCATCTCCAGATTCCTGGCGAGATGGACGCCCACCATCAATCCACCATCCAGGATCGACTGGGCCTCGCTGCGGCGCTGCGCCTATTCGGGTCACGAGGCCGACGCAGCTCTCAAGCTAGCCCTCCACGCCCTGCCCCATCCGGCCCATCCTGCCTCGGTCGGCCCCTCCTGTCCTGCCTGCGGGTCCATCGACCGCTCCCTCGGCCCCCTCTCATCAGAGAGGCCTTCAACATCATAGGGCGGCCCCCTGACCTGCAGGCTTGGATCTTCGGCGGGTCCAGCCTTGAGGACGACGCCCTTTCCATCCTGGCATCGGCAAAGTTGCGAATCTATCGCTACTTTGTCCAGGTTGGGCTCGGAGAAGCGGTGGAGGACCCGCTCATCGCCTGGTCCAGGGCCCTCCAGCGTCGAGGTTTCCTATCTTCATCCCCCTTGTAAAATATATGTAATATTTATGTAAATCTTTCATTCATTCTTTTTGTAATTTTTTTCTTTTTCTTCTCTTTCGCTCTCTCTTTGATTGATTGATGTAATATTGTCTAAGATGACAATAAATATTTTTTAATTGTCAATTGTCACACACACACACACACACACACATTGTTGCATCTTTCATTTTAAGAAATATTTGATCATCATAAATAAAATGTGATTTCAAACAAAAATTCTATTCCAATTGAAAATTATTATTATGTTGGTGAAATTTACTATTGGCATAATGAACAGTTAGGCCTTTGATGCACGAAATATATGGTATTATGATGTGTGCCCTTGCTAACCTACCGTTGTGGATGGCATTTCACTGGAGTTGACCATCGGTTACATCCCCAGGAGTTGTTTTCATCAAAGAAAGACAACTTATATGGAAGCAGAGCTTTTTCTAACTTGTACACTACACTCTCTACTAGGTGCCTAGGAGAGTGGAGTACCTGTTCCAATTTGTGCATACTGGTCCTAACAAATGCCTAATGCTTCAAAAAATAAAATTTGTTAAGTTAGAAAGTTTTAAAATTGGGATATGCTTCACTCAGATGAATGTCCAAGTGATAGTAGTATTAATTACATGGTAGAGCTGTATTCCAAATAATAAACTATTTAAGCATTTAACTTTTGAAACTAAACAATTCTCTACTGTGCAATGAGAGAAATATTGGGAAGGCCTGGCTCTCTCATCATCAGTTTTGTCTGTTTTGTTAACAGACCCTAATACTGATTTATAATATAGCAGCCAGTAAAGGGGAATTCTTAAAGGTACAGTAGAACCCCCATGAGAGGACACATCTCTACAAAGGACAGTTTTAATTGGAAAAATTACCATTTTTACTACTAAGCAATTATCCGGTAAGAGGACACCTCTCTCTAAAAAACACTTTGGCTTTGCAATTAGGTATCCTTTAAAGTATGGTTCTACTGTATTTAATAAACTATAAGGGCAATAGGAAATTGTGCTCATTTAAAAATAATTAAAATATAGTTTATGATTTAGAGAGCAGTAGAATTAAAACACAAAGGTGTGTTACAATAGTGTTGTAGGGGGAGACAGACCTGGAATATCTCTTGTTCCTGTGAATGGCGACAGATCCCCGGATGATGTCCCCTTGTTTGACTGGCTTCCTGGGGATGTTCAGTAGTCCTTGCTGCCAGTGGGTGGGTCTGTGGCAGCCACATATTGTTGGAATACCCCAGTGACAGACTGACATCTAATTTATATGTCACAACTTTCATTCTTCTTACAACGGGTCCCCTGGATTCCCACCCTGTCACTCTGAGTTACATACCAAAGTATAAAACATATTCTTGTTCTGTATCACCTCTAGTTTTCTTACCTATACTTCTTTCTTGTCTATTTCTTGGTACATATTTAACCATTTGAAATTCATATATAAATAAAACCTAGTTATAGAGAGTTATATTGTTCTGAAAATAGAGCAATCCATATTTATATTTTTATATAATAAAAGTCATATACAGTAGAACCTCCCTGTAAAGGACACCTAAATTGCAGGGCCAAAGTTTCCTTTAGGGAGAGATGTCCTCTCATGGAGGTCCTACAGTATTGGATAATTACATTTTGTACGAACAAATTCGGCGCTGCATAGTGTCATTATATTAGAGTTAAAATAATTTTGTAAAAATACAAAGGAGGTGAGGGTAGGGGGAAATTTGTGTATGAAAATATTATTATACAAATTACTTTATTTTAAAATATTTGTATTAAGTATATAAAATATAATTCTTTAAGAGATAAATGAAAAAACAATAGAAAAAAATAAAAAATAAAAAGGTCAGGTGTTGATATTAAAAATAAAAAAGGCATATCCTGACCAGGAGCACATGTGCTTTTCAGAAGGCAGAGCGCCATCTGGTGGAACAGAAATCAACTAATCATTGATTTAGCCAAATTTCAGGGAACAGGCTAAATCAATGATTAGTTGATTTCTGTTCCACCAGATGGGGCTCTGCCTTCTGAAAAGCACATGTGCTCCTAGTCAGGATATGCCTTTTTTATTTTTAAGATATAAATGTAAAAATAAAGCTAAGTTATCTATTAAAATATTTGAAAAAAATAAAATAAAAATTTAAAATGATTTAAACCAAAACTATAAGAAATTTTCAAAAAATTTAACTATAAAATATGTATTTTAAAAATGCATTACATTTTATGGAGATCGATTTATCTATAAGAAAAATTAATATTTTATAAAAATTATTAAAATGGAATTAAATTAATTTAGAATGAATATATGGAAAAATTAAATAAAGGGTGGAAACCAAAAATGTGCAATGTATTTTAACTTTTGCATTGTTAGGAGATAAAGGTAAAAAGAATTTAAACAAGTGGTGCATATAATTTACAGGTTTTTACTAAAGTGTGAAAATAATGTAACAAACTGCGGTTAAACTTTGTTCAGAACACAACAATTATTTCAGCCACAAAGATAAATTCTACAAACAAATCAAGGCTTACCGATGGGCAACCCGATCTCATCGGCATTAGCCAATATTTTCATGAACCAAATTGATCAAGTTGTCACAGAATCAAAGCAACTCAAAATTATTTTTTGGAAAAGATACATAGATGACATTTTTTGTGAATCAGAATCAGATATTTCAGTGTTTTTAAAATATTTGAATATTTTAAGACCATTTTTAAAGTTTACGCATGAAATAGAAAATAATAATTCTTTAGCATTTTTATATATACAGCTTAAAAATAAGTTTAACCAAATGGAAACTAGTATTTTAAGAAAGTCAACCCACACAGGAAATTATTTATTTCTCAATTCTTTCAGCCCAGTACATCATAAAATCGCTGTGATTAAAGCTCTCTCCAAAAGATTAGAAACACATTGCTCATCAAAAATTAATGAAATAATGGAGAGAAATAGAATCTTAAGAAAATTAAAAAACAACAAAATACCAAGCAAATTTATCAAAAAACTTTTTTTCAAACCAAAATCTCCACCTTTAAATAACACCCCTGATCAATCAAAAAAGCTCCCTTTCCTACAGCTACAGCTCGCTACACATTGCTAGAGTCCTAAAGAGACACATCATAATTCTACTGTCCTAAAAGCTTATGTCCATAGAATGATAAAGATTCTACCTTTCAGTGTAGCATATAAAATCAGAATGATCCAATACAATATTATAGCTCTATAGAAGCGGATTGGTATATTAAATTGGTGAAACTGCTGGGAGGGTTCACCACTGATGAGCTAAGACCTCCCAATATTTTTTCATCACAGTAAGGACAGTAGAAGTATGATTTATTTGTGAAAATAAACATTCGCATCTTAATGTTTTCATTCATTATTTATCTCTTAACAACGTAAAAGTTAAAATACATTGCACATTTTTGGTTTCCACCCTTTATTTAATTTTTTCCATATATTCATTCTAAAATATTTTAATTCCAATTTAATACGTTTTTTATAAAATATTTATTTTACATATAGATAAATCAATCTCCATAAAAATATAATGCATTTTTAAAATATACATTTTATAGTTGAAACTAGACGAATGACCCGGGCAACGCCCGGGTTTACCCGATTAAATGTTTTATTCAAACACTATTCATTACAATTATAAATTGGCGCCGTGGATGTCACTCTTGTGAAACGTCCCGCTCCAAACTTTACAGTCAGATTAGTTACGATATAAATCTTCAAATCGAGCGAGCGTCTATAAATATTTCGATTTAGATCAAGTATTCTAATTATTAAGCGAACACACACTATTATTAATAAAATTTTGAGAAGATTTCGATTTTAAACGTATTTATAACCTTGATAGAGGGCGCTGTTCGTGAGCTAAGTAGAATAATTTGAATATATAGTTTTAATATATAATTTATATATAATTTAAAATAGCCTATCGTTTTCCTCGTATTTTTTTACCTATGTATGGAAATTTTGGTTTGAATTAGTGAACTACTGCGAATTTGTATACCGGACATACAAACCAACAAACAAACAAACAAACATACAAACATTCATTTTTATATATATAGAAGATATAATGAAAAAACGAAAGAAAAAAATAAAAGATAAAAAGATCAGGTATTGAAATCAATATTAAATATGGCATATCCTGACCAGGAGCACAAGTGCTTTACAGAAGGCAGAGCGCCATCTGGTGGAACAGAAATCAACTAATCAATGATTTAGCCTGTTCCCTGATATTTGGCCAACCCAGTTTCTGTCTGTCTGTCTGTTTCGCAATAAACTCAAAAACTACTGAACCAATTGGTACCAAATTTTGCATGTCGCTTTTTATAAACCTGAGGAAAATTTTTGGATACAATTTGCTTAGTATTTTTGGCTATTTCTTTTTTTCATTTGAAGAACTTCGTGGATGGCTTTTCTTGATTTATCAAGAAATTGGGTTGGCCAAATATCAGGGAACAGGCTAAATCAATGATTAGTTGATTTCTGTTCCACCAGATGGCGCTCTGCCTTCTGTAAAGCACTTGTGCTCCTGGTCAGGATATGCCATATTTAATATTGATTTCAATACCTGATCTTTTTATCTTTTATTTTTTTCTTTCGTTTTTTCATGTGCTAAGCGTATTTACGCAAGTTTGGCCTTAAATACCCATTTCTTGGTTTTTCAGGAGGCCATTGGGATCAAAAAATATTTTTTGGTCTCAATGGTTCAGCCTACTCCACGCTGACGAGCGCCAAAAAGCGCGAAACGCGTTCGTGGATGGCTTTTCTTGATTTATCAAGAAATTGGGTTGGCCAAATATCAGGGAACAGGCTAAATCAATGTTTAGTTGATTTCTGTTCCACCAGATGGCGCTCTGCCTTCTGTAAAGCACATGTGCTCCTGGTCAGGATATGCCATTTTTTATATTGATTTCAACACCTGATCTTTTTATCTTTTATTTTTTTATTTCGTTTTTTAATGTGCTAAGCGTATTTACGCAAGTTTGGCCTTAAATACCCATTTCTTGGTTTTTCAGGAGGCCATTGGGATCAAAAAATATTTTTTGGTCTCAATGGTTCAGCCTACTCCACGCTGACGAGCGCCAAAAAGCGCGAAACGCGTTCGTGGATGGCTTTTCTTGATTTATCAAGAAATTGGGTTGGCCAAATATCAGGGAACAGGCTAAATCAATGTTTAGTTGATTTCTGTTCCACCAGATGGCGCTCTGCCTTCTGTAAAGCACATGTGCTCCTGGTCAGGATATGCCATTTTTTATATTGATTTCAACACCTGATCTTTTTATCTTTTATTTTTTTATTTCGTTTTTTAATGTGCTAAGCGTATTTACGCAAGTTTGGCCTTAAATACCCATTTCTTGGTTTTTCAGGAGGCCATTGGGATCAAAAAATATTTTTTGGTCTCAATGGTTCAGCCTACTCCACGCTGACGAGCGCCAAAAAGCGCGAAACGCGTTCGTGGATGGCTTTTCTTGATTTATCAAGAAATTGGGTTGGCCAAATATCAGGGAACAGGCTAAATCAATGTTTAGTTGATTTCTGTTCCACCAGATGGCGCTCTGCCTTCTGTAAAGCACATGTGCTCCTGGTCAGGATATGCCATTTTTTATATTGATTTCAACACCTGATCTTTTTATCTTTTATTTTTTTATTTCGTTTTTTAATGTGCTAAGCGTATTTACGCAAGTTTGGCCTTAAATACCCATTTCTTGGTTTTTCAGGAGGCCATTGGGATCAAAAAATATTTTTTGGTCTCAATGGTTCAGCCTACTCCACGCTGACGAGCGCCAAAAAGCGCGAAACGCGTTCGTGGATGGCTTTTCTTGATTTATCAAGAAATTGGGTTGGCCAAATATCAGGGAACAGGCTAAATCAATGTTTAGTTGATTTCTGTTCCACCAGATGGCGCTCTGCCTTCTGTAAAGCACATGTGCTCCTGGTCAGGATATGCCATTTTTTATATTGATTTCAACACCTGATCTTTTTATCTTTTATTTTTTTATTTCGTTTTTTAATATATATATATATATATTATAAAAATAAAATACAACCTTTCACAATGAGTTTCTTTAATTTATATATGCTTTTTTATTATCTAAAAATAGTTATATATATAGAGTGTTATTGTTTGATTGCTGCAACAGTTATCTCAACACTGAAATTAAAGTTAGAAAGAGTCCAGGTTCAAATTCCAGCAGTGTCTTTCTTTTATATATAAAATTACAATCCAGAAAAGCTATCTCTCACATTATATTATCATGAGCCATGGTAAAATTCCCTGGGTTGACATTTGGGCTGAATCCACACCAGAGTACTGTCTGTACCCAGCACACATATAGTCCAAGTTACCAGTAACAACAGACAGGTAAAAATATAACAATGTATCACAGGTCGAGTTGTAAAATGGTCCATCTCATGGTGTTGACACTAAAGAGATATTTCTGATATTTTATACCACCTAAAAAAATATATCAAGTAAATGCTATGTTTAGTTTCACCATAAGGACTATTAGGAACTAGAGGGTTCCTACAGACCCCCCATATACAGGATAATTTGGGTCCAACCTACAGTGAAGGCTGTTGCTAGAGAGGATTCACAGTCACCCACTACTGCTTGCTGCAGCAGATTGGATTTAGAGTGATGATATAATGTGGAGCACTCTTGGATCATTTAAGGAAGTCTCCATTACAATCTCAGTTCCTGACACACATTTGGAAACTTTATAAAGACAACAATGTTAATTCATAAAGGTATGTCTGCCATTGATTTAAAAATATCTGAAGCACATACTGTTCAACTTAGCTTCAGATGTGAGATAACTTCTAATATGGAAAACAGGCACCTTTGATGAGGAGCATGACAAGGATTCAGACAAAGCTATTGGTAGTGTCATTGAGTTGTAGTGGCTTTTTATTAGGGTTTATTCCCCATCACACTCTTGGGGGTGTAGCTCCACTTATTAAATATTTGAACCCAACCTCACTTAGTTGATTTATCTATCCTCTCCACTTTATAGATACATGGAAGTCTTTATTATAAAGTGATTAATGATAGCTTCACATGAATCATAACTAATATTTTCTCAGAGAAATACTGACAGTTCGGGAATTTAACACACAGTACTACGTACACACGGTACTAGGAAAAATTGAAGGATGATAAGAAGACTTGCAATGTACTTTTTAGAAGGGATCAAGGAAACTACGGAAAGGTCACTAGTCATTAACAGATCAAATTGTAAAATTTTTGTCCATATAGTCACCAAGAGTTGACTTGATGGACACTAGCAACAACAAACTACATTAGCCTTAATCTTACACACAAAACTGAAGAACCTTCCATGTGAGATCACTTAGAACAATATAAGACAACCCACTCACCTAGTATCTCTTTGGAGGAGTTTAAATCATTTTTTATTTTACAAAAGCGGGTGCCAAGATATTTGCATAGTAACAAGTGCTAACAAAATATGTAATCATTTAAGCACAAATGTTTCTTTTACACACAAACAAATTTCTACTGTTCTTACTGTGATGAAAAAATATTGGGAGGGCTTGGCTCATCAGTGGTGAACCTTCCCATAGGTTGTGCCAATTTAATCTTCCAGACTTCTTCTTAGAGCTCCAATATTGTAATGGATGATTCTGATTATATAAAATATGTAATTGCAAAATTAACAAGAAGCCACCAACAGAGATAATTTAGAAATACAAATAATCCTTCTGGTCTTGCAGGCCAAATGATTGTCATTTGAGAGGGAAGTTTTACTAGAAGTAAGAAGTGTGGAACTCACTCAGCATAGGGGGAGGTGGAGAGCTCTATATCCCCGGGGAAGTAGACAGAGAACCAGATACAGAAGCCAGTGATGGTCTGGGAGCCAAAGCAGTCAAACTCAAAGTTCCCCTGCACATACCTCCCATTACAGCATCAACATTGTGTATTCATGTTACCTGAGAGGGGGGACTAACACTTGGACTGGGGACATTTACTAAAAAAACTACACCTGTGTCCAAGCAATATTAAACACAGGATTTTATCAACAGTGTGTGTGTTAATAATATCTTTGAATTTTCAAAATCTGGATGTGTCCTTGTTTTATTGCATTTCTAGGGGTATTACTAGGAGTGATAATGGGCTATTATTTTTGAAGGCAGCCTTCAAAAATAATAGCCTATATATATATATGTTTACCTAAAGTGGCACCTCTCTCTTTTATTATGCATCATAACAATGGCACTGTGCATCACCCTAGTAAAAACCTTTACCAGGGTTGATAAAGAAAGAACCACAACACCAGTTTTGGCAAATTCAGACAAAAGCCAACCTGTATACCATGGTTTCTGGCTTTGGCCCTCATTAGTACAGGGGCGGCTTCGATTTCATAACATCCTTCGAGAGGAGTTATGAAAGCGGTCGAATTTACCAAACAAGTGTGGAAGATGATGAAGTAAATAAAAAGAAGAGGTGCAACTATAGGTAAATGAATTACATCTTAAAGCAACTTTATGTTATATATATATATAAATTGCTATGAATAGCTCTTCATAGGAGATTATTTTAAAAACTTTACAATGGAAACTAGGTTGTAGGTGTATTATAGGTGATCAAATAGCCATCCCATATTCAATGTGCAGACATGATTTACTCACCTTAACCACCTCCAGGTCCTCCTCCGTCACAGTGGAGACGTCCAGGTGCGCTATTTCCACTGCATGGGCCGCCACCTCGTGGTTCTTCACTAGCTCAATGTCCACCACATCTGGGGGGCACACATCATTGCTACAACTCTCTCTCTCTCTCACCTTGAGATAGGGCAACATTTTAGGTACTGGAAAACTACTCAGAAATAGTTTTTTAATCTACCATTAAGGTAAATCTTAATATAGATATTATTTTTTAATTCAAGACATAACTATTTGGAAAATACTTGAAGTCCTTGACTATTTTGCTTTTTAACTTAATCAGGATGCAGACAAGTGCTGCAAATGAAATACTCGTTAAAATTAGTTTTTTTTTTTTTTGCAGCCTTGTTTCAAGCTTTATGAGCAATGTAATTTTGGTTTGAAAACTAGGGATTGTAACCTTATATGGTTTTTAAACCAAAATTACATTCAACAAAGGACAGCCATCTACACTAAAACTTCTACCAAATATCACAGAGGTATACTTTGGAACTAGTTGTTTCCCAGTGCCTTCCACACAATTTTTTTTTGCTTATCCCTAGTACATGTGGTACAGGCCATGATAATCATGGTGGGTAGAAGTAGGTGACTGCTTTTATTGTAAGTGCACCACATGTCTACACATCTGAAAAGCAGTTCGACTTTGCACTTACAAATGTGCTAGAGCCCCGTTTGGTTACTTGCACTCCCTAGTGGGGTTGGACTTTTGCAAAAATCGGGAGCCATTGGAGCATTTTTTTTAATTAGAAAAAAGTGTCCAATGAGAGAATCGAACCCGGATCAGAGCGGTCGAAAACCAATGGTTTAGACCATCCTTCCACCAACCCCCTTCCACACAATGTAACCAGTAAAACTGATAGGCTTGCATTATTCTAATCAGGAGCTGTTCCCAAGTTCTTTACTACTGTCTCTTCCCTTAGTAGTGCTCCTGGGTGTCCCAGAGAGAAAATACAACAAGAGAGACACTACAGAGTCAACAAAAAGAGCCTATATGGAGACGCCTGAAAAGAACAATTGAAAATAGATGTGAAAGATCATTGTCAAAGATGTCAAACAATCAAGATAATTTTGTAACAAAGTATTTATTATTTTACTAGCCGAATGACCCGGGCAACGCCCAGGTTTTACCCGATTAAATGTTTTTATTCAAATACTATTCGTTACAATTATAAATTGGCGCCGTGGATGTCACTCTTGTAAAACATCCCGCTCCAAACTTTGTGTCAGAGAAGCGATATTTTTATAAAGAGATGATCTGGCTTTGTGTCTTCTGCTCGAATGAATGTTTTTCTGTTAGAATTTTGTTCCTGCATACTAAAAATGAACTGGCTCACCCGTGGTCTCAGCTTTTTGGAATTTTCCCCGATATAATTTTGTTTCTGATAATCAAACATGATACAGCAATATTGTCATCATGATTTTCTTATTAAAAAAATAACTATTTTTTCCCAGAACCTGTCAATTTTATTTTTTATTGGCTAAAAATCCGATAAATATCTTTTCCAGATTTTTCTCTATGTCCTGTCAAAACACGTTTTACATGTACATTAGGTCAGCTGATATTACCTCCCATCTTCACCGCTAGAGGCGCTGCTTGCGAGCGAAAAGGCAAATTTGCAACGCAATTTTCAAATAACTCGAAGAATATTCGGGATAGAGACCTGAAATTTTCACTATAAGTTTTTCCAGATTCTACTCTATATACTGTTAAAATTTCAGTCAGATTAGATACGTATTGTGAACGTGTATAGCCGACATAGATACCCACATACATACATACATACATACACTAACTTTTATATATATAGGGATTAACAGAGTATCATTTTTTATGTTTATATATTTCTACTCTCTCTGTAATCTTCCTTATTTGCATATCATTTGTTTGCCATTCATAGTTTGTTCTTGCCTGAAATAAATTGCTGTCTCATCCCAAAGTTGGTCTTTCCTAATTTTCCATGTGGCATTTTTTGGGAAGACCAACTTTGGGATGAGACAGCAAATTATTTCAGGCAAGAACAAACTATGAATGATAAACAAAAGATAAGCAAATAGGGAAGTATACAGAGTAGCAAAATATAAACATAAAAAAATGATACTCTGTTAATAAAATAATAAATACTTTGTTACAATATTGAACTACGAGAAGTGGGGAAAGAGAAAACTAACTTTGGGCAGTCTTGTGATCCACTTCGGCCAGGGAGCTCATCTTCACTCCATATTTCTCCCAGATCTTCTCCCAGAAGTCATCTCTCCTGTACACACAACAGCTAGTTATCTAACTTTCAGCTATTAACTGGGAGCTCATAGCACCCAGGCATTTGCCAACATTTCAAACATAGATTTAAACAATTCTAGATATTTGATAGAGATGCGAGTCAGCACCTAAAAAAACCATTAACTACATTTGTCACCTTCAGTTGAAGGGACTATCCATTAGTGGCTAAAGTCCTTATGCTGAACCAATAGATCTCAAACAAATTACAAGGGTTGATTGAGGTGAATAGGAAAGAAAGACCTACACATACATTCCATAGCAAATGTTTTGTGCCAACTGACTGAGTGTCTGGCAACGGTCAATAGAAGTATTCCTTAGGGAATACACAACCTCCATGAACAGCTAGGTGAACATGGGAATAGGTATCACCACCCCACAAATGAAGCCTTCATTCTCAGTTTTTGTTTACTTTATAATGGATAGTTGTGGCGACTTTAGATGGGTTACATCAAGAGAGAGATTTACTTTATATTGTAGCTTAAATTTTTTAAAATTATATTTATTTAATATTCAGTATGTGTGTGTGTATGACAAAAAAAAAAAAAAGATTTGTTGTGTTTTGGCAGCAAGCAAGAAGCTGGTGGCAAAAATTTATTATTTTTTTTTTAACATATATTTGTTCTTTCTTTTATTTACAGTAGAACTTCTCTCTAAAGGACAACGCCTAGTAGCAGAAGCAAAGTGTCCTTTAGGTGTCCTCTTACTAGAGAGTTGCTAACTGGTAAAAATGGTCATTTTGGCGATGAAGAGTGTCCTTTGTAGAGAGCCTTAGCGGAACACTGTGGGTTCTATTCCCATCCCTGGACACTTTATTTTCCTGTTTATCATTACTCTTCACAATTCATTCTTTCATACTTCATCCCTAAGGTTAAAAATAATCGTTATTTCTCCTTGAAATAAAATTTCAATTTTTCGTTAAAAAGAAACACATGCGGGATAATTTTCAAATGTTGTTCTACAATCATAAGCCACATTATATTGTATTATAAATATTCTTGTTACCTAGACTTCTTGTAAATTTCTTGTGTACACTCATGTCTACTCGAAAAATCCTTTTATACTCTGCTTATCTGTTAGTCGTGTTAAAAATTGAGATGTATTGCAGAGAGTGGTTGTGGTAAAGTTTGCAACATTGGTCCTCAGGCAGAGGGAATGTAATATTTTACAAGCTTTCTCATTAATTCAACACTATACAGTGTGGAACCTGATGCCACACAACTTAGTTATAACATCATAAAGTCCTAATTGTTTTAACTGTGGCTCTAAAAACATCACAAATATTGATCCCAAGTGTAACTTGAAGTCTTTTTCCACTTTTCTATTCAATTTAAAACTCAGGCTACAAGGAAGTTAGAATGAGAGGTAAAGACTACACACAAAGAACATTACATAAGAATTGTTACCTATACATACTCTTTATTCTCGACTGAGACGGGGGCCATGAAGATCTTACAGGTAGAGGGGTAAAGTACTCCACCCTGAACACACAGAGATGCCATAGAGGCCAACAACCTTCCTAAAAACTAAGAATATATAGGATACTTATTTATATTGTTACATCAATTTTAATGCGCTTTACATTTATTCAAAATATTCTATGATATTTAATATTTATTTTAAACAGAATATTTAGATTATCATCATTCCTTTTTATAGTTTCATTCCTTTTGTAATATTTATTGTACATATATATTGATTGGTTATTGGAGCGAGAGAGGACCTAGGGGGAGTCTGCGGATCACGACCTACGAGGAAGACCACGAATAAATAAACATAATAACTTTGAAAGGTAATTTATTTTTATTTACTTTTATTTATTTACTTTTACTCTTATTTATTTACTTTTACTTTTATTTATTTGCTTTGAATATGGAAACCTGCTCGGGAAACGTGTATAACACCAAGAAGGAAGAAACCAAGGTCGACGACCCTGCAAAGCTGCAACTTGGTGCAACAATATATTAGGATTAATGTCAATAGAACACTTTGTTGGCCTCTGGGTAGGGAACAAACAGCATCTCTTTCATTCATAGAAAATAGGACTCTGAAAAAGTAAGATGTTATATAGGGGTTATATGGAAACAAAATCCTAAGGGAACAATTAAAAAACAGACACATAGAAAGAGAGATTATATAAAAGATAGAGGAAGCCTTTGTAAAAATTTTCCTAATATAAATGAATCATTATATTATTGTAATACATTATAGGAAGGATGTCTGTGATTGTGGTTATTAGGACTAAAGGAGCAACTCACCTCTTTCAGGAACTTGTCCCGGGCCAGAATAATGGAGGAGAGCATGTTTTCATAGAGGAGCATGTAACCCTGCAACAGACAGCAGCCATCTTGTTGGTGATGTTGGTAAAAGCTCTTATGAGTGACCCATCTGATTAGAGTCTGGCTTTATAAAGCCTAAAAATGAATGCTTTTTGACATAACCTTACCTCCAATGAGACATCATCTTCATGATAAACACAAAAGGAAAAGTCTAACAAGAAAAAAATCATTCTTGTAAATTGTAAGTTTTATATATATAGTAGAACTGTCTTGCTTCCATGTCTGTCTGTCCATAAATCTTGTAATCGATTTTTTTAGTATATTTTTAGAACACGTAGAAATCTGAAATTTTGTACACTTATTATAACCTGATGACAATGCAAGTTGACAAATTTTCAGACTTCGGGGTTGTCAGAATGGCCAGGAATAGACAAATTTCCAAATTGCCTTTCAAAATTTCAAATTTAATTTTAATATGCTTCCAGATCACATAGAAGTATGAAACTTTTAACACTCACTCAGTCCAATGAACAATGCAATTGTATAAATTTTCAGACTTCTGGGTGGTTGGAGTGGCCAGGAATGAACAAATTTCTATATTTCTTTTTAAGTCTTTTGTTACGCCTCTTAAAAGGAATTGACCAATCCGATGCGAGCAGGCTTCCGTCGATTTAAGGCCTAATCCCCAGTAAATTTTTTATTCTAAGTTTTGTAAATTCATGACAAAAACTTATCTAAATAATTAATAAATAAAAATACAGATATAGATAGAGAATTCTTCCTGATTTGAAATTAGACGAAAACTTTTTTGTCTAATAAAATAAAAATACATTGAAAAAAAAAAATCTCTTATTTGAATGCACTAAAAATGAAAAAAATAAAATATTTTATCTTGTGTCATTGAGCAATTAGATGTATCTGAGTCAAAATAAAAGCAGCGGGGGACGAACATATTTAGAGAAGAGGTAAAAATATAGCAAACACTTATAAAAAATAGTTAATCAGTTGCTACATATTAAATTGCATTAGGTTCGAAATTCATGATGATGATTCCCTTTTATTTTCACTCAGATACATCTAATTTCTCAATGACAGAAGATAAAATACTTTATTTATTCCTTTTTAGTGGATTTAAATAAAAGTTTTTTAAAATTTATTTTTATTTATTAATTATTAAAACTTTATTACAGACATTCACACTTCCCACTAAAAATCTGATGCATATATATATTTATGCAGTCTGTCATAGAACATTTTATTGGGTACTGATTTTTTTGTTTGGATTTAGGTAACATTATGAGAGGGCTCCACATAGCAGAGAATCAACTACAGTGGAACCTTGTTATAAGAGCTACTTGGTTCTAACATCAAAATTGTAAGTTTTGAGTCCTGATTGTTCCAACTGTGGTTACAACAACAATATTGATGGTGATGTTGTTATAGGTAGGTTGGACTGTAGGTAACATGACAACACTGTGTCATCAGATTAGGATGTTGGGAGATAGGTAACAAATAACATACTATGATGTAACATCATTGTTAGCAACTTCAATTAGGTTTGTCTGGTAACCAAAACGTCATCTGTACATCACTTTTTGGTCTTGTCATTTATATTATAAGGAATAAAACTATTAAAACGAATATTTTTTCATATGAAACAAGTTTCTACTGTTTTTACTGCAATGGAAAAATATTGATAGAGCCTGGTTTGCTAGTGGAGACCCCTTCTTGCGACTTAACCAGTTTAATCCACCAAACTGATTTTTAGAACACTATTATTGTATTGGGTGATTATGCTCATTTATCCACTAGGAGGGTTCATCACTGATGAGTCAATATTGTCTCTCACTAATAATAGCTTTATTTCCTATATATATAGATGGTACCTTATATAGCCTTATTTTAAAAATCTAAATTGTTAGATATCAGGCTACTAGAGCAAAAAGTCAGTTAACATGGACTTATTCATGATAAAGCATAATTTGGATTATTGATTATAAATACAGGAAAATAAGACCAAATTCATACAAATTAATAGTTAAGAAAAAGGCATCTCCTTATCGTGCAACTGAAAGTTGCTGATGGCTTGCGCCATCTATCGGAATAAATATCAACTATTCTCGTTGATTTTTAATTATTCCAGACAAGGATTTACACACAATGAGAATAAAACATCAAAGTATGGATTGGTTTTATGCAACTAAAGTAACTAAAACACAATGGCCTCAAAGTTAAAATCCCTGAGTCAGTATATTTTTCTCATAACAAAGCTCTATGCCTATTTCACTTTACAAATAAAATAAAACTACAAAAGTAATCTAATGCCCAAGGTAACAACATGGTTACATCATTTGTCTTTGCCATTGTATTAACTTACTTTATTTCTATTTTTGTTTGACTTCCACAGAGGTCAAGAGTTGGAGACACTAATTCCAATAGGAGTTGTTAATACTGATGATTTTATTAAATGTTGTGATTCCTTTTACTTTCCTATCAATATGCCACAAAGAAAAAAATATATTATTTTATTTATAAAAGAAAGTTGCAGCTGAAGAGAGGCTTGGTCAAAAGTTGAGGAAAGTGAAAATTGATTTGAAGTGTAGTGCGCTGTAGGTCGGAGACATTGCCAATGGGAAAGAAGGATTTGAAATAGGGAGGAGAATGGAAATTTGAGTTGTCCGGATCAGGAGAATGAAGGAGTCTTAAGAAAATTGGGAGAGTAATAAGGTTTGTTGAAGGTGATCTGAGAGAAATCTCTATCCTGTGTGTGTGGTTAACATTCCTTACCCATAAGATTCTAGTCTGGGTGTAAGGCTGATTTACCCAACCTGGCTAGTAGGTGTGCCACTTAATGTTGTTGTTAGTGTCCATCAAACTGAGTTCGACTTTTAGCAACTATATGGCAAAATATTCTCCAATTTGATCTGTTGGTGACCACAGCCCATCTAGTACCCTTGACCCCTTCCAGCCAGCTCATTGCAGGCCTTCCTCTCTTTCTTTTGTTCTTCAATTTTTCCCAACTTCAACATCTTTTCTAATCCATTTTCTCTCATTAGGTGTCTGAAGTAGGTCAGGTCTTTGTTTCTTTGTTTACATATTTGGGATTCTAGGGATCTAACAGAATTACTTTCATTTAAGATTGAAATATTTGTCCTTTTATCTGTGCATGGCACTCTAAGTTACTTTCTCCATGTCCACATTTTAAAAGCTTGAATTAGTTTTCTTTTTATTTTTTGAGGGTGTCCAGCTCTAACAACCATAGGTGACCACAGGAAGTACTAATGCATTTACAATTCTCTTCTTTGTCTTGAATGAAATGAACCACTTAAGGTTACAATATACAAGGATTATAAAAACATGAAGGCATATAGAAATAGAAAAAACTGAAGAAATT
The DNA here is from genome assembly GCA_030710605.1 of Cordylochernes scorpioides. NCBI lineage: Eukaryota > Metazoa > Arthropoda > Arachnida > Pseudoscorpiones > Chernetidae > Cordylochernes > Cordylochernes scorpioides. The sequence continues at coordinate 73,711,831 of CP092866.1, read as the reverse complement.
GACTAGGAGGCGAAATTAAGTGTTAGCTTCAATACTCACTAAAAAATGGTGCAATCAATCATGTATTAATTATAACTAGAAATTTAATATTCAGGGATGATAGATGTTGCAGCGGGTGATAATAGCGACACTTAGCATTCTGGATAAAAATTTTCTCTGCTTATATTAGGATAAAAGCAGAAATTAACAGGGTAGAACAACACCAGATAATGGTGTTAGTGAAACATCAAAAGAAATAGCTTGGTGCTATTGAAATAAGTTGCTAAAAAAAGTAGTTGACCTACCATCCACTCACTGACAATGACATCCACCTTCTCAGGAAGTTCCACTTCCTACAACACACCAGATGGTTATTAGGATACAATCTGATTTACTTTAATAGAGTATAATCCAACACCACCTTTTTAATTCAATCAAGATTCTGATCCCTTGGGACATTTAATTTAAGAAATAAAAGTGTGAATATATTAAGGCGAAGAAATATTTTATTATTTAATTTAATATTATTCAATGAAAATATTCAACAGATTATAAACTCCGCCTTTGCCGGTCCCAAGCCCGGATGAAAAAGGAGGAGGGGGAGCAGTAACAAGCTCACTAAGAAACCTGGGTTCAGCTGGCCCGGCTGATAGTACCCTGTAAGGGCTCCTGATCCAGGTATACAGGATGAGCAGCGTTTGTACTCCATGTTAGGAGCGGCTGCACATGGCGTCTGTTCCTCATGTCAGAGGCGGCCATTTCTTTTGGAGCTAAGTTGGCCTGCCACTGAGTAGTGCTCCCAGTCTTAATGACAAAGGCAGACGCATTCTACTTGACCCAGTGTGGAGATAAGAAAGAAGAACAGATTATAAAAATATATATTACTCTGTATTTGTAAAATCATCTTTAAAATATTTCTTTGCTTGCTTGCTTGAGATTACCTAGCTGTAGATAGTTTTTCTGTCTTGTTAATAATTTGAGTCAAAAGGCGATCCATTAATTAAGATTATATAAGAGGACGTACCTGAATCTGTAAGGAAAAAAAAAAAAACATTTTTTTTCTTAAAATATTTCAAGAGATTGCTCCCTCTTTATCAATTTATTGCACAGTGAATTTAATTTACAAATTATTGTACATCATATGAAAACAAATTTGTCATTGGCCAAAAATAATTAATGATAATGATATATTAAAAAAATATAATAATAATAATATAATAAAATATTTTGAAAATTAAAGGCTTTTTAGTAATGCAGTATTTTATAATTTTTTGAAACAAAATTTAAGGAAATAAAAATAAGAAACAAATGAAGTTAACTGCGATTATTAGAAAAAAATTGATGCTATGGCCTCCAGGAACTTCCTCTGGTGCGAGTTCTGGATGCCCCTGTAAATAGTGGAAGTATTTTCCCAATCTGGCTGATGTCCCGATCGGAGACCATGTTCCACCATGGCAAACCTTTCCTTTGCATACTTCCAAGAAGATTTGTGTTCTTGGAGTCTGGTCCCAAGGAAACGGCCTGTCTCTCCAATGTAGGATACATTGCAGCTTTTACATGGGATCCTATACACAACGTCTTTTGTGTTCCCTATCTCCACTTTCTGCTTTGTAATTGTATTTCGGACTATAGTCTTTAAAGATGGTGCATTTTTGAAAATGGTGGTTATTCCAGAATTTTTTAAAATAGGAGCTATTTTTTCTCAGCTCCTGCTCCATATGGCATTATACATTTATTTTTCAAATCTTTTTTACTATGAATGCTATTAATTTTATATGAATGTTTATTGATAAATTCCTTCGTATATCCATTCGATATTAATTCTTCCTGGATAGTGTTCAATTCTATATATTTAAGTTTATCAGTGGAGCAATGTGTGAAGGCACGTTTGGTGGAGTTTTTACAAGAGAAATTTTATGGGAGATAGGACCAAAGGAGTTGGCATGGAGGTATACTGGTGAGTGACTAGGTTTTCTAAAAACAGTGGTTTGAAGAAAATTTAATTTATTTTCGAAAAGTATATCTAAAAAGGGTAGGAAGCCATTAGACTCATTTTCAGTTGTGAATTTTAAGAGGGGGTGAAAGCTATTTAAAAATGCCAAGGTATTCTCAATATCGTCTGTAGCCACTATAGCCATCACGTCATCAACATATCTTGCCCAGTACTTAATGGTGGCATTGAATCTTTCATTTACCAGGATGTCAAGACAGTTTAAGGCAAGATCAGCTAAGAATGGAGAGAGGGGACTTCCCATTGGAATACCATTGACTTGCTGGTATATGTTGTTATTGAAACAGAAATAGGAAAATTCTAAACAGATCTCAATTAAATATAAGATTGTATTTGAAGGTAATTCTAGATTGAAATCTGTTAAGGTTTTTTCTAGAGTTGTCAGCACTAATTTGTGATCTAGGCAGGTTAATAAGTTGCAAACATCAAACGATACTAATAATAATCACTCATTAGTAGGGAAGGCAAAATTCCTCTCATAGCAAGGTCTGCTGGATTTTGCTTGCCTGATATATATTGCCATGAATGGGCTGCAGTCAGATCTTGAATCTTTGCCACCCGATTGGCCACAAATATCTGCCAATTCTTTGATTCAGAAGTAATCCACGCCAGAACAATCTTTGAATCTGTCCAATAGAATTGTTCATCGATATTAAAGGGAAGTGCTTGAGTTGTCTGCGATTGAAGTTGCGCCAACATCAAGGCTGCGCAAAGCTCAAGTCTTGGTATGGTTATTTTCTTGATGGGAGCGCAACTTTTGTTTTTGCTGTCAAAAGAATGGTCTCAATTTGATTATTCTCATAAGTTATTCTTAGATAACAGACAGCAGAATAAGCCAACTCTGATGAATCACAGAATCCATGCATCTGCATATTGGATATTAATAAATTCCGTTGGAATATACATCTTGGAATACTGACTTGTTGGAGATGCTTCATTTCTCTTTCAAAAGTATTCCACTTTCTTTGAATAGAAGCAGGTATATCTTCATCCCAGCCACATTTCAATTTCCATATTTCTTGGAGGAGAAGTTTCAGCACAACTGTGGTAGGGGAAAGCCAGCCACAGGGGTCATAAATTCTGGCTATAGCCGATACAATTTGTCTCTTTGATTTAATATCAGCTGGACCAGATTTACAAGAAATGTTGAGGGTATCATAACTTGGATCCCATTGGATTCCAAGAACGTTCACGCCTGATTCCTTTCTATTAAATTCCATCACCTCACCTTTCCTCTCAATAATAAAGGTAAGTCTTCAATTATAGAAGTTTCATTGGATACCCATTTTCTCAGGACGAATCCACCAGAACCCAATACAGCAATCAATTGTTGCACGAGTCCCTTGGCGTCTTCCACTGTGGGGCATCCAGTCAGAAGGTCATCCACGTAGAAATCCTCACGAATAATCTTGGATATTCTTGGATTAGAAACGTGTACCTCATGGGCAATCTGATGTAGAGTTCGAATTGCCAAGTAAGGGGCACATGCAAGGCCATAAGTGACTGTCAACAAGTTATACTCCTGCAATTCTAGATCTTTACAATCTCTCCACAGTATGGTTTGATATTTAATATCGTCTGGATGTAATCTAATCTGCCGATACATCTTTTCAATGTCGGCCACTAAAGCAACAGAGTTTGTGCGGAACTTGAGTAGGATGTTGAATATATTATTTTGAAGTTTTGGACCTACATGAAGGAGATCATTCAATGATATTTGGCTGGTAGTCTTGGTGGATGCATCAAATACCACTCGTAACTTAGTTGGCTGTGCCATTAGAATACCGTGATGAGGAATGTAATATTTTGGTTCAGTCTGCAGAGAACAACTTGCCTGCATATGACCTAATCTTATATATTCATTCATAAATTGTTTATATTGAACATATATTTTTTCATTTTGTTCTAACCTTTTCTCTAGATTAAGAAATCTGCTAATTGCGATGGATTTCGATTGACCTAACTTTTCAGCTGATTCCTTAAATGGAAGCCTTACAATATACCTTCCTGATTCATCCCTGACTACATTTTTTAAATAATGACTTTCACAATCCTTTTCTTCTTTTGTAGGAATTTCTTCCAAAGGAATGGATTCCAATTCCCAGAACCTTTTTATTAAATCTTCAGATTCCAATTCAGAAGAGAAATGTGCCATATTTCTGAATGACTGCCGTTCACTCACTGAGGTCGGACCATATACGAGCCATCCCAATTTTGAATGGATAGCAGATGGCTCATTTTCCTTTCCATTTCTCCTTTCTTCCTGAATGAGGTTGAATACTATATCTGACCCCAAGATTACATCTATTTCTCTAGATTCAAAATATAAAGGATCAGCCAGGATCAATCCCTTCATATGTGAATAATTTGTTTTCTTGACCGTAAAACTAGGAATATTGTTTGTTAACTTGGTAAGAACCAGTGCTGTAGTCTCAAACGATTGATGATCAAAGTGAGAAGAAAACCTGATAAAGACCTCACCTAGGGAAGATTCTACAAGTTGATCTCCCAAACCTCCAACTGCTATACGTTTACGTCTGATGGGTATTCCTAGTTTTGCCGCGCACTTTTCAGTGATAAGGTTTCTTTGACTTCCATTATCTAACAGAGCTCTACAAATTTGATCTTCCCCATTTACATCTTGTATATGAATTATAGCTGTAGATAACAGTATTTGTATAGAACCATCTGCTCCACTCAAACAGCAGGATGTGCTTGTTGAAGGTACATTCGATGGTTGTACTGATTTGGGAGAGGTAAACTGGACACTAGATGATTCCCTTTGTCTTGGAGGACTTGAAATCACATGCAACAAGGTATGATGGTTTTTATTGCAATGGAAACAACGATTTGTGATTTTACAATTCTCAACAGAATGATTGCCACGCAAACAATTAAAACAAAGTTGGTTCTGTTTTACATAACCTATTCTATTTTGAATTGACATTTGTCTGAATTCATTACATTGATTCAATTTATGCCTCAATTTACATAGTAGACAATTTTTGAAACCTACATTGATGTTGTATGTATTTACTCTTTTATTCAAATATTCCTTTGAGGTAGTGTCCTTCATTGTATTCATTAAAGATTGAGCTTATTTTTCCAAAAAGGAAATAAACCTTTGATATGAGGGCATTTCTTGATTATCATAAGACAATTCCCATTGTTGTCTGATTGGAGTATCTAGCTTCTTTTGTAAAAAATGTATTAACATAACGTCTACCATTTCATTTCTTTCCAAACCTATAGTCTCCAAATTTCTAAGAGATTCGTTGCAAATATCCAACAACTCATACATAGCCTTCGAGGTAGAGATCTTATATAATTTGATTTTAAATATTTTATCTAATTGAGAGAATATTATCTCTCTTTTATTATCATATCTTTCTATCAAAGTTTTCCAAGCTTGATTATAATTATTTTCAGTGATCGGGAAACCCTTTATTATACGAGCTGCATCACCTTTTAATGAAGAATGCAAATATTGCAATTTTTGTATATCTGAAAGAGTCGTATTTTTATCTATAGTAACCAAAAATAGGTCCTTAAAACTCAACCACTGAGACATCTCACCGGAAAATACAGGCAAATTGAATTTGGATAATTTAACATTAGATATTGCACTTTGCTCCAATTTGACTGGTTGAGAAACGTTCTCTACCTCCAAGATTTCCTCAATTTGAAATACAAAATTTTCATAACGATTCTTTACATCTATGTATTCTTTAAATAGGGTTTCACTTGTTTTCAAAGCATTCGATCTCACTATTTGATAATATGTTTCTTTAAGGTTTTTGAATAATTCTGTAATATTTGCATGATAAAGTTTCAATCTACGTATATTTTTCTGTTGACAAATTTCGTCAAACTGACTCGCATACGCATTGAATTCTTCAATATAGATTTTTAAGATAAGTATATCTGCATTCGCCTTTTTAGACATGATTTAGATTCACCAACAATCTCTCACTTTTTTTTTGCCGACACAAGATAATTCAATTTTTCACTTACCAAATTATCCGTGGATCCGGCTCGAGGAACCAGAAAAGATGTTCAAATTGTAGTAGATTTTGATTCTTTTGTATTTATTTAGATTTGAGTTAATGAATGAATGAATAAAACTTTGCAAAGAATAGATTAGGTTTTATTACCATACATCCGATTACAATAATGATAATGGTAGCAGATTAAAAAATGTCAACAAAACACCAACAGTGCCAAGTAACAAAATCACAGATTAAAAGAAAATAAATAAATCAATGAAAACAAAATGAATTTAAAAAATGCAAATAAATGAATTAATGAATATTTACATTTGAATCAACACAGGTTTTACTGTGTTACCATCTTAATCATCTTCCCATTTTTATTCTCCTTTTAAACGTGTGTTCAGAGAGAGAGAGAAGTATATTTGGCCTCCACATGATACAATTTTCTGGAATTGAAAAGAAACAAGAACACCCACCTTGTTAGGTCATTAAAATACTACAGACTGTGCCAACCTGAAACAAGTACATGATTGGCCTTTCTTTTGTTGATTCACGAAATATGGCCACATATATAAATAGGATGAGAACAAATATAATTATATTTATTCAATTACATCTAATATAGAGTAAAACCCCGCTAATACAAACCCTGGATATAGCGAACCTTCCCTTATAACGAACCCACGGCGATTCCCAATTCCATTCCATTGAAAATACCATCGTTATAACGAACTTTGCGATTTTTAAAATAACGAACTACCCTATAACGAACCTATTTTCGGTTCCAAAATGATAAAATCTATTAAAAATACTATGCTTATAACGAACTTAAAATTGTGATTTAAAAAAAAAATTAAAACAACAAAATTTTGAGCATCTTTCACCTCACGGATTGCGATTTCAAAACAAAAAATTAGCGGCATTGTTTGTTTTCATTTCCATTCTATTTTTGCTGTATGTTGTGTAAATTTTTACACATTATACTTTTATTTAATAGACTATCTTTGCATTCGACAATTTTGAAATAGAAGAAAAATACAAATGGCTTCCAAAATAAAGAAAAGAAACAAAGAATGGCGTTCTAAAAAAAAAACAGTGGCAGCATGCCCTTTTAGAAGTGTTCTATATCAAGTTTAACCTAGGCTAAAAAATAATTCCAAATATTTTAAAGCCAGAAATGGTTTGAATAACAGGTCAAAAACAAAATTTAATATATACTTCAGAAGAAAATGTGGAAACTGAATTGGAAGAAGAAGAAAAAAAAAAAAAACAGTTCCCCCAACCCGTGTCTCATGGGCCCAAACAAATCGACTCATAAATTCTTAAAAACTACCACTAAAGTTTTATTTTTAAAATGGAATTCTTGTTAGGTTTATGACTCATTCGGGGTTCGCAGATATTCCCCTGGCCGGCCATTTCCCTACCGATTTGGTGTTTGCAAATTGGCGTTTTTTATTCGCAATTTTACCGATCGCGCTATCGTATCAACATGTTTCGCGTCCAATTTTTCTGAATTGGATACTTTTGATTCATCCTCAATTGATTCAAAATACACGGAGCTTTATTCCTTTGATGGAAATAACGATATTTTAAGACAATTCTGATTTTCAAATTTTACTTTTCACTTTCAAACAACAAGGTATCAGAGGCATTTTTTCAAATAAATTTAGTATTATATTATTTGAGAAAGATGTTCTAAAATACTCTTATACCTTTCAAATAAATAATTAATAATGTTTTGCCTAGGGGATGTGGCATAATTTTAAAATAATACATAGGTTTATATATAAACATGTATGCTAATGATAAGAAGAACCTATTATCAAATGACTTCTTTTGATATTCAGCATTACTGTAAAGAAATAGGTCAATTTAGGGAATTAAAACAAAGCGACCATTATTAAGTGGCTGCCTTTTCTTGTTTGTATGGCTGTTTTTTAATTATACGGTATAAAAATTTAGAAAAGTTTTTAAAAATGGCCAAACCGTGGCTATAGTGAACCAAAAGCTCTGTCCCATTGGGGTTCACTATATAGGGGTTTTACTGTATATGGTATTTTCACACACACATGCACCCTCTACCAAACTTTAAACGAAATGGATCACCACCATTCAACCAAACTCAACAAGATGAAGAGAGGTGTAGGATTTCCATTGAAAGCATTGTGTTACCTTTTGTGAATTCCCTTCTTGTGAGAGACCATCTTTGTAAAATCCAAGCCTGACATAATTCAACCTCCAGAAGAGGACCAAGAGATACCCATATATTATAAGAAGTCTCTAATGGGAGGTTCTCTAATATAACATCTGTGTCCTTGCACAACTCCCACATTAGATTTTGGTGTCTTTAAAACTTGAGAGTTACATAACATAGAGAAACAAAGGTTACCTCAATCTTCTTGTGGATGATCTCAATCTTGTGTTCTAGTTTGTTCTCCATCATCACCTTGCGGGCAAACTCCACAGCTGGACTGGCCTCCACTGCGTAAACTGCCCACACCACCTAACACTTGAGTCACACTTCCTAGAACCACAATGTGAGCTTGCTGCTACCTGACTCTCCATCTAATGGATGACCACTTTTGAGAAATGTATAAACTGACTTGTCCTGATGATATCACTCCAATGAGGATAGGCCACTTCTAGGAGTGGCAATGTCATGTTTTGGGTAAGTACATAGGAGAACTTCTACTGTAATGGATTTAGCTATGGCTCAAGAATAAAACATCTTCAAAGAAAAATGAATATAATACAGAGGGTGTTCCATTTTTAAAATGATGATTTTTTAGTGCTTTATTAAAAATAATTTATCAATGTTTGTACAACTTTTTGTTTTCTATGTGTAAACCTTGACGTTTAGCAACAGCCCTGCATCGATGTTTCCAGGAAATAAAGCTTCGTCTTAGAATATTTTGATCTAGACCAACCCAACAGTCCTTAAAAACTTTCCAGAGGCCCTCTAGTGTCTTCAGTTTTCTAGATCTAAGAGCATTTTTCAGCAAGACAAAATCTCAAATATCCATCTGGAGATTTTGCAGGGGTGTACTTAAAAGGGATGTATGAAATGCCGGTTTCCCCCATCTTTTCATCCAGGTATTGACGTGTTGAACTTGATGTATGACTCATGACTTTATCATGGTGTAGCCACATGGATCTTGAGACACTTGGATACAAAAACAGGACCTCATTGTCAAATAATGAGTCTAAGACAAGTCTTTGGTAGATTTGCGAATTTATCTTGACATTTGGGTCTACCTTCTTTATTGGAAGCTTCCCATTGTAGCAGAAACCTGCAATGATCATGAGCCTTTTGAGAAACTTTCCTTGCATTGCTTGACCCAGTTCTGAAAGGTGTTTATTTGAGAGTTAGAGTAGTAAATGGCAGGGGGTTGGTTGCTATCATTGAGGTAAACCCATGCCTCGTCCAGTTTAATAACATTCTTCCATTTTTCATCTGCCAGGTACTTTTCATAAAGGGCCCTGCTGCAGGTCTTTCGTTCCTCAATATGGTGCAGCTTGAGAACATGAACTTTCACCTTTTTATGTATTTTAAGCCAATTTTTTCCCTAATAATACGGTTAACGGTAGAGAGTGATATACTATGGTTATTGTGGAAATGTTCCTTTGAGAAGGTGGATTCTCTCTGACACAACCATTTCCTTTATTTTTCTTTCAGTTGGAGTTGAAGGTTTCTTCAGTCACCCTTTTTCAGAGGAATTTTTTCACTTAATTTCATAGATATCAAAATTTTCTTTGTTTTTCTTTATTATATGACTGATTGTGAACTTGGTAATGTCAATATTCTTCTCTTTAAAAATTTTAATAATTTGGGTAAATGAGTATTTCTCCTCGGAAAGTCTGAAAATATAACCTTTTACATAATCACTTATTATTTTAGGCATTTTGAATATTAAAAATAGTTTTTTGATGAAATATAAAATAATGCTTGTTCTATCGAATAAATATAATATCACGCAAATTGTGTGCTTCCTTCACAAGCTACAGCATTGCAAAATTGTTATTTTAAAAATGGAACACCCTCCATACAGCAGAACTTCCAAATGAAAGATGTCTCAACAATACACTCTACAACAATCTAATAAAATCCACTCCTGTGGCTCATGTTTTAATTTAGTTGTAAAATTTGATAGGTATATATCAATTATACATGATATAAGCCTGCCATCTGCATTCAAAATTATAAAATCTTTATATATGTTGTTTCTTTATTGAAAATAAACACTTCCCTATTGCCCAATGATCAAATATTGGTAGGGCCTGGCATCAGTGGTGAACCCTCCCTCAATATCATTGCAGTAGCAGTTTTTTTCCCCCTTCTGTTTTCCATATGTAAAAAAATATATATATATCATTGCAGTAAAACTCCTATAAATATTTATAATTTTGAAAAGGTAAAAATGTTTGTTATCCTTGATTAGGTCTAAAAGCTGGGAAAACAAAAGTTAGTCCCAATTATATGCAGTTCCTACTAATGACTATTTGTTTATTTGATAAAAAGTAGTTATGTAACTTGGAACAACTGATAAATGGGACTATCCTATATATTCCCAATTAAGGTGAGTTGTTTGTAACTAAGGTTAACATGAGAACATCTATCATGTCCCTCGGCAGAGCTGACTGCTACAGGGCATGTCCCCAGTTGGCGGATAGGGAAACGACTTTCAGATATGAAGGCCAGCTGCAAAACAAGCAGAATAACTCTGACGAATAAACAGTCACAGACCAACAGCAGCATTGTTAGAAGAGGAGAAAGACCTCTTTAAAAATCCTGAGTTCAACTACCGGGTTGATAGACCTCAGCAAGGGCCCTCTCCAGGGATACGGAGGAGTTGCATAATGTTAGGCAGCAAAGGCGTCTGCTTCCATGTTAGGAACGGCCTCAAATTACAGGCAAAGTCAGACTTTCACCAAAGTGTGCCTGGATCATGGTGCTATGAATAACGAAAGCTGCACCCCTACACCATGAGATCATGGAATTTGTGTAATCTTTACACAAGGGGATAAGTAGCAGCAACATCTAGCATGTTGAAAGGTAGAGAGAGAGAGAGCACACACAACAAAAAATTTAAAATATAATACAGTAAACCTCGTTAATTTAACCAACAATAATTTGATATTTGGAATATCAAAAGGCAATAAGATCAAATAAAAAATTATTGAAATGTTTATGATGTCAGTAACAGCTAAAATTTTAGTACTTTGATGATGGTAACAATGCTGTTACTGAAACATCACAAACATTTCAATAATTTGAATTTGGTTTTGTTACCTTTTGCTTCTAATCTATAATCCAAATTGTACTTTATGACTTTTGTGATAACTCGACCATTTCTTAAATAACATTTCAAGATTGGATAATTATTGTTCAAATACAATTTTATTGCCAAAAATCAAATATTTAGGCACGCAGTGGCATTCAGGCCACAGTTAGCATATACATTCCATGCTTAAAGTAGAAAAAAAAAATGTTAGGGCTTAAGAGTGTTAAAATGCAGTTAAAATTTATTAAATTTCTTCTCATTGCATTTATTCACTTAGATTAATATAGCATTTGTAATTTTTCCTTTGTTCAAAATGTATTAATGCAATTTTTTCCATCACTAAAAGTTAATCAAGAAACATTCTGAAAATAAAAAGTTTTAATGATATCCATTCACATTATTAATTAAAATAAATTACAAAAATAATTTCTAAAAATATTATTTCAATTATATATTTGGTTATTTTAGAAAAATGTCCACTAGCAGTTAATGTTATGATGAAATCATCTGACTTTAATTCAACACCTTCTTTGATTCAACCGAAATCTAGAACTTCTGCTAATGTATACTCTTTTTCATATCTTTTCTCTCTCTGAAAAATGGTGTAAATATATAGGGCTCTACAGCAGAACTACCTTTCTGTAAAGAACATCTAAGTAAATAGCCAAAGTCTCCTTCAGGGAGAGGGGTGTTCTCTTACTGGAGAGTTTCTAATTAATAAAATGGCCATTCTGAAAATGAAAACTGACCTTTGTAGAGAAGTGTCCTTTCAGGGAGGTATATATTTCCCTATCTTTTTTTTTGTCAAATTTAATGGTTTATTTTTTCTTTTCTCTCTGTACTTACCAGACTCTGTATAGGAGAGAGAGAGAGGGCAAAGAATATCTATAACTTATATTCATTTTTACCTCTTCAATTTAACACATAAAGAGATCAGAGCTTTCAGTTGAATTAGTCATATGATTTCATCACAACATTCACTGCTACTGGACATTTTTCTAGCATAGCCAAATTTATAATTGAAATAATATTTTTATAAAATACTGTTGTAATATACAGGGTCTAGCCATAAATTCTGTTACACAAACAATTTTATAAATTAAATGATTAAGAACAAAAACTAATGGAATATAAATACATATTTTATTAGCCAATAGGACATAGATTTAAAATATATACAATCATTCAAAATGTCCTCCCTTATTTTTGACACAGGATCTCAAACGTTCGGGCCACTGATCTATGACGGCCCGCACCTTTTCTAAGGGTATTTCTTTCATTGCTCTCATCAATGCTGATTTTAATTGATCCAAATTATGATATCTTTCAGAACACACCTTCTCCTCTAAATATGCCCACAAACTGTAATCAAGGGGGTTTAAATCAGAGCTTCCAGAGGGCTATTCATTGGCCTTTATGAACTCCGGAACATTCGTCTCCAACCATTGTTGAGTTGACTTAACTTTGTGAGCAGGAGCTGAATCTTGTTGAAATATCCAATTTTCTCCATTAAACATTTTTGTATTCAGAGGCTTTACTATTTGTTCCAAAATATCTTCTTGATAGTTTTTAGCTGTAGTTTTTACCCCTTTGGCACAGAAGTGGAGATCTGCTACACCTTGTGTTGTGTATTTAAAATTACCTCGTCGTTCTTTAAGCAAATTATTCCAACTCACCTTTATGCTTCTATTCTTGTATTCATTTAGACAACATTCCTTAGGATTAATAAATTATTTATTTCAGTATTACATTTAATACAGCAGTTAATAATAAACAACTTAATTATATAAAAAGTTTAACAAAAGAAAAACGCGGTCATTTGTTTACCGCCAACCAGAAAACTATAAAATATCAGGAGATGATGATAAATCAAATAATTATATTTGACCGGTCAATATTCAAAATTAAATATAATATTGACTAGTCATACGAAATATACATCATTTCCTCTCCTCTTCGGAAGAGCGGAACTCTTCACAGGTTCAATCTCGTAGGTGGTCTTCGGATCCTACTAGATCTCCGGAGGGGAATCACTGGAGGGGATTTAGGATCCGGTGGTGTACTAGTCCGGGGACTCTGGGCTGGTTCAGTAGAAGACTGCGGCTCCGATGTCACTTCCTGGTGTTGAGGAATCAGTTCTTCTGACTCGGTGTTGAGATCAGGCTCGGAGACTCCGGCGTGGTCTTTGGTAGCTTCACCTCTCTTGTCAGGAATGTAAGATCTCCGCACTTGGTCCCAATGCCTTCTAGCTTGTCCTCCGGCTGTTTGTAAAGTCACTAGACGGTTTCCCGCAGTGTTTTGGATGCTCGCTTGGTCCCATTTTGGCTCTGATTTGTAGGTTCGGTACCAAACCGACTCTCCTACCTTAAAGCCTGGTTCCTCCGATTTACCAGGATTTGGTAAAATCAGATCCAAGCGACTCCGAATGTTCCGGCCAAACATCATTTCCAAATATAATTTCGGAAGGAGACTTTCCGATGCTGGCTATGGGGGTCCTTCTATAGCCCAAAAGTATCTCAGCTAGGCGTTGAGAAATGCTTCCTTGTTGTACTTTCTTAAGACCAGTTTTAATGGTTTGCACGGCACGTTCAGCTAAACCATTGGAACTTGGGTGAAAGGGTGCAGTCCGTAGGTGACGGATACCATTTCTGGTCATGAACTGTCTGAATTCTTCGGAAGTGAACCCGGTACCATTATCAGATACTAGTGTTCTTGGAATGCCAAACCTGGCAAATAGACAGCGTAGTTGTTCGATGGTTTCTCTGGTGGAAGTGTTAGGAACAGGAATGGCTTCTATCCACTTGGTACAAGCGTCCACTACAATCAGGTACAGGTTTTGTTCAAATGGCCCCAGATGATCAATATGAACTCTATCCCAGGGTTGGTTGGTGGGCGGCCAATTTACTGGTGTAGCTCGGGGTGGCATGCAGGCATGGCTTTGGCAGCAGTTACACCGTCTAACGGTCTCTTCAATATCCTTGTCCAAACCAGGCCACCAAAACAAAGTTCGGGCGACACTTTTTAAACCAACAATGCCTTGATGACTATTATGTAATTCATCCAACATTTTGGCTCTTAAATTTGTAGGAATGATGACACGATTTCCCCAGAACAACAGACCCTCACAGGCTCCCAGCTCACATCTACGGCTCCAGTAAGGCATGAGTTCTATTTCCTTTGGTGTCTCTTCACTCCAACCTTGTAGAGTATAATTCAAGGCTTGTCTTAAAACAGGATCTCCTGGTAAGCTTTTCCGAATATCATCAGATGTAACTGGTGAACTGTCTAAAGCGTCCATCAATAATACCAATTCCACAGGTTCTGAATCCGGTTCCTTTGAATCTGGTTCAGGAGTGAACATGGGAAGTCGGCTTAAGACATCAGCTTCTGTATTGGAGGTACCCTTGATGTACTCAATCTTGTACTGATAAGCAGATAAAATGATGGCCCATCTTTGAATTCGGTTTGCCGCAATAGTTGGAATCCCCTTATTCTCTGAAAATAGGGTTACCAACGGCTTGTGATCTGTGCGAAAAGTAAATCTATTTCCTAACAAGTAGTTGCGAAACCTTGTTACTCCAAATAAAATTCCTAAGGCTTCCCGCTCCAGTTGTGAGTACTTTTTCTCCGCTGGAGTGAGTGTACGAGATGCAAATGCCACTGGACGTATATCATTGTCCCCTTGTACTTGGGATAGCACAGCACCAATGCCTACTCCGGAAGCATCACAAGATAGAATTTGTCTCTTTCGAGGATCGAAATGTACTAGCAAGGTTGAATGGACTAATTTTTCTTTAATGTCCTTGAATGCTCTTTCTTCTGGGGTTTCCCATTTCCACTTCTGTTCCTTTTTTAGCAAGTTGTATAATGGTGCTAAAGTGGAAGACATGTTAGGAATAAATCTTGAATAATACGTAAGTAAACCCAAGAATGCTCGTAACTCCGTCAGGTTGGTTGGACTTGGAGCGGCTTGTATAGCTTCAACCTTAGATGGCAATGGTTGGAGACCGTCCTTTGCAATTTTATGACCTAGATACTCTAGTGATGGTGCCAGAAATGAACATTTATCTTTTCTCAGCTTTAACCCGGCCTCTTGGATTCTTTGAAGCACGCACTCCAAATTCTTCAGATGATCTTGATCATTCTTCCCAGTAATTAGGATGTCATCTAGTGCACAGAAAACCATGGGAATTCCTTTTAGAAGTATGTCCATCTGTTTTTGGAACAATGCTGGGGCTGAAGATATTCCAAACGGGAGTCGGGTGTACTTATATAAACCCTGATGCGTATTGATGACTGTATAAAGCTGAGATTCATCATCAAGTTCTAATTGGTTGTAGGTATCTCTGAGGTCTATTTTACTGAATTTCTCACCACCAGCTAAAGCTGCAAAAATATCCTCGGCTTTATGTAGGGGG
The DNA here is from genome assembly GCA_030710605.1 of Cordylochernes scorpioides. NCBI lineage: Eukaryota > Metazoa > Arthropoda > Arachnida > Pseudoscorpiones > Chernetidae > Cordylochernes > Cordylochernes scorpioides. Next base: position 73,696,149 of record CP092866.1, on the reverse strand, counting down.
TATTGATCCACTTTAAGGGCTTGGTTCGCAGTAATCTTGAAATCTCCACAAATTCGAATAGTCTGGTCAGACTTCAGAACTGGAACAATCGGAGCGGCCCATTCAGCATGTCGCACGGGTTTCAAAATTCCCGCCTTGACTAATCTATCAAGCTCTCTAGAAATCTTCTCCTTGAGCGCATAAGGAATAGGGCGTTACTTGAAAAATCTCGGTTTCACTTCAGGATCAACTAGCAATCTAGCTCTTACACCCTTGAACACACCTGTTCGTGGCTTGAATGTTCAGTAAAAGATACTAAGAAGCACTTTGCCACTTGTCTTGAATTATTTTATTGTCTTTTGGTTTTAGAGTTAGGAGTAGCTACCACATGATTTTTGACTTAGATTTTGATACTAGTGGTAGAGAGAGAGAGAAAAGAAAAACTATTAATTAACCAAACTAGAAATTTACATACATGTTGATTGCTTTAAAATTTACATATTAAAGATTTATATTGTACAATTGAATTTAGAATATTTTGGCTTAATTTTCATATATAAAATTGAATTTAAGGAAATTATTAACTATAGGATCCAACATACTCCCCCGGCTGGGAAGAGATGACCAGAAAATAAAAAATAAAAAATAATAAATAAAAACAAAAAAGAGTTCCAATAGTATAGATGCTGGACTAATTGATTCCGACTATGTAGCTAAGATTACAATTCTCATTGTTTGAAAGGTAATGGAATCAGCTTCCATCTTTGAGTATCCGATTGAGGTGAATCTTGGATGAGATTTTCAGATTCGTTGGCCAGTTCTCTTTCGGGAACTGCTGGATTATCAGACTCTGCGGCTGCTAAGTCGGATTCAATAGGATCTTCCCAAGGTTTTGATTCAGCCTTTATGCATGAGCCTTGTTCGGTCGATTCCTCTAAATGTTCTTTGGAGAGTTGTCGACTTTCTGCCGCCTTCTCAAAATCTTCCAGATTGACTGCCTTTTCTAAAGCTTCGGGTCTTAAGACTTCTTTCTTCAAGATTTCTGGCCATTCTATATATGCCGATGAACTGTAATTTTCATCGTCGTCTTCAGATTCCTTTACGTCTTCTAAGCATAGAGAATCGATGGGTTTCCAGCGGGATAATTTAGCCTTTTCACCGCTCTGTAGATAATCCTTTGTTGATGTATCCACAATTTCAACAGATACAGCTTTCTCTTTGCTTGCCGATTCATTAGCTTCTGTAGAAACATTGATTATGCCACTGGTAGCCTCTTTAGGTCGATTAAGATCAGCTTCAACTAAATTGAGGTGAGCTGAGTCATCATGGCACAGTTCTTTCTTATCCAGAGCTTCTGCACTGACCACTGGTTCTTTCGAATATTTGCCTTCCGAATTATCAATAACCGAAACTTCGGAGATTTCAATCTTTGGAGTCCCGATATCTTTGTTAGACTCTTCGTCTTCAATGACAAAAGTGGTTTCTAAAATTGAAGAATCTTCTTGATTCTCATCAATAGCCTCAGGAATGTCGGCATTCTCAGTTAAGAGATTTTTGATAAGTGATTCCTGGCGTGGGGATTTTGGTTGTAAGAGAGGGAATTTTTGATTTTCATTTAAATAGGAATACTTGAGTCTACCTCCAACTCTTAGAAGTCCTTGAGTGTCTAAGAAGGGATTTAGAGAAGTTAGCTTGTTGGACAGAGGTAGTTGCTTGTTTGACTTCAGTAATTTTATTTCCGTGCAGAATTCAACTTGCTGAATTGATTTGACTAAGACTTGAATTGCCTTTGTTAATTCTCTTGTTGTCAAAGGTCCTTTCTGACGAATTGGATCAAAGAGGAGGCAATTGTAGTAGAATCTCCAACACCAAGCTGTTATTCGGATCAATTTAGTCATTGTGGAATACCTTTCAATGAATTCTAGATTTAACATAGTTTCTGAATTTTGAATTAAGGTTATTCGATCCAACACTTGACCCTCACGGACTTCTTCTTGAATGATATTGAGATTTACTTGGGTTGGTGAAGAAGGAATATATCGAACATTATTTTCTTGAAGCCAAATAGGACCCCGCCACCAAATTCTATGATTGACCAAGTCTTGAGGCATGATTCCTCTTGATGCGCAATCAGCTGGATTATCTTGACTGGATACATGGAACCAATCAGTGATTTGAGTCAAATTTTGAATTGACGACACTCTGTTCGAAACAAAGGCCTTCCATCTGCTGGCATCTGATCTTATCCAATCTATGCAGATTTGTGAATCAGTCCACAAAAAGGTTTTGTCAGGTTGAAAAGGAAATGATTCAAGAATGACTTGATTCAGTTGAGCCAAAAGCAATGCTGCACTCAGTTCAAGTCTTGGAATTGTAATGGTCTTTAATGGTGCAACCTTAGTTTTTGAGGTTATCAGATTGATTTTGATCTTTTGAATTTTGAATCTAGTTTTCAAGTAAAAAACTGCTGAATAAGCATTAAGGGATGCATCACAAAATCCATGTAGTTGTAATTCTTCTATTTCAGAAGATGAACTGTTCAGGTATCTTGGCATTTTGATTTCCTTTAGGCACGATAGTTGAGTTTGGAATTTATTCCAATTTGACTTTATATCTGATTCAATTGGTTCATCCCATGAAGTTTTCTCAGCAGGAAGTTGACGTTTTCGCCTATAATAGGGTGGTGGCTTTATCTTAGGAATAATCGAAGTTTCTTTCTTAGATGAGAGTGGTTCACTTGACTGAGAAGCGAGAGGTTGTTCTGGAGTGGATGGTTGACTTGATTCAGAAGGAAGTAATTGGTTTTGTTTAGAAGTAATTTGTGGAGTTAACTTGGAGATACGTGACTTTTTAGATTTACTTGGAATTTCTTCAGATTTACTTGGATTATCTTCGGATCTACTTAGATTTTCTTCAGATTTACTTGAATTATCTTCAGATTTACTTGGATTTTCCTGTAGCCCTTTTTCCAATGCTTGAGATCTTGAATCACCTAAATTGGGTGTTGATTTAAAAGGGAGATTGACTGAATATCTGCCCTCAATGTCTCTTTTGAGGTTTGACTTGAATAATATCTCACAGGCATTCTTTGTACCCAACTGGGCCTTAGAAATTGGGACATCTTCAAGTTCCCAGAATTTTCTTATGCTGGAATCAAGTTCAGTGGTACAGTGATTGATTACCGAAGTATTCGACTTAATAGTTGAATGGATTCTCCCAGAAACAAGCCAACCTAACTTGGTATTAAGTGCTATAGGATGGTGCTTTAAATCTGTTTTATGACCTAGAATTATTTCTACAAAGGTATCTGCACCCAAAATTAGGTCTATGGGCTTGGTGACATAGAATTCTGGGTCTGCCAAGAGCAAATTTTCTAAATGAGGAAAGTCTGCTGACTGAATTTGGAAGTTTGGAAGGTCTGCAGTTACCCTCCCAACCACAAATGCTCTGGCAGAAAATAATTGATCATTATGATGTGGGGTGAACTCTATTTCAACCTGCGATGTTGTCCTGTTGACAACAATGTCACCTACACCTTTTAGTGTATAAGAATTTTTCCTTTTTTCAAGTCCCAACTTGTGGCAACATTGTTCTGAAATTAGGCTTATTTGGGACCCATTGTCCACTAATGCTCTACATAGCACAAATGAGCCATCCTTCGCCTTGACTTTAATAAGGGCTGTTGACAGTAGAATATTTGTTTCCGTTTCCAAAGGCATCGCATTACAGATGGTATTTGTTGAAATCAACATCTCTTGAGAGGTTGTTGGTTGTGGAATGGATGGTTCAGAGTTGTATTCATGCAGAAGAGTATGATGGTTCTGCTTGCAGTTTTTACATCTTGATGTAATGAGACATTTGGATATCTCATGATTTGCTCTAAGGCAATTTTGACAAAGTTTATGTTTTTTAACTAATTCCCATTTTTTAGGCAAGGGAAGATTTATGAATCTCTGGCAGTCATTTAGTTTATGAATTTGATGACATAAAATACAATTTTGACCTTTGTTGACATAAAGGCCATGAGCCATCATATTTTTGCTAGAGGTTTTTTGTTCCTGGAACAAAGGAATTCTCATACCTTGCAGGCTTCTAGCATGTTTTTCTAAAAAATTCACAAAGTTTTCAAATGTTGGATATTCTTCATTTTGAAGGGTTAATTCCCATTCTTTCCTGAGGGCTTCACCAATTCTTTTTTCAAAAAAATTGATCAGGATTAGATCTGTTAATGTGTTTTTCTCAAGTCCTAGCACTGAGAGATTTCTAATGCCTTCATTGCAAACATCAAGGATTTCATAGAGAGAACCAGCCGAAATAGATTTTAATGGCCTTATGGAGAATATTTTGTTGATTTGTGAAAAAGCCAATTCTCTTCTGTTATTAAATCTATTGCATAAGGTATCCCATGCTTGCTGGTAGTTTTTGTCAGAAATGGGAAAACCCCGAATCAACTTTTCCGCAGGACCCTTAACAGATGCATTTAGATATTGAAATTTTTGTATTTCAGTTAGTGTTTGATTTGAATTAATGGTGGAGTTAAATATTTCTCTAAAACTAAGCCAATTGGCTGAATCACCATTGAAAATGGGTAAATTTATCTTAGGTAAATTAACATTGGATTCGGGCAGTTGTTTATCACTATGAGTATTTTCTTTGGTTTCAATCAAAGATAAAGCCTCTTCAATAGACACCAACATATTAAAAATATCCTTCTTGGCCTTTGAATAATCGTCATATTGTGTATCATCTAACTCTGATTCTAATAATGTGTTGATAACTTGATTTAGGCTAATTTTCCTTTCATTAACTTCTTGTTGGAATAGCTTTAATCCATGTATGTTTTTGGATTCTACAATAGCTTTATTCTCTGATTCCAGATCCTTTATTTCCTGAATAATAAAGTTGAATTTGTGCCGAATTTTAACTTCTGATTTGGGCATGACTTTATTTTAAGAATTTTAAGTTTTCAAATGGCTTACCTTAATTTTTTAAAGTATCCGGCTCGATGAGGGACCATAATCCGGCTCGAGGGACCATAATGTTCGTGGCTTGAATGTTCAGTAAAAGATACTAAGAAGCACTTTGCCACTTGTCTTGAATTATTTTATTGTCTTTTGGTTTTAGAGTTAGGAGTAGCTACCACATGATTTTTGACTTAGATTTTGATACTAGTGGTAGAGAGAGAGAGAAAAGAAAAACTATTAATTAACCAAACTAGAAATTTACATACATGTTGATTGCTTTAAAATTTACATATTAAAGATTTATATTGTACAATTGAATTTAGAATATTTTGGCTTAATTTTCATATATAAAATTGAATTTAAGGAAATTATTAACTATAGGATCCAACACACCGTAGCCAGGACTGAACAGTTCTCTAAATCTATGTAGCTGTGTTGGCAGGTTGTTTTCAGTTACTTTAATCATGTCAACCTTGTATGGCTGGGTTGGTAGTATTCCCAATGCTTCCATCCAATTCCGACCACAAAGGCTAGGACCTTCACCTCCAACAACCATCAGTGGTAGGGTCTGAGTACTATTCTGGTATTGTACGGGCACATCCAATGTACCTAACACTGGCAAGGGTTGGCCACTGTAGGTTGCCAACTTAACTCTTAATGGATCGGCAGGACATGGATTAGGTAGTCCAAAGAACCTTCGAGTGGATTCGGATATGAGGCTGTAGGCAGAACCGGTATCATATTCAAATGACAGTATCTTATCATTGATTTGTACTTCAATCTTAATTGGATCGGTTGTTCTCCATAAATTTACGATTTTGAAGATTTGACTGCTGATTTCCGTCTCTGCGATGGCGTGTACTTTATTTCCATCCTTATTTGCAGTATAATTGCGTTGTGGCTTTCTTTTTAGACAACTTCTCCCCAAATGTCCAATTTTACCACAGTTGAAACATTTGGCTTTCAGATGAGGGCATTTATCTTGCTTATGATCCTTAGATCCACATCTTATGCATGTATAGCTTTCTGACCTGGTAAACTTTCCTGTAGTAGATGGCTTAAATCTCCAATTGCCTTGCTTAATTTTCTTAACAACCTCTGGATTTCTTTGACTTTGTAAATCTTTTGCATCTTGTGCTGCTGCTTCTAAAGAAAGAGCAATTTCAATAGCTCTATGCAAGGTCAAACTATCACCTTCCCCTAACAGTTTTCTTTGAATGTTGTCATCCTCGATTCCAGCTATGAGTCTATCACGGATAGCTTCATCTATTGTAGACCCAAATTTGCAATATTCTGCCATCTTCTTTAATTCAGCAATGTATATTGAAATTTTTTCACCTGGCCTCCTTGCTCTATTTGAAAACTTTGAACGTTCAACGATAGCAGATGGGGTGGGGTTGAAATGGTTTTTTAATTTGCTCACTAGAACTGGGTAAGTATTTTCTACATCAGATAATTTTTTTGGTATGCAAAGATCATATAAAAGGTTGTACACAGTTGGTGTTAGCAAGGTCAAGAAAATAGCTTTCTTTTTATTTTGATCAATGTTATTTGCCTCAAAAAAATATTCCAATCTTTCTGTGTATCTCTCCCAACTTTCTGTAGTCTCATCAAATTTTTCAATTGTAAAAATAGACATCTTGAACTAATTTGTTTACTTATCTTTAATTGGAAGATCCTTAATTTGTTTACTTATCTTCAATTGGAATATCCCGTGCTCGTCGCCAATTTACTGTTGTGTATTTAAAATTACCTCGTCGTTCTTTAAGCAAATTATTCCAACTCACCTTTATGCTTCTATTCTTGTATTCTTTTAGACAACATTCCTTAGGATTAATAAATTATTTATTTCAGTATTACATTTAATACAGCAGTTAATAATAAACAACTTAATTATATAAAAAGTTTAACAAAAGAAAAACGCGGTCATTTGTTTACCGCCAACCAGAAAACTATAAAATATCAGGAGATGATGATAAATCAAATACAGTAGAACTTGGATAATTCGAACTTCTTTAATTCGAAAACCTCTTTAATTCGAATATTTATCTTGGTCCCTAGAATTTCCTATATATATAATTTCCGTTTTTAATTCGAATTTTTGGATAATTCGAATTTTTTTATGGTCCCTTGGGGTTCGAATTATCCAAGTTCGACTGTAATTATATTTGACCGGTCAATATTCAAAATTAAATATAATATTGACTAGTCATACGAAATATACATCACCTTGGTAGATAACTCCCCACCAAACCATGATAGAAGAAGGATGGTAACTTTTTTCAAGTCTTCTGACTTTCAAAAAAGCTTCTAGAGAGCTACGAGCATATATCCTATCAATCTGACGATTAATCTTTTCCTCGACAGTGAAAATTTTCTCGGCTGTGAAAAGGATTCTCTCATGCCACCGACCATCATGCCGCGCCAACAACATTTTTGATCTAACCCTTCTAATATCTCTAAGACCATGGGTTATCAAATGACCTGTGCGTCGTTTGAAAGCTCTCAGTCCAAGGTCTTCATTTATTATCCTGGAAACGGTTCTTGGGGCTAAATTCATCTGATTTGCTAAGATCTTTTGTTTGCGGCGTGGATTTCGATGAATTCTTTCGCGAATGGCTTTTATAACTGCTTGCGTTCGGTGCACGTGCGGTTGACCAGATCTTTCAAGGTCATTAATAGTGCCAGCCTTGTTGAACCTTTCAATGGTTTGATAAACAAATTGATGCGTAATATTCAAGTTTTGTAAAAGTTTAAATATGGATGAAGGACTTTGGTCTACCTTGTGTAAGGCTTTTACAGCTATACAGTTTTCTTTAAAACCCTAATCTGTTATCAAAAAACAAATATATTCCGATTTTTTTTTCTAAACACTTGTGCACGAGATATTCAAATAACAATTAATGTATGTTGAATACTTCATGCGGTCAAATTAAAATTGTTATCACTGATTTGGTTTTGTAACAATATTTTTGGCTAGACTAAGTATTTAATTAATAATTTGAATTGTGTGATACCACTGAAACTTTTTATTTATAAATTTAATTGCCATCTATCTGTGAAATTTATAACAATTTTTTAGAAATGTGCTTTTTTTTTTTTACACATATCATCAAATATTATCCCTATACAGACCTTACTGCAATGATAAAGCTATTGAATGAGAGGACTTGGCTCATGCACCCCTAAGCTACATTCCATAGAAAAAATGCAGGGTATATTACAAAACTAACCCAATACAATATTGAAGCGGTATGGAAGTTAATTTGGCAAAACCACTGAGAGAGTTCACCACTGATGAATCAAGCTCTCTCATTCAATAACTTTTATCATTGCAGCAAGGTCTAGAGATAATATTGGATGTGTTAAAAGTCGTAACATACAATATGTAAATATCTTTTTTGAATGTATGACTAGGAATGCAGATTTCTATTGAATGTATAAATTATTATGTAAATTTCCCCTTGAATGTATATAACTTAGCCGTGTTGTTCAAATAAAGAGTTTCTTTTAGTAGAGCGAGAGCTTTACGGGTGTAGCCGCTGGGTTTGTCTACGTTATTTTCTTTCTTGCTTGATCACCCGAGGCAGTCCAAACTATATCAAGACTTTGGGTAAAAGTCTTACTTGTTAAGAGGAGGTTTCTTTAATTTGACCTCGCGTACCTTAACATTTAGTGGCGTCCCCGGGTGGGCTGCATGGGATGGTCAAGTTAAGAAGCTCAAGGGTAAAGAAGCTGAGGAAGCTCAAGGGAACAGAAGCTGAAGAAGCTCAAGGGAACAGAAGCTGAGGAAGCTCAAGGGAACAGAAGCTGAAGAAGCTCAAGGGTAAAGAAGCTGAAGAAGCTCAAGGGAACAGAAGCTGAAGAAGCTCAGGGGAACAGAAGCTGAAGAAGCTCAGGGGAACAGAAGCTGAAGAAGCTCAGGGGGAACAGAAGTTAAAGAAGCTCAGGGGAACAGAAGCTGAAGAAGCTCAGGGGAACAGAAGCTGAAGAAGCTCAGGGGAACAGAAGTTAAAGAAGCTCAGGGGAACAGAAGCTGAAGAAGCTCAAGGGAACAGAAGCTGAAGAAGCTCAGGGGAACAGAAGCTGAAGAAGCTCAGGGGAACAGAAGTTAAAGAAGCTCAAGGGAAAAGAAGCTAAAGAAACTTAAGGGAAAAGGAGCTAAAGAAGCTCAAGGGAAAAGAAGCTAAAGAAGCTCAAAGGAAAAGAAGCTAAAGAAGCTCAAAGGAACAGAAGCTGAAGAAGCTCAGGGGAACAGAAGCTGAAGAAGCTCAGGGGAACAGAAGCTGAAGAAGCTCAGGGGAACAGAAGTTAAAGAAGCTCAAGGGAAAAGAAGCTAAAGAAACTTAAGGGAAAAGGAGCTAAAGAAGCTCAAGGGAAAAGAAGCTAAAGAAGCTAAGGTAAATCTGGGAAGACAAAACTAAAACTAGCGAGGCTAAAATGGAGGAGGTGAACAAAAGACGTCGTAGGGCGGCGAGAGGTCACTTCACAAGATTAATTAATGATTTGGATATCGAACTGAAAAAGCCTTCAATTGATAGTATAAGGGTGGATGCAAAATTCGATAGGATAGAGGTTCTCTATGGAGAACTTGTGAATCTAAACGTGCTATGCCAGTCAGTCCTATTAGCCAAAGATGAGACTACTGATGAAGAAGTCTCTAGGGAATTTCAGGAATGTGAAAAATACATCTGGGAGAAATTTATTATGGAGCGAAGAGTTAGGGCTTTGCGTGAGCAGGGGAAAGATGTTCTTTCTACTGTTGGTGGAAATAGAGATGCAGATTTAAAGAATAAGGGAGATCTACAAAAATTTAAGGGCAACCCAGGGGATTGGCTCTCAAGGTGGGGGCAATTTGATAAAATTAATGCTAATGGAGAATATGAAGATGTAGATTTAAAGAATAAGGAAGATTCTGAAGCTGAGTCCAAAGGCGATAGAATAAGGGATTCGTAAGCAGAGCCTAAGGGTGAGGAAGTGAAGGATTCTGAAGCGAAGCCTAAGGGCGCAGGAGTAAAGGATTCTGAAGTGAAGCCTAAGGGCGAAGGCGTAAAGGATTCTGAAACGAAGCCTAAGAACGAAGGAATGAAAGATTCTGAAGATCAGCCTAAGGGCGACGGAATAAAGGATTCTGATAAAGTGAATTCTAAAGACGGAGATGAAGTAAAGGAATCTGAAGGTCAAAAAGTAGGAGATGAAGGCGACGGAAAAAAGGGTACTGATTCAAAGGTGGCAGAAGAAAAGTTAAATGTAGAACAGGGTACTGATTCAGGGGTGGCAAATGGAAGGCTAGATGCAGAACAGGGTACTGATTTAAAGGTGAAAGAAAAGCTAGATGTAGAACAGGGTACTGATTCAAAGGTGGAAGAGAAGCTAGATGCAGAACAGGGTACTGATTTAAAGGTGAAAGAAAAGCTAGATGTAGAACAGGGTACTGATTCAAAGGTGGAAGAGAAGCTAGATGCAGAACAGGGTACTGATTTAAAGGTGGAAGAAAAGCTATATGTAGAACAGGGTACCGATTCAAAGGTGGCAGAAGAAAAGTTAAATGTAGAACAGGGTACTGATTCAAAGGTGGAAGAGAAGCTAGATGCAGAACAGGGTACTGATTTAAAGGTGGAAGAGAAGCTAGATGTAGAACAGGGTACTGATTCAAAGGTGGAGGAAGAAAACCTAGATGCAGAACAAGGTACTGAATCAAAGATGGAAGAAGGGATTATTGATGCAAAGGATTGGTTGAAGGAAGGGTTCATCGGGGGAGTTGATGAAAATCCACCTGAAGTAAAAGGACACTATTTGCCCCGTCACCTTTTGTTAAAGAGTGAGTCCAAAACGACGCCTATACAGCCAGTGTTTAACGATGCTTCCTGTCGAGGACGCAACGGACTATCCTTGAGGCGATATTTGAAGAGGAGACCCATTCTACTGAGGAGAATCCCGGAAATAAGGATAAAATATCGGGAGAACAAGTTCGGAATTTTGGCCGACATGAGAAGGTATTTCCGGTTGATGGCCATCAAGGAAAATGATTGGGACTACCTCAGATTTCTTTGGGAGAAAAAAATGGACAACTGATGGTTTTGGGCGGAAAATGGTGGTAGTGACGTTTTTGGTTGAGTGCCCCGTGCCTCAAAAATCCGGAAGAAAAAGTCAAAGGTGTCTACAGGGAAGACACAGGTGTCCGGAAGAAAAGACGAAGATGTCTACAGAGGTAAGACGACGCCTCTTCGTCCTGTTTTCGATGCTTCCAACGCTGATTCCAAGAGGGCCTCTGCCACTTCCTCCCAAAACAAGAAGTCAAGGATAAAATCCATGGACCTGGATGTTGAAGCCGTGGTGTATAGTCTTTCAGTGACAGAGCTGGGAAGGCTTGATTTCGGAACAGTTAATTGGAAGCAGGAAGAATGAATCCAATTCGGACGATTCTATGTCATCCCATACGAAAGAAGGCGATATACGTGTGGCATGGTATCCTGATGGTAGAGAAGAAATTCCATACGAGAGGAGACTACGACTATTGGATAGAAATGTCAAAGTGGGTGAAGTCATTTCAAAATCTGAAGGTGGTCAATTTTGGAATCTGTCGGAAGACTGATGTAGAGGTTACTGTTCAAGTAGTTGGAGCGAACAGAATCATTGCCAATATACCTGATGTAGATCTGGAATTATTGGAAGAATTGAGTATTGACCAAAGGGTAATATACAAAGGTTACTAGGAGCTGTAGATAAAATTAAAAGTGTCTAAAGGAAGGACAAAGGTGTCTACAGAGAAGAGCTGTCTCCCGAGTAATAGGTGGCGGGAAGACCTGGTAGAGCTGGACAGCCTCCTTTGAGAGAGAGGACAAGATGGTGGCTCAGGACAAGCTGGATAGAGAGATAAATAGGTGGCGGGTTTTCGTGAGAAACAGAGTCAAGGGAATTAAAGTTAGAGCAGATGGCAGTGTCGAGAATCTCAAGTGGAAGGCTACTTGGTGAAATTCTTTCAAAATCTGAAAGCAGAAGCATAATGAGATTTGATGAGCTCTTCTGGGGTAGAAAGTTAGTTCCTGTTGGAAAAGGCACATGGCCAAAAATGTTTTTGAGGGATGTTACGGATAATAGCGGATCTCCTGTTTATAGAATTGAACAGATTTCTGAATATAGGAACCCTAATATTGATCATGGAGAAAGTTGGTCTTGTATTTCTCCTGGAGCGATTAAAAGGGAAATAAATATTTTTGATGTTTTAAGAACATTACAAGGTGGTGCTCAAGCCAACCTTTGTTATCCTGAAGATTTTTGGATTGTTCGTGATTTGGAATCTAAATATTTTTCAAATATTATTGAAGATAGCGAAAAGGATAATAATTTGGATTTGAATTGTATGACTTTATCTTATTTTGTAGTTTTTTCGTTCTGAATATGGAGGGAAATCTCTAGGGAAAATATTGGAAAATGGAAAACTTTTGCCAGAACGATTAATGAGCATTCTTTGTCAGATTTGTATTTCGGTGAGTCATGCTGAGCAAAACATCGGGTTGGTTCACAGTGATATAAGTCCCAGAGATATCTTGATACGGCCAACTTCTCAAAAGGTTTTGAACTACGACATTGAGGGAGAGAATTATGAAATCCCAACCAACAACTGCATTGCCAAGTTGAAAGATTTTGAGATATCTCAACTCGTAAAGAATGATAGTCCAATTCCGAATGTTTTTTACGAGAATGGTTCTCAGCTAATTTGGACCCATAATGAAATGCGAGAATTTAACTCTGCTTATAAAATACGTACTGAATTCATTGATGAGATATTTGGGGAAAATTTTGATTGAAGGAATTAATTCAAAGAACCAAGGCTAAAGTGGCGAACAATATTTTTAGACGGGCATCATCAAAACATATATCTCTGGACGCTTATGGGGCAATCTCCGGTGGTGTGTATGGAGAGGGTGCCGCAGTGTGCCGAGGAGAAGATGGTTTTCCTGGTTAAGAGCCTGGGCTCCCTGCAACGGTGTCCCACCTACCAGGATCCCCCCATCACGGTGGAACGGATTTTTTCTTTCTTGTTTTACAAAAAAGAAAGGTGGGGTATGTTAAAAGTCGTAACATACAATATGTAAATATCTTTTTTGAATGTATGACTAGGAATGCAGATTTCTATTGAATTTATAAATTATTATGTAAATTTCCCCTTGAATGTATATAACTTAGCCGTGTTGTTCAAATAAAGAGTTTCTTTTAGTAGAGCGAGAGCTTTACGGGTGTAGCAGCTGGGTTTTGTCTACGTTATTTTCTTTCTTGCTTGATCACCCGAGGCAGTCTAAACTATATCAAGACTTTGGGTAAAAGTCTTACTTGTTAATTTGACCTCGCGTATCTTAACAGGATGATATCTGTAAAAAAAAATGCATTTGAAAAAAAATAATATTTACAAAGTTTTTTATTTTAAATGTTTCACGATTAACTTTTATTTATGGATAAATTTGCATTAATACATTTTGAACAAAAGTAAAATTACAAATACTGTTTTGATCTAAGTGAATAAATGCAATGGGAAGAAAGCGAATAAAGTTAGAAAATAAAGAAAACGCTAAAAATTTTATTTAAAAAAATAATTAGCTTCTAAAGAAATATTTTATTGCTGTTTAATTTTAGGCTGATACCTTATTAGCGTACATTCCAGCTGATCCATTTTCCAAAGGCATGTATGTCTTTCCTCTTCTGTATGTTATTTCAAATCGCGGAACGCTACCAAGACACCTCATTGTTCACACTGATGACTAGCGACTGCTTAAGACCTGAATCATCCAAGAGGTCCAGTGTACAACTGCAGAAGTAAATATGGCACACATTAAATTGGAAAACCACTTATCTCCAAGTAGGTGTGTAAAGGCTCATCACCACATGGGTGGCAAATAACTTCAAGGATCTCCAAACAGAAATACAACTAGGCCCTCCTCCTGTTTTTACAGCTTTACCTTTAATAAATTCAATATAACCATTTCAATTATTTTTATTCAGTGATAAACCTCACATTATTAAGGTTATTTTTTTATAAAGATCTCAAACCAAGAAAAGGGGTTTATTGGAGAACACTTTGCATTTATTTTTTACAATAAATAAAAAATATTATACACTTTTTTTTACTTGCCTTCACTGGTTAAGTTGCAAGAATCAAGGTTAAATAAAAAATTTTTCTTAAAAAAAAAAAGTAGCCAAAACTGAGATTTAATCTTAGCATAAAGTTATCAAAAATCAACAGTTTGTATTACTTTCTACCACCCCTGTAGGCTATGTATTGAATATATTATTTCTGGATGGGGTAGTAATGGTGAAACACCACCAAGTTTAATTATTTGTGATTTTTTACTCTCTCTATATATCTATATATTATCCATCTGTAATCCAGGGGGTTGGTGAAAAGGTGGTCTAAACAGTTGGTTTTCGAACTCTGCGACCTGGGATTGAATCCGGCATTAAGCACTTCTTCAAATTAAAAAAAAAAAAAAAGCTCAAATGGCCCCAGATTCTTTCAAAAGTCCAACCCCACCAGCAAGTGCAATTAACTAAACGGGGGCTCTGGCACACTTGTAAGTGCAAAAGTTGAACTGCTTTTCACCTGTATAGACATGTGGTGCATTTACAGTAAAAGCAGTCGCTTACTACCCCCCAACATGATTATCATGGCCTGCACCACATGTACTAGGGATGATAATAATAGACAAACAATCTATAATCCACCAAAAGGTGTCACACAGACATCACACACACAAAAGTTATATAAGATAAAAGAGGAGACCAACCTTTCTTAGCCCCAGCGAAGGCACAGAAGACACTGAGGATCCCTGCACAGCACCGCCATGTAAGAGGGAAAGGAAAGAAGGGGAGGGAAGTTGTACCTACCAGTGCCCGCCCCAACATCAAGGACTGTCTTCTGGTAGAAGTGTTTGTAGTTTGTGAGAATGGCTCGCTTGTAGGTGTGGGTCCTTTGGAAGTCATTCAGCATGGTCTTGTGAATCTCCAGGTCTCCGTACGATCTGGGCACCATACATACATATACAGGAAATATATACTAAGGATATAAGAAAATTTAAGGTAATCAACCCATGAAAATACCATTGATATAACTAACTACCCCTATAAATACATTTTTATTCAAATATTAGGCTTATAACAAACTTAAAATTCAACTTAACCTATTTTAAATACAGCAAAATTTTGAGCGTGTTTCAACTCAGAGATCGCTATTTCAAAACAATAAACTTAGCGGTATTGTATGTTCACACCTATATTCAATTTTTTTCACATGTTATATAAATTTTTATGATAAGGTACAATTTGGATTATAGATTAGAAACAAAAGGAAACAAGACTGATTTCAAATTATTGAAATGTTTTTGACATTTTGGTAACAACATTGCTACCATCATCAGACAAAAGTACTGATTTACATTCATTCAGTACTTTTCTCTGATGGTAACATTGCTGTTCCCAATATGTCGCAAATATTTCAATAATTTGTAACTGGTCTTGTTACACTTTGTTTTTAATTTTTAAATTATACCTTTTATTTAATAGAATATCTTTGCATTCATGAAATTCGAAAAATAAAAAATGCAAATGACTTCAAAAATCTATTAATATATACAGTTATCAGCGTCATAATGAAGCAACAATTCTTAATCAATTCTGTCACCGTTTGCTTTGTGAATGGAATAAATACCCAAATATGGCCATTTCTCATAACCATCGGTGGTTCAGTGGTAGAATGCTCGCCTGCCCCGGGTTCGATTCCCGGCCGATGCATTTTTTTTTTTTTTACAATTTTTAAAACTCATTTATATATTACTAGCCGAATGACCCGGGCAACGCCCGGCTTTTACCCGATTAAATGTTTTATTCAAATACTATTCGTTACAATTATAAATTGGAGCCTTGGATGTCACTCTTGTGAAACGTCCCGCTCCAAACTTTACATGTACATTAGGTCAGCTGGTATTACCCCTCATTTTCACCGCTAGAGGCGCGAGCGAAAGAGCAAATTTGCAAATAACACGACGGATATTCGGGATAGAGACCTGAAATTTTCACTAAGAGTTTTTCCAGATTCTACTTTATATACTGTTAAAATATGTTGTTTTTATGATAAATAAGCAGAAATAGCTCAGTTAGGAGAGTGTTAGACTGAATATCTAAAGGTCCCTGGTTCGATCCCGGGTTTCGGCATCTTTTTTTAATTTTTAAATTTCTACTTACCGTAACTTGACATGTGACCAAAATCTATCCGTGAACTTCACACAGCAGAATAAGGCAATTATATAAGTAGATACAAGAATGACATCCACGGCGCCAATTTATAATTGCAACGAATAGTATTTGAATAAAAGCATTTAATCGGGTAAAACCCGGGCGTTGCCCAGGTCATTCGGCTAGTATATATATAAAAATGAATGTATGTGTGTCTGTCTGTCCTTTATGCCTGACCAAACCACTCATTGGAATGCCATGAAACTTTGGGAAGTTATTTAGGATAGTACTGGGAAGGTTTCTAGCAAATAAAATTTTTGAAATAACTTTTCGCCTAAAAATAATCAAGATAAATATTCTAATTTATCTGTTATAATTCAACAATCTGCTCTAAATATTATCATGATGATACGATGATTTTGTAATGTAGAAAATTAGGAAAGACAAAATTCAGGATGACACGGCAATTTATTTGAGACAAGAATAATGATACAATTCCAAGGCAAGATACTATTCCTTTAACTTCCAATTACCGAGGGAACCAATTAATATTGATTTTATTCAACTTATCGAGTATTTTTCAAGGGACCGGGAAAAAATGTTCACTTTATCGAGAGATTCGTTAGACAAACCTTTACTCGGGTAAAACCCGGGCGAAGCCGGGTACGTCCGCTAGTAAGAAATAAAAGGAAAGGTGTTCTTATATATAACAAACTACCACTAGAAAAAAAAGGCTATTATCAAAGCTTTTCAAAGTGAAACAATGCAGGCAAAACTTCAGAACAAGTTAAAAAATGTAAAAATTCTACTTTGAGGGATAAAAATAGAAGGTTAAAAAAAAATGCTACAAAGAGGAATCAAACCAACTTTTTCCACGATCGTAGGTGTTATAAATCCTTCTCAGAGAGATCTAGCTAGTTTAACCTTGGCTGAAAAAGCGGGTACATGATGAAACAAAGGGTTATTTTTTATACCATTGACCATGGTGATTTTGAAGCCAGCAATGGTTCGCATTACAAGTTCACAAACCAAAATAAAATCTAGTCTTCAGAAGAATATGTATAAACTCACGAAATGGAAGAAAAATACTTACAATAGAACCTAAGCATTTAGTACTTTTGTCTGAAGATGGTAACAACATTGGATTTGGTCTTATTACCTTGTGTTTACAATAGAACCTGTAAAGGACACCTATGCAGAGCCGAGCCAAAGTGTCCTTTACAGAGAGGTGTCCTCTTACCGGAGAGTTATTATTTTTTATATAATAAAACTAAAAAAAAAATGTTTCATGAGAATATTATATTTATTCATTATTATAAAAAATGACATCTCTGTTTAACACTTGGTAAATGGTTTTAGTGAACGAGTTAAGAATAACTACAGGATAATAAGACCAAATCCAAATAAATAAATGTATGATGTTTTGGTAACACTGCTGTTACCCAAACGTCACAAGCTATTTATTTATTTGGTGGTCTTTTTACCTTGTGTAAATATTGACTTACTAGAGTACTGTTAACCCTTAACTGGACGGGTTGGGTAGATTCTGCCCAGGCATAAATTTAATATAGGAAAAATATATATTTTTCGTTTAACTAGAGCTACCAGCTTTCATGTATTCTAATTTTTCAGTGATACAAACATTTTCCATCCATCGTTTGTAAATTTCAGTTTTGGGAGGGGGGTTAAATTTGCATGTGTGGGCGGATTCCGCCCAGCCCGTCCAGAAGCGTGAGAATTGTTCGTGTCAGTGTTAGCTCGTGGCTCATATTTGAGTCTCTATCTTCCGCTATTTTTAGCTTCCTTTTTATAAAATAACACTTCTTTCTTTGGATGGGTAGAATAATCAATCAAGTCAACAGAGAGAACTATCCCTGCCATCCCAAAATATATATGTTTTATAGATTAGTCGACCACACACAACACTTTGGAAGAAATATTCCAGCAGACAATTGATTCACTTCAGTAGAATTAGTTGATAAGTTGAAAGAACATGGTCTTACATATTTAGGAACGATGAGAAAGAACAAGCCTTAGATTCACCACAATTTCAACCGTACCCTAATAGAGAATCAGGAACCTCAATTTTTAGTTTCTTTGGAGCAACCACTTTAGTATCCTATGTTCCAAAAAAAAAAGAAAATCGATAATCAGATTGATAAAAAATGTAAAAAAGAAAGGAGTCATTTTATTGTTGATCTTGGGAGAGCATTGACTGATGAACACCTGGCCACACGTAATCTCAATTCTCTCCCGCAGAAATTACAGACGACAATTCAAGAAAAATGATGGTTCAAGTACATCAAGGGAATCTACGATGCCACAACAATCTGATATTCCAAAATGGTGCTACAAATGTCCATCAAAAACGCAGTAAAAAATAAAAATCCTTTGCTCTGTATGTCAACTAAGCGTTTGCAATAACATTTCTTTATAATTTTTTAAAACTGTAAATAGATTATATTCAGAATTTTTAAAAGTCAAAATCTGTATATTAACTATATATATTAATTAAATATATATTTTTAAATATTGAAATTAATCATTATTTAGCGCTATTTCATAAAGTTACATAGGTGGGTTGAATCTACCTAACCCGTCCAGTTACGTAAGAAAATTCCACCCGTCCAGTTAAGGGTTAAGGTGAGAAAGGACTGGGCTACACTGAACCTACAGAACACTGGAAGAAGAGAAGGGAGGAGAATCCATATAATTGACATTTATTTATTCAGACTTGGTGTTATTACATTGTGTACAGATATTCTACTATCTAAGTATAAAGTAAACATGACAAAATAACTTACTTGTAAAACATGTTCTCATCCATTCCGGCTTTATCCATCTGGACATCCTCCATCTTGGAACAGTTCTGCACACCCATCCAGTTGTGTTACACACCACATACAATATTTATGATACACAAACATTATATTAACTGTATAAAAACACACACCACTCTCGGTTATTGAATAGTTTCTCATTTATTATGGGTCAAGATGCCTGTCAAACTTTTATTTATTGAGAAGACCTTACACCTTAGGTGTATTTTGCTGTTTTCATAAATATGCTCAATTTTTTGGCTTTATGTAAGAATGAAGAAACTTTATCCCACTCCTGTCCATAAAATATGCTTCCATCACAATACATAGAATAGTAGAACACTCTAAGAGGTCACTGGGTGAACAACATTTAGTTGGCAGCTGTGAGGTGCACTCAATGGCTAGAATACTACCATTAAAAGGCAGTATAAGCTCTTTAATTAGTGAATTGGCTTCAGACACAAATGATTATTGTAGTTCCAATTCAACTTAAACACATTGTGAAAAAACTTTGTTTAATGCTTATTATTGCTGCCACTTTTATTTTATACAGCACCTGACCAGCATATTTACAAATGCATCCTGCTAACCAATCAGCAGTAGAAAGTGTATGCTGCCATCAGTCAGTAAATCTGTTAAACCCCACTGTATGGTGGTGGTATTATGGAAATTAGCTGTCTATGCCTCATCGGGTGGAGCTGTGGAACAGGAGACTCCCCAATCATAAAAAGACTAAAACTGACACTACTTAGTCTAGCCATAAATATTGTTACAAAACCAAATCAGTGATAAAAAATTAATTTGACCGCGTTAAGTATTCAAAATACAGTTGTTGTTATTTGAATATCAGGTGCACACGTGCTCAGAAAAAAATCGAAATATATTTGTTTTTTGATAATATGGGTTTGGGTATTAAAGAAAACCCTATAGTTGTAATAGCCTTACACAAGGTAGGCCAAAATCTTTCACCCTTTTTAAACTAATACAAAATTTGAATATTACGCGTCAATTTGTTATCGAATCATTGAAAGGTTCAACAAGGCTTGCACTATTGATAACCTTGAAAGATCTGGTCGACCTCGCATGCAACGAACGCAAGCAGCTATAAAAGCCATTCGCGAAAGAATTCGTCGAAATCCACGCCGCAAACAAAAGATCTTAGCAAAGCAGATAAATTTAGCTCCAAGATAGTTTCAAGGATAATCAACGAAGACCTTGGACTGAGAGCTTTCAAACGACGCACAGGTCATTTGATAACCCCTGCTCTTAGAGATATTAGAAGGGTTAGATCAAAAATGTTGTTGGCGCAGCATGATGGTCGGTGGCATGAGAGAATCTTTTTCACAGACGAGAAATTTTTCATTGTCGAGGAAAAGATTAATCGTCAGAATGATAGGATATATGCTCGTAGCTCTCTAGAAGCTTCTTTGAAAGTCAGAAGACTTGAAAAAGTCACCATCCTTCTTCTGTCATGGTTTGGTAGGGAGTTAGCTACCAAGGTGTAACAGATCTCCACTTCTGTGCCAAAGGGGTAAAAAATACAGCTAAAAACTATAAATAAGACATTTTGTAACAAATAGTAAAGCCTCTGAATACAAAAATGTTTAATGGAGAACATTGGATATTTCAAAAAGATTCAGCTCCTGCTCACAAAGCTAAGTCAACTCAACAATGGTTGGAGACGAATGTTCCGGAGTTCATAAAAGCCAATGAATGGCCCTCTGGAAGCCCTGATTTAAACCCCCTTGATTACAGTTTGTGGGCATATTTAGAGGAGAAGGTGTGCTATAAAAGATATCATAATTTGGATAAATTGAAATCAGCATTGGTGAGAGCAATGAAAGAAATACCCTTAGAAAAGGTGCGTGCCACCATAGATCAGTGGCCCGAACGTTTGAGATCCTGTGTCAAAAATAAGGGAGAACATTTTGAATGCTTGTATATATTTAAAATCTATGTCCTATTGGCTAATA
>CP092866.1:73649891-73675088 GCA_030710605.1 Cordylochernes scorpioides | reverse complement strand
TCATACTCTTCTGCATGAATACAACTCTGAACCATCCATTCCACAACCAACAACCTCTCAAGAGATGTTGATTTCAACAAATACCATCTGTAATGCGATGCCTTTGGAAACGGAAACAAATATTCTACTGTCAACAGCCCTTATTAAAGTCAAGGCGAAGGATGGCTCATTTGTGCTATGTAGAGCATTAGTGGACAATGGGTCCCAAATAAGCCTAATTTCAGAACAATGTTGCCACAAGTTGGGACTTGAAAAAAGGAAAAATTCTTATACACTAAAAGGTGTAGGTGACATTGTTGTCAACAGGACAACATCGCAGGTTGAAATAGAGTTCACCCCACATCATAATGATCAATTATTTTCTGCCAGAGCATTTGTGGTTGGGAGGGTAACTGCAGACCTTCCAAACTTCCAAATTCAGTCAGCAGACTTTCCTCATTAGAAAATTTGCTCTTGGCAGACCCAGAATTCTATGTCACCAAGCCCATAGACCTAATTTTGGGTGCAGATACCTTTGTAGAAATAATTCTAGGTCATAAAACAGATTTAAAGCACCATCCTATAGCACTTAATACCAAGTTAGGTTGGCTTGTTTCTGGGAGAATCCATTCAAATATTAAGTCGAATACTTCGGTAATCAATCACTGTACCACTGAACTTGATTCCAGCATAAGAAAATTCTGGGAAATTGAAGATGTCCCAATTTCTAAGGCCCAGTTGGGTACAAAGAATGCCTGTGAGATATTATTCAAGTCAAACCTCAAAAGAGACATTGAGGGCAGATATTCAGTCAATCTCCCTTTTAAATCAACACCCAATTTAGGTGATTCAAGATCTCAAGCATTGGAAAAAGGGCTACAGGAAAATCCAAGTAAATCTGAAGATAATTCAAGTAAATCTGAAGAAAATCTAAGTAGATCTGAAGATAATCCAAGTAAATCTGAAGAAATTCCAAGTAAATCTAAAAAGTCACGTATCTCCAAGTTAACTCCACAAATTACTTCTAAACAAAACCAATTACTTCCTTCTGAATCAAGTCAACCATCCACTCCAGAACAACCTCTCGCTTCTCAGTCAAGTGAACCACTCTCATCTAAGAAAGAAACTTCGATTATTCCTAAGATAAAGCCACCACCCTATTATAGGCGAAAACGTCAACTTCCTGCTGAGAAAACTTCATGGGATGAACCAATTGAATCAGATATAAAGTCAAATTGGAATAAATTCCAAACTCAACTATCGTGCCTAAAGGAAATCAAAATACCAAGATACCTGAACAGTTCATCTTCTGAAATAGAAGAATTACAACTACATGGATTTTGTGATGCATCCCTTAATGCTTATTCAGCAGTTTTTTACTTGAAAACTAGATTAAAATTCAAAAGATCAAAATCAATCTGATAACCTCAAAAACTAAGGTTGCACCATTAAAGACCATTACAATTCCAAGACTTGAACTAAGTGCAGCATTGCTTTTGGCTCAACTGAATCAAGTCATTCTTGAATCATTTCCTTTTCAACCTGACAAAACCTTTTTGTGGACTGATTCACAAATCTGCATAGATTGGATAAGATCAGATGCCAGCAGATGGAAGGCCTTTGTTTCGAACAGAGTGTCGTCAATTCAAAATTTGACTCAAATCACTGATTGGTTCCATGTATCCAGTCAAGATAATCCAGCTGATTGCGCATCAAGAGGAATCATGCCTCAAGACTTGGTCAATCATAGAATTTGGTGGCGGGGTCCTATTTGGCTTCAAGAAAATAATGTTCGATATATTCCTTCTTCACCAACCCAAGTAAATCTCAATATCATTCAAGAAGAAGTCGGTGAGGGTCAAGTGTTGGATCAAACAACCTTAATTCAAAATTCAGAAACTATGTTAAATCTAGAATTCATTGTAAGGTATTCCACAATGACCAAATTGATCCGAATCACAGCTTGGTGTTGGAGATTCTACTACAATTGCCTCCTCTTTGATCCAATTCGTCAGAAAGGACCTTTGACAACAAGAGAATTAACAAAGGCAATTCAAGTCTTAGTCAAATCAATTCAGCAAGTTGAATTCTGCACGGAAATAAAATTACTGAAGTCAAACAAGCAACTACCCCTGTCCAACAAGCTAACTTCTCTAAATCCCTTCTTAGACACTCAAGGACTTCTAAGAGTTGGAGGTAGACTCAAGTATTCCTATTTAAATGAAAATCAAAAATTCCCTCTCTTACAACCAAAATCCCCACGCCAGGAATCACTTATCAAAAATCTCTTAACTGAGAATGCCGACATTCCTGAGGCTATTGATGAGAATCAAGAAGATTCTTCAATTTTAGAAACCACTTTTGTCATTGAAGATGAAGAGTCTAACAAAGATATCGGGACTCCAAAGATTGAAATCTCCGAAGTTTCGGTTATTGATAAATCGGAAGGCAAATATTCGAAAGAACCAGTGGTCAGTGTAGAAGCTCTGGATAAGAAAGAACTGTGCCATGATGACTCAGCTCACCTCAATGTGGTTGAAGCTGATCTTAATCGACCTAAAGAGGCTACCAGTGGTATAATCAATATTTCTACAGAAGCTAATGAATCGGCAAGCAAAGAGAAAGCTGTATCTGTTGAAATTGTGGATACATCAACAAAGGATTATCTACAGAGCGGTGAAAAGGCTAAATTATCCCGCTGGAAACCCATCGATTCTCTATGCTTAGAAGACGTCAAGGAATCTGAAGACGACGATGAAAATTACAGTTCATCGGCATATATAGAATGGCCAGAAATCTTGAAGAAAGAAGTCTTAAGACCCGAAGCTTTAGAAAAGGCAGTCAATCTGGAAGATTTTGAGAAGGCGGCAGAAAGTCGACAACTCTCCAAAGAACATTTAGAGGAATCGACCGAACAAGGCTCATGCATAAAGGCTGAATCAAAACCTTGGGAAGATCCTATTGAATCCGACTTAGCAGCCGCAGAGTCTGATAATCCAGCAGTTCCCGAAAGAGAACTGGCCAACGAATCTGAAAATCTCATCCAAGATTCACCTCAATCGGATACTCAAAGATGGAAGCTGATTCCATTACCTTTCAAACAATGAGAATTGTAATCTTAGCTACATAGTCGGAATCAATTAGTCCAGCATCTATACTATTGGAACTCTTTTTTATTTTTATTTATTTTTTTTATTTTTTATTTTCTGGTCATCTCTTCCCAGCCGGGGGAGTATGTTGGATCCTATAGTTAATAATTTCCTTAAATTCAATTTTATATATGAAAATTAAGCCAAAATATTCTAAATTCAATTGTACAATATAAATCTTTAATATGTAAATTTTAAAGCAATCAACATGTATGTAAATTTCCAGTTTGGTTAATTAATTTTGCTTTGTTGTTTTCTCTCTCTCTCTACCACTAGTATCATAATCTAAGTCAAATTCATGTAATCTAAAATCATGTGGTAGCTACTCCTAACTCTAAAACCAAAAGACAATAAAATAATTCAAGACAAGTGGCAAAGTGCTTCTTAGTATCTTTTACTGAACATTCAAGCCACGAACAGTGATGTTGGCAAAAGCTCTTATGAGTGACCCATCTGATTAGAGTCTGGCTTTATAAAGCCTAAAAATGAATGCTTTTTGACATAACCTTACCTCCAATGAGACATCATCTTCATGATAAACACAAATGGAAAAGTCTAACAAGAAGAAAAAATCATTATTGTAAATTGTAAGTTTTATATATATAGTAGAACTCTGTCTTGCTTCCATGTCTGTCTGTCCACAAATCTTGTAATCGATTTTTTAGTATATTTTTAGAACACGTAGAAATCTGAAATTTTGTACACTTATTATAACCTGATGACAATGCAAGTTGACAAATTTTCAGACTTCGGGGTTGTCAGAATGGCCAGGAATAGACAAATTTCCAAATTGCCTTTCAAAATTTCAAATTTAATTTTAATATGCTTCCAGATCACATAGAAGTATGAAACTTTTAACACTCACTCAGTCCAAAGAACAATGCAATTGTATAAATTTTCAGACTTCTAGGTGGTCGGAGTGGCCAGGAATGAACAAATTTCTATATTTCTTTTTAAGTCTTTTGTTACGCCTCTTAAAAGGAATTGACCAATCCGATGCGAGCAGGCTTCCGTCAATTTAAGGCCTAATCCCCAGTAAACTTTTTATTCTAAGTTTTGTAAATTCATGACAAAAACTTATCTAAATAATTAATAAATAAAAATACAGATATAGATAGAGAATTCTTCCTGATTTGAAATTAGACGAAAAACTCTTTCGTCTAATAAAATAAAAATACATTGAAAAAAAAATCTCTTATTTGAATGCACTAAAAATGAAAAGAATAAAATATTTTATCTTGTGTCATTGAGCAATTAGATGTATCTGAGTCAAAATAAAAGCAGCGGGGGACGAACATATTTAGAGAAGAGGTAAAAATATAGCAAACACATATAAAAAATAGTTAATCAGTTGCTACATATTAAATTGCATTAGGTTCGAAATTCATGATGATGATTCCCTTTTATTTTCACTCAGATACATCTAATTTCTCAATGACAGAAGATAAAATACTTTATTTATTCCTTTTTAGTGGATTTAAATAAAAGTTTTTTTAAATTTATTTTTATTTATTAATTATTAAAACTTTATTACAGACATTCAATCTTCCCACTAAAAATCTGATGCATATATTTATGCAGTCTGTCATAGAACATTTTATTGGGTACAGATTTTTTTGTTTGGATTTAGGTAACATTATGAGAGGGCTCCACATAGCAGAGAATCAACTACAGTGGAACCTTGTTATAAGAGCTACTTGGTTCTAACATTAAAATTGTAAGTTTTGAGTCCTGATTGTTCCAACTGTGGTTACAACAACAATATTGATGGTGATGTTGTTATAGGTAGGTTGGACTGTAGGTAACATGACAACACTGTGTCATCAGATTAGGATGCTGGGAGATAGGTAACAAATAACATACTATGATGTAACATCATTGTTAACAACCTCAATTAGGTTTGTCTGGTAACCAAAACGTCATCTGTACATCACTTTTTGGTCTTGTCATCTATATTATAAGAAATAAAACTATTAAAACATGAATATTTTTCATATGAAACAAATGTCTCTACTGTTTTTACTGCAATGGAAAAATATTGATAGAGCCTGGTTTGCTAGTGGAGACCCCTTCTTGCGACTTAACCAGTTTAATCCACCAAACTGATTTTTAGAACACTATTATTGTATTGGGTGATTATGCTCATTTATCCACTAGGTGGGTTCATCACTGATGAGTCAATATTGTCTCTCACTAATAATAGCTTAATTTCCTATGTATAGATGGTACCTTATATAGCCTTATTTTTAAAATCTAAATTGTTAGATATCAGGCTACTAGAGAAAAAAGTCAGGTAACACATGGACTTATTCATGATAAAGCACAATTTGAATTATTGATTATAAATACAGGAAAATAAGACCAAATCCATACAAATTAATAGTGTGTGACATTTTGGTAACAATGCTGTTACCGAAATATCACACACTATTAATTCATTTGGATTTGGTCTTATTTTCCTGTATTTATGGACTTATTCAGTTTGAACACTGTGAGGTGAGAACAATTTGTGAAGTAACCCCTCATTAAACTGAACTTGATCACAAACATTATTTTTTATTTTTTTCTTGTCCCAGGTCTGGACAAAAATTATAATCACTAGTTTTGTTACTAAGAACAAGTATTTACACACAATGAGAATAAAACATCAAAGTATGGATTGGTTTTATGCAACTAAAGTAACTAAACCACAATGGCCTCAAAGTTAAAATCCCTGAGTCAGTATATTTTTCTCATAGCAAAGCTCTATGCCTATTTCACTTTACAAATAAAATAAAACTTCAAAAGTAATCTAATGCCCAAGGTAACAACATGGTTACATCATTTGTCTTTGCCATTGTATTAACTTACTTTATTTTTATTTTTGTTTGACTTCCACAGAGGTCAAGAGTTGGAGACACTAATTCCAATAGGAGTTGTTAATACTGATGATTTTATTAAATGTTGTGATTCCTTTTACTTTCCTATCAATATGCCACAAAGAAAAAAATATATTATTTTATTTATAGAAGAAAGTTGCAGCTAAGGAGAGGCTTGGTCAAAAGTTAAAGAAAGTGAAGATTGATTTGAAGTGTAGTGCGCTGTAGGTCGGAGACATTGCCAATGGGAAAGAAGGATTTGAAATAGGGAGGAGAATGGAAATTTGAGTTGTCCGGATCAGGAGAATGAAGGAGTCTTAAGAAAATTGGGAGAGTAATAAGGTTTGTTGAAGGTGATCTGAGAGAAATCTCTATCCTGTGTGTGTGGTTAACATTCCTTACCCATAAGATTCTAGTCTGGGTGTAAGGCTGATTTACCCAACCTGGCTAGTAGGTGTGCCACTTAATGTTGTTGTTAGTGTCCATCAAACTGAGTTCGACTTTTAGCAACTATATGGCAAAATATTCTCCAATTTGATCTGTTGGTGACCACAGCCCATCTAGTACCCTTGACCCCTTCCAGCCAGCTCATTGCAGGCCTTCCTCTCTTTCTTTTGTTCTTCAATTTTTCCCAACTTCAACATCTTTTCTAATCCATTTTCTCTCATTAGGTGTCAGAAGTAGGTCAGGTCTTTGTTTCTTTGTTTACATATTTGGGATTCTAGGGATCTAACAGAATTACTTTCATTTAAGATTGAAATATTTGTCCTTTTATCTGTGCATGGCACTCTAAGTTACTTTCTCCATGTCCACATTTTAAAAGCTTGAATTAGTTTTCTTTTTATTTTTTGAGGGTGTCCAGCTCTAACAACCATAGGTGACCACAGGAAGTACTAATGCATTTACAATTCTCTTCTTTGTCTTGAATGAAATGAACCACTTAAGGTTACAATATACAAGGATTATAAAAACATGAAGGCATATAGAAATAGAAAAAACTGAAGAAATTGACTAGGAGGCGAAATTAAGTGTTAGCTTCAATACTCACTAAAAAATGGTGCAATCAATCATGTATTAATTATAACTAGAAATTTAATATTCAGGGATGATAGATGTTGCAGCGAGTGATAATAGCGACACTTAGCATTCTGGATAAAAAAAATTATCTGCTTATATTAGGATAAAAGCAGAAATTAACAGGGTAGAACAACACCAGATAATGGTGTTAGTGAAACATCAAAAGAAATAGCTTGGTGCTATTGAAATAAGTTGCTAAAAAAAGTAGTTGACCTACCATCCACTCACTGACAATGACATCCACCTTCTCAGGAAGTTCCACTTCCTACAACACACCAGGGGGTTATTAGGATACAATCTGATTTACTTTAATAGAGTATAATCCAACACCACCTTTTTAATTCAATCAAGATTCTGATCCCTTAGGACATTTAATTTAAGAAATAAAAGTGTGAATATATTAAGGCGAAGAAATATTTTATTATTTAATTTAATATTATTCAATGAAAATATTCAACAGATTATAAACTCTGCCTTTGCCGGTCCCAAGCCCGGATGAAAAAGGAGGAGGGGGAGCAGTAACAAGCTCACTAAGAAACCTGGGTTCAGCTGGCCCGGCTGATAGTACCCTGTAAGGGCTCCTGATCCAGGTATACAGGATGAGCAGCGTTTGTACTCCATGTTAGGAGCGGCTGCACATGGCGTCTGTTCCTCATGTCAGAGGCGGCCATTTCTTTTGGAGCTAAGTCGGCCTGCCACTGAGTAGTGCTCCCAGTCTTAATGACAAAGGCAGACGCATTCTACTTGACCCAGTGTGGAGATAAGAAAGAAGAAGAAGAAGAACAGATTATAAAAATATATATTACTCTGTATTTGTAAAATCATCTTTAAAATATTTCTTTGCTTGCTTGCTTGAGATTACCTAGCTGTAGATAGTTTTTCTGACTTGTTAATAATTTGAGTCAAAAGGCGATCCATTAATTAAGATTATATAAGAGGACGTACCTGAATCTGTAAAGAAAAAAAAACAACATTTTTTTTCTTAAAATATTTCGAGATTGCTCCCTCTTTATCAATTTATTGCACAGTGAATTTAATTTACAAATTATTGTACATCATATGAAAACAAATTTGTCATTGGTCAAAAATAATTATTGATAATGATACATAAAAAAAATATATATAATATAATAAAATATTTTGAAAATTAAAGGCTTTTTAGTAATGCAGTATTTTATAATTTTTTGAAACAAAATTTAAGGAAATAAAAATAAGGAACAAATGAAGTTAACTGCGATTATTAGAAAAAAAAAATTAAGTTAAAAGAGACAAATAAGGTTCGGGGATTTCTTCGTATCTATTTACACTAGCTGGGTCCTTCATTGATGCTATGGCCTCCAGGAACTTCCTCTGGTGCGAGTTCTGGATGCCCCTGTAAATAGTGGAAGTATTTTCCCAATCTGGCTGATGTCCCGATCGGAGACCATGTTCCACCATGGCAAACCTTTCCTTTGCATACTTCCAAGAAGATTTGTGTTCTTGGAGTCTGGTCCCAAGGAAACGGCCTGTCTCTCCAATGTAGGATACATTGCAGCTTTTACATGGGATCCTATACACAACGTCCTTTGTGTTCCCTATCTCCACTTTCTGCTTTGTAATTGTATTTCGGACTATAGTCTTTAAAGATGGTGCATTTTTGAAAACGGTGGTTATTCCAGAATTTTTTAAAATATGAGCTATTTTCTCAGCTCCTGCTCCATATGGCATTATACATTTATTTTTCAAATCTTTTTTACTATGAATTCTATTAATTTTATATGAATGTTTATTGATAAATTCCTTCGTATATCCATTCGATATTAATTCTTCCTGGATAGTGTTCAATTCTATATATTTAAGTTTATCAGTGGAGCAATGTGTGAAGGCACGTTTGGTGAGAGTTTTTACAAAGGAAATTTTATGGGAGATAGGACCAAAGGAGTTGGCATGGAGGTATACTGGTGAGTGACTAGGTTTTCTAAAAACAGTGGTTTGAAGAAAATTTAATTTATTTTTGAAAAGTATATCTAAAAAGGGTAGGAAGCCATTAGACTCATTTTCAGTTGTGAATTTTAAGAGGGGGTGAAAGCTATTTAAAAATGCCAAGGTATTCTCAATATCGTCTGTAGCCACTATAGCCATCACGTGATCAACATATCTTGCCCAGTACTTAATGGTGGCATTGAATCTTTCATTTACCAGGATGTCAAGACAGTTTAAGACAAGATCAGCTAAGAATGGAGAGAGGGGACTTCCCATTGGAATACCATTGACTTGCTGGTATATGTTGTTATTGAAACAGAAATAGGAATTTTTTTTTTTTTTTTTCTAAACAGATCTTAATTAAATATAAGATTGTATTTGAAGGTAATTCTAGTTTGAAATCTGTTAAGGTTTTTTCTAGAGTTGTCAGCACTAATTTTTGATCTAGGCAGGTGAATAAGTTGCAAACATCAAACGATACTAATAATAATCACTCATTAGTATCATTTGATGTTTGCAACTTATTCACCTGACTAGATCACAAATTAGTGCTGACAACTCTAGAAAAAACCTTAACAGATTTCAAACTAGAATTACCTTCAAATACAATCTTATATTTAATTGAGATCTGTTTAGAATTTTCCTATTTCTGTTTCAATAACAACATATACCAGCAATTCAATGGTATTCCAATGGGAAGTCCCCTCTCTCCATTCTTAGCTGATCTTGCCTTAAACTGTCTTGACATCCTGGTAAATGAAAGATTCAATGCCACCATTAAGTACTGGGCAAGATATGTTGATCACGTGATGGCTATAGTGGCTACAGACGATATTGAGAATACCTTGGCATTTTTAAATAGCTATCACCCCCTCTTAAAATTCACAACTGAAAATGAGTCTAATGGCTTCCTACCCTTTTTAGATATACTTTTAGAAAATACATTAAATTTTCTTCAAACCACTGTTTTTAGAAAACCTAGTCACTCACCAGTATACCTCCATGCCAACTCCTTTGGTCCTATCTCCCATAAAATTTCCCTAGTTAAAACTCTCACCGAGCGTGCCTTCACACATTGCTCCACTGATAAATTTAAATATATAGAATTTTACACTATCCAGGAAGAATTAATATCGAATGGATATACGAAGGAATTTATCATTCATAGTAAAAAAAATTTGAAAAATAAATGTATAATGCCATATGGAGCAGGAGCTGAGAAAATAGCTCATATTTTAAAAATTCTGGAATAACCACTGTGTTTTCAAAAAGGCACCATCTTTAAAGACTATAGTCCGAAATACAATTACAAAGCAGAAAGTGGAGTAGGGAAAACAAAGGACGTTGTGTATAGGTCCCATGTAAAAGCTGTAATGTATCCTACATTGGAGAGACAGGCCAATTCCTTGGGACCAGACTCCAAGAACACAAATCTTCTTGGAAGTATGCAAAGGATAGGTTTGCCATGGTGGAACATGGTCTCCGATCGGGACATCAGCCAGATTGGGAAAATACTTCCACTATTTACAGGGGCATCCAAAACTCGCACCAGAGGAAGTTCCTGGAGGCCATAGCATCAATGAAGGACCCTGCTAGTGTAAATAGATACGAAGAAATCCCCAAACCTTATTTGTCTCTTTTAACTTAATTTTTTTTTTCTAATAATCACAGTTAACTTCATTTGTTTCTTATTTTTATTTCCTTAAATTTTGTTTCAAAAAATTATAAAATACTGCATTACTAAAAAGCCTTTAATTTTCAAAATATTTTATTATATTATATATATTTTTTTTATGTATCATTATCAATAATTATTTTTGACCAATGACAAATTTGTTTTCATATGATGTACAATAATTTGTAAATTAAATTCACTGTGCAATAAGTTGATAAAGAGGGAGCAATCTCTCGAAATATATCAAGAAAAAAAATTTTTTTTTCTTTACAGATCCAGGTCGCTCTCTTATATAATCTATTGTTAATAATTGTCGACTCGTCGCTGTGACGTCATCAATAAATACTTTTACATCTTAGGATATTTCAAGGCTTGATTTCTATGCTACAACTGGTGAAGAAGCTGGATCGATACCCATTCAGAAAAAAAACGGAAAATTGATTCAGTTGAGCAAGAAGAAACAACCATGAACATCAAAAAAGAAGCAACAACTCAGGTAGGTTCATTTTTTGTACAACATCTACCTAGAAACCCCTCGATGTTCTCTGGTGAGGGTGTTGAAGATCCCCATAACTGGTTGAAAGAGTGTGAACGTGTGGCGAAGTACAACCAATGAGATGAAACCCTTTGTCTCGCCAACGTTTACTTTTATTTGACCGGCACTGCTCACAAATGGTTTGAGAACAATGAGGAGAGTATCCTGACATGGACGGAGTTCATGTCCCAGTTAAAATCAGTTTTCGGAAAAAACTAAAATTGAGGTTACGAGTAGAGAAAACCTTAAAAACTTGCGCACAATTAAATGGTGAAAGCACTGAATTTTATATTCAAGACGTCCTGCGTCTCTGCAAAGAGGAATGAGGAAGATAAAATATCCCATTTGATGAAAGGGATAGCAGAGGAGCTCTACCAGGCACTTACCCCAAGAGATGCACATACCACTGAACAATTCGTCACCGAGTGTCGTCGCATTGAAGCGCTACATTGTAAGCGAGTGACCCCAACCAAGTACAAACGACTACCAAATGTGGCGTCTCTCAGTGATCATGATGACAAGGCAGATCTGTCATCTATGATTAGGCAAATTGTTCGCGAGGAGATACAGTGGGCATTAGGCTCTCCTCGAGAGGAACCAAATATT
The DNA here is from genome assembly GCA_030710605.1 of Cordylochernes scorpioides. Classification (NCBI taxonomy): domain Eukaryota; kingdom Metazoa; phylum Arthropoda; class Arachnida; order Pseudoscorpiones; family Chernetidae; genus Cordylochernes; species Cordylochernes scorpioides. Next base: position 73,663,247 of record CP092866.1, on the reverse strand, counting down.
GCTACCATCGAAGAAATGGTACAGGAGGAGATTGGAAGAACCCTGGCGCCAATCTCAAAGTCTAGGAGAAGTCCCCCTCAGAAGGAAAGACCCCGACAATTTTTTAATACTAGATATGAGGCCCAAACAATACAACCCCCCCCCGAACCTCAGTACCCAAAACAAGGAGGAAGATGCGACACAAACGAATGGCGAACCACTGAAGGAAAGCCAATCTGTTTCCACTGCGGACGCTCTGGCCACGTCGTGCGCTACTGCCGTGACAGAAGGAGAGAATATGAAGAAAGAGAAACTTGGAATTACAAACAGAGAGATAGGCAAGAGTGTAGAACATTCTATAATTCTTGGAGCAGCCAAGAGCCCAACGACAACCTGCCAAGAGAAAATAATTTAATATTTTATATTACACTGGCCAAAAAGGACAACATTCGTCTCCTGATAGAAGACCCAGCCAGTCGCCTCGCCGTCCCGTCAGGAAAACTAGAAGATGCATCTTATTTTGGGGGTAAGATCGCAAAATTTATAAATCCTCCCTTATCGACTACATTAGAATTAAAAGAAAATTACACAGACATTAAAATAGAAGGAAAAATGGCGCGTGCCCTCGTCGACTCAGGAGCCTCATATTCTGTCATTTCTGAGAGGTTCAGACTCAAACGAAGAAAAATAATGTTTTCCGAAACTGACGTCACATTACGAGTAGCCAACGGTAAAATTGTAAGACCAAAAGAATGCTGCACACTGAAACTGGACTTGAATGGACTACAAGAAAGCTTTGAATTTGTCGTAATTGAAGACTGTAGTCACGAAGTTATTCTTGGTTGGGACTTTTTGAAGTTATCTAGGGCGATAATTGATTCAGCTGACGACACACTCTTCTTAGAAAAATGTCTTTTTGAGGATACCCCTAAAAACAGCTCACCTCTCTAGTCGGAATTGGAATATAGAATCGACCCCGCCTCTATTCAGTTATTAGAAGTAGCAAGTCGTGACATTCCTAATGACGCAATTGTGGTGGCAGAATGTCGAAAAGAGCTATTGCTGGAAAGAGAACTAACGGCTCCCTTCTCTGTTATTTCACTTACCAGTAACCGAGGTAAACTTTAGGTGGTGAATTGGAGTCCATATCCGAAACTAATCCCACAAGGGATGCACGTAGCCGATAGTGTTGTCATCGAAAATAGCCAACTATGTACTCTAGCTGATTGTAATCAAGTTGAAACAGAGGCAAAACATTCTGAAGACCCAAAAATCTCCGAATTTTTTATAGATGATTCACTTGATGAATCTCAAAAAGAAAAATTAAGAAATTTGTTTAAAAAACTATACGGATATTTTCGAATTTAGTAAAAGAAAACAATTCAAGGATGTCAATGTTAAACACCGAATTAACACTGGAGACCACCTACCGACCAAACAAAGACCTTAACGAGTTGCACCAAGAGAACGCCTAATTATTCAGGATGAGAGAGGTAAACAAGATGGAAAAACTTGACATCATTCAGCCCTCTGAAAGTCCGTGGGCCTCACCTGTAGTATTGATAAGAAAAAAGGATGGAAGCTGGAGATTCTGCATCAATTAGCGCTGCCTTAATAAAATAACAAAAAGTTCAAAGTAATGCCATTTGGGTTATGTAATGCTCCAGCTACCTTCGAACGAATAATAGATCATCTTCTGAAGGGTCTTAAGTGGACCATTTGCTTTTGTTACCTCGACGACATCATCGTTTTTTCAGATGATTTTGAAGAACATCTAAGCATTTGAAGCTCTCAAGTCAGCGTTAATTTCCGAACCCGCTCTTGGACATTTTGATTACTCATCCCCAACCGAAATACACACTGACGCAAGCAACTACGGAATAGGAGCAGTATTAGTGCAGATACAAAAGGGAAAGTAAAGAGCCATTGCTTATGCATCCAGAACCTTAAATAAGGCAGAAAAAATTATTCAACCATAGAAAGGGAATGCCTTGCCATCATTTGGGCTATCAATAAATTCCGACCATATGTCTTTGGACAGCCGTTCACTATTGTTACAGACCACCACTCTTTGTGCTGGCTAACCAACCTCAAAGACCCATGTGGGAGGTTAGCAAGATGGGCACTTCGGCTGCAAGAGTTTGACGTCACTGTTGTGTATAAGAGCGGAAGGAAACATCAGGACGCAGACTGCTTATCAAGAAGTCCATTAGAATACAGTGAAGAAATAGAGGAAGATATTCCAAGCATAGTGACTTTGCAGAACTTTAGCGAAGAGCAGATGAATGATCAAGCTCTTAGAAAAATCGCTGACCAATTACAAAGTACTCCTAATAATTCCTTTGTAAAAATCGATAACACGCTCTACAGAAAAAATTATGATCCAATGGGGAAACCATGGCTTTTGGTGGTTCCACGCCATTTAAGGCAGGAATTACTGAAAAATTTCCATGATTCACCCACGGCTGGTCACCTCAGATTTACTAAAACCTATGACCGAATAAGAAAAAGTATTACTGGCCCGGAATGTATAGAACGGTTAGAAGGTATGTGGCACACTGTTCAGATTGTCAGAGGCGTAAACATCAGCCCCAACTCCCCTCAGGGCACTTACAGCCAATACCTGTCATTGAAGTTGTCTTTGAAAAGGTAGGAATGGATCTCCTGGGAAGTTGCCAAATTTTCATTGAAGATGTCATCTTAAAGCACGCCGCACCGAGGGAATTAATCACGGATAGAGGAAGGAACTTCCCATCTTCAATGATAAGTGATCTGAACAACCAGTGCAGAATAACCCATCGGAAGACGACCGCCTATCACCCCTAACAAACGGACTCACAGAGAGGTTGAATAAGACCATAGCAGATATGCTGTCCATGTATGTGGATGTCAACCAGAAATATTGGGACAGGATTCTTCCATTCGTTACATTTGCATACAATACAGCAAAACAAGTGTCTACTGGGTTCACCCCATTTTTCCTTGTACACGGGCATGAAGCCGAGACTCCACTGGACATGTTATTCCCCAAGTTATTACCAGAAGACGACGATTTCATCAAAACTCTAGGGGCAAGAACCGTAGAAGCACGAAAACTGGCACGTATCCACTCCATGAGATCTCAAGAAAGCAATAAACATCGCTATGACGCCCATCACAGAAATATAATTTACCAGCCTGGAGATCTCGTATGGATCTTTATCCCTGTGCGTAAAGTGGGATATTCGGAAAAACTAATGAGACGTTACTTCGGCCCATACAAAGTAACCCAAAAAATATCTGATGTGACCTATGAAGTTGAAACATTCGAAAACCAGCAAGGTCGTCGTAAAACAAAAGATTTAGATCACATTTGTAGGATGAAACCTTATTTAAACCCAGAGGACCAGGAGGACCACCTAGAAGAGGACCCAGAAGATGATTCGACAAACTTCCAGGAAGAAGACATCCCCACTGAAAGAATACAACAACCACAGACCCGTGAAGAGATCTCAGGCCCTATCACCCGTTCTCAAGCCTTGAGACTGATGATGTAAGTCTCCTTCTGAGCATCAGGTCGATGCTCTTTATAGGAGGAGGCTATGTGGCGAAGAAATATTTTATTTTTTAATTTAATATTATTCAATGAAAATATTCAAAAGATTATAAAAATATATATTACTATGTATTTGTAAAATCATCTTTAAAATATTTCTTTGCTTGCTTGCTTAAGATTACTAGCTGTAGATAGTTTTGCTGACTTGTTAATAATGGGCGACTCGTTGCCGTGACGTCATCAATAAATACTTTTACATCTTAGGATATTTCAAGGCTTGATTTCTACGCTACAATATATATATACAGTATAACCTCGTTAATTCAACACACCCCAATTCGACACTCGGCGATAATCCGACCATGTTCTGATGTCCCGACCTCCGGCCTATCAAATAACAAACCGTAATTCGACATATCGATAATACGACACTTCCAATAGTTCGACCATTTTAAAATTCGAATTTCGACAGTTGAATGTTTTTTACTTACAACTTTCCGCTAAAAAGGTATTACGGCGGCGATCGGTGGGCGCCGATAGGATCGCGCGCGTGCACTTTTGGTTCCTGGTTAGTTTAAGTTTCACTTTGCAGTGCCGTTGCGCAATGCCGCGAGTGTTATTGTTTTTTTTTGTTTGTTTGTTTTTTTTACGTGGGATTTAGACTTCGTGCGCTAATTAACAATAATATTTTCTTTTTAAATTTCAGCATTAAAATATTTGTTATTTTTAAAATTTACAAATAATTTCCTTTCAAATAAATAAATCTTTATAAAATGTAGCCACAATGATTATGATAATATTTTATTTCAATATTCCATTTCTGTGTTATTTTAAAAGATTTAAACAAAAAATCAATAAGACCTGCAGTAGCAGTGGATGACTTTAATACATTAAAATTTATTTATGGGGGGTCGGTGGAAGGCTGGTTAAACCGTTTGGTTTACGACCACTACGACCCGGGTTCGATCCCCGCATTGGACACTTTTTTCTGTTTAAAAAAAAATGCTCCAATGGCCCCCCGATTCTTGCAAAAGTCCAACCCCACCAGCGAGTGCAAGTAACCAAACGGGGCTCTGGCACATTTATGCGATAAGCAGAATAAGAGAAACTTTTCTTCTCTTATTCTGCTTATCGCATAAACAATACCGAGAAGATTATCACTATCGTTATCTGGCACATTTGTAAGTGCAAAGTCGAACTGCTTTCACATGTGTAGACATGTGGTGCGCTTACAGTAAAAAGCAGTCGCTAACTACCCACCATGATTATCATGGCCTGTACCACGTGTACTAGGGATAAGCAAAAAAAAAATATTTATTAAAAGACATTTCAGAGGAAGAAAGCATGCATGTTTTTTCAAAATGACCAACTGGAATACATCCTGAATAGGATTTCAGTGCAAAAACAGACATCTATAAAGGAATTTTTTAAAAGATCTTCATGATTGTTTTTAAATAATATTTTAAAAATTTCTTTTTATTTTTACCACTAGGCGAATGACCCGGCTTCGCCCGAGAAATCCCTTGAGTGCAATTTCCTTCATAATGAAAGTACATCAATAATAAATAGTAGAAGTGCCATAGAATAGCAATACAGAAGTAACACATAAAACACAGGAAAAAGCGTGTGTGATTGCAAAAATTATATTATATTTGTGTTTAGATATTTGATTTAATTTTTTTTTTTGCAATCCATTTAGTTGTTTCAAAATCAATATAGTTTAAATAGATAGCAGCTTTCCACCCAACCCCCGAGTTACCAGCCCCAGCGCATTAACCCTTGAAATTGCCCGAGTTGAGTGAGTGACTGCGATGGATCTTGACTGAGATGCCCATCTTCTCAGTAAGAATAAAAAGCGACATGCAAAATTTGGTATCAATTGATTCAGTAGTTTTTGAGTTTATCGCGAAACAGACGACAATGACTTTTATATATTTGATTATGGAGAAGCAATGGTCGCCTCTCCCGTCAAAATAAACGTCAGAATCCGACGCCATCTATTGACCGTCGCCGCAACTAGCGGCATCGGGTCGGTGACAAAGCCATAACACCAACTTTGGCAAACTGATAAGCGTCCACCTAGAGACCATGGTTTCGGGCTGATGGCCCTGGTCTCTAGGTGGACGCTTATCAGTTTTCCAAAGTTGGTGTTATGGCTTTGTCACCGACCCGATGCCGCTAGTTGCGGCGACGGTCAATAGATGGCGTCGGATTCTGACGTTTATTTTGACGGGAGAGGCGACCATTGCTTCCATGGATTAATTTCCTCCCGGCAAATTTTCCATCTATATTTGATTATATAAAAAAAAAACAAAGGCCAGAACAAAAATTAATAAAAAATACTAAAGCCATTGTTTACATACAGTAACGCTAATTTTGTAAAGTTTTTTTTTTTTAATTGCATTGTGTGCACTTACCGTAACCTAGTAATATAAATTTCTTTCTCAATACTTTTGTAAAAAAAAGTGACACTCGTATAAAAAGATATTTAAAAAAGTACGCAAGCAACTTGAAAAGAAATGCAGAACACTCATTGGTCGCTTAATTGGCCTCGTGTTGTTACTTCGCCTCGTATTTACTCCGCATAAAAAAAAGTTCTTCAAATGAAAAAAAGAAATAGCCAAAAATACTAATCAAAATGTAGCCGAAAATTTTCCTCAGGTTTATAAAAAGCGGCATGCAAAATTTGGTACCAATTGGTTCAGTAGTTTTTGAGTTTATTGCGAAACAGACAGACATTGACTTTTATATATATAGAGATATTTATTTTCTTTCAACTGCTATATTTTTCAATTAGAATAAAATATTATTTAATATATTATATTTAATATTTTAATGTCTGTAGAGTTAATATTCGATTATATTATTGAAAAGAAACACATTGCCAGTAAATTTATTTGTTACAATTATTTATGTTTCTAAAATATGTATTAATGCCATTTTGTCACTGATACTAAAAGTTAATCATGAAAATAAAATAAAACACACAATGGTTTCAATTAATATCATTAATTTATATTACAAGGCTATTTTTAAAAAATATTATTTTAGCGAGTTAGATGATTACCTAATCATCTGACTTTAATTCAACACTTCCTTTAATTCAACCGAAAGCTCTGATCCCTTGGGGTGTTGAATTAAAGAGGTTCGACTGTATATATATATATATTAAAAAACGAAAGAAAAAAATAAAAGATAAAAAGATCAGGTTTTGAAATCAATATTAAAAATGGCATATTGTGCTCCTGGTCAGGATATGCCATTTTTAATATATATATATATACAGTGAACCCCAATGGGACAGAGCTTTTGGTTCGCTATAGCCACGGTTTGGCTTTTTTTTTTTTTTTACTTTTCAAAATTTTGAGACCATATAATTGAAGGACAGCCATACACACGAGAAGTGGCTGCCTCTTAAAGTGGTCACTTTGTTTCAATTCCCATAATTGACCAATTTCCTTATATTAATACTGAATAATAAAAGAAATCATTAGATGATAGGTTCTTCTTATCATTAACATACATGTACCTCTATGTCAAATTTCAAAATCAAGACAAATCCTAGGTAAAATTTTATTAAATATATATTCAAATATATAAAATTATTTTAAAACATCTTTATCACATTATATAATACAATGTTTACTTGAAAAAATGGCCCTAATACCTTGTTGCTTCAAAGTACTCTTCAAGCATTGCACCTTTCAAATAATGTTAATGTGTTTTTCTTCCATTTCGTGTTTCCACATATTCTTCTTAAGTCTATATTTCCTTTTGTTTTGAACCTGTCATGCAAAACATTGCTGCATTACTGAAACATCACACACTATTTATTTATTTATTTGGATTTGGTCTTATTACCTTGTGTTTATAATCTATAATCCAAATTGTGCCTTATCAAAATAGTTTTAAGTTTATTGTAATCACTCAACCTGCCTTAGGAGTCACCTATTCTAGCAAGTGCATCTTTGCTTTGGACTAATTGGGAACTCCCAAAACAGGTTTTACTGTGTTACCATCTTAATCATCTTCCCATTTTTATTCTCCTTTTAAACGTGTGTTCAGAGAGAGATAGAAGTATATTTGGCCTCCACATGATACAATTTTCTGGAATTGAAAAGAAACAAGAACACCCACCTTGTTAGGTCATTAAAATACTACAAACTGTGCCAACCTGAAGCAAGTACATGATTGGCCTTTCTTGTTGATTCACGAAATATGGCCACATATATAAATAGGATGAGAACAAATATAATTTATATTTATTCAATTACATCTAATATACAGTAAAACCCCGCTAATACGAACCCTGGATATAGCGAACCTTCTCTTATAACGAACCCACGGCGATTCCCAATTCCATTCCATTGAAAATACCATCGTTATAACGAACTTTGCAATTTTTAAAATAACGAACTACCCTATAACGAACCTATTTTCGGTTCCTAAAATGATAAAATCTATTAAAAATACTATGCTTATAACGAACTTAAAATTGTGATTTTAAAAAAAAATCTAAAACAACAAAATTTTGAGCATCTTTCACCTCACGGATTGCGATTTCAAAACAAAAAATTAGCGGCATTGTTTGTTTTCATTTCCATTCTATTTTTGCTGTATGTTGTGTAAATTTTTACACATTATACTTTTATTTAATAGACTATCTTTGCATTCGACAATTTTGAAATAGAAGAAAAATACAAATGGCTTCCAAAATAAAGAAAAGAAACAAAGAATGGCGTTCTAAAAAAAAACAGTGGCAGCATGCCCTTTTAGAAGTGTTCTATATCAAGTTTAACCTAGGCTAAAAAATAATTCCAAATATTTTAAAGCCAGAAATGGTTTGAATAACAGGTCAAAAACAAAATTTAATATATACTTCAGAAGAATATGTGGAAACTGAATTGGAAGAAGAAGAAAAAAAAAAAAAACAGTTCCCCCAACCCGTGTCTCATGGGCCCAAACAAATCGACTCATAAATTCTCAAAAACTACCACTAAAGTTTTATTTTTAGAATGGAATTCTTGTTAGGTTTATGACTCATTCAGGGTTCACAGATATTCCCCTGGCCGGCCATTTCCCTACAGATTTGGTGTTTGCAAATTGGCGTTTTTTATTCACAATTTTACCGATCGCGCTATCGTATCAACATGTTTTGCGTCCAATTTTTCTGAATTGGATACTTTTGATTCATCCTCAATTGTTTCAAAATACACGGAGCTTTATTCCTTTGATGGAAATAACGATATTTTAAGACAATTCTGATTTTCAAATTTTACTTTTCACTTTCAAACAACAAGGTATCAGAGGCATTTTTTCAAATAAATTTAGTATTATATTATTTGAGAAAGATGTTCTAAAATACTCTTATACCTTTCAAATATATAATTAATAATGTTTTGCCTAGGGGATGTGGCATAATTTTAAAATAATACATAGGTTTATATATAAACATGTATGCTAATGATAAGAAGAACCTATTATCAAATGACTTCTTTTGATATTCAGCATTACTGTAAAGAAATAGGTCAATTTAGGGAATTAAAACAAAGCGACCATTAAGTGGCTGCCTTTTCCTGTTTGTATGGCTGTTTTTTAATTATACGGTATAAAAATTTAGAAAAGTTTTTGAAAATGGCCAAACCGTGGCTATAGTGAACCAAAAGCTCTGTCCCATTGGGGTTCACTATATAGGGGTTTTACTGTATATGGTATTTTCACACACACATGCACCCTCTACCAAACTTTAAACGAAATGGATCACTACCATTCAACCAAACTCAACAAGATGAAGAGAGGTGTAGGATTTCCATTGAAAGCATTGTGTTACCTTTTGTGAATTCCCTTCTTGTGATAGACCATCTTTGTAAAATCCAAGCCTGACATAATTCAACCTCCAGAAGAGGACCAAGAGATACCCATATATTATAAGAAGTCTCTGATGGGAGGTTCTCTAATATAACATCTGTGTCCTTGCACAACTCCCACATTAGATTTTGGTGTCTTTAAAACTTGAGAGTTACATGACATAGAGAAACAAAGGTTACCTCAATCTTCTTGTGGATGATCTCAATCTTGTGTTCTAGTTTGTTCTCCATCATCACCTTGCGGGCAAACTCCACAGCTGGACTGGCCTCCACTGCGTAAACTGCCCACACCACCTAACACTTGAGTCACACTTCCTAGAACCACAATGTGAGCTTGCTGCTACCTGACTCTCCATCTAATGGATGACCACTTTTGAGAAATGTATAAACTGACTTGTCCTGATGTTATCACTCCAATGAGGATAGGCCACTTCTAGGAGTGGCAATGTCATGTTTTGGGTAGCTACATAGGAGAACTTCTACTGTAATGGATTTAGCTATGGCTCAAGAATAAAACATCTTCAAAGAAAAATGAATATAATACAGAGGGTGTTCCATTTTTAAAATGATGATTTTTTAGTGCTTTATTAAAAATAATTTATTAATGTTTGTATACAACTTTTTGTTTTCTATGTGTAAACCTTGATGTTTAGCAACAGCCCTACATCGATGTTTCCAGGAAATAAAGCTTCGTCTTAGAATATTTTGATCAAGACCATCCCAACAGTCCTTAAAAACTTTCCAGAGGCCCTCTAGTGTCTTCAGTTTTCTAGATCTAAGAGCATTTTTCAGCAAGACAAAATCTCAAATATCCATCTGGAGATTTTGCAGGGGTGTACTTAAAAGGGATGTATGAAATGCCGGTTTCACCCATCTTTTCATCCAGGTATTGACGTGTTTAACTTGATGTATGACTCATGACTTTATCATGGTGTAGCCACATGGATCTTGAGACACTTGGATACAAAAACAGGACCTCATTGTCAAATAATGAATCTAAGACAAGTCTTTGGTAGATTTGCGAATTTATCTTGACATTTGGGTCTACCTTCTTTATTGGAAGCTTCCCATTGTAGCAGAAACCTGCAATGATCATGAGCCTTTTGAGAAACTTTCCTTGCATTGCTTGACCCAGTTCTGAAAGGTGTTTATTTGAGAGTTAGAGTAGTAAAAAAAAAATGGCAGGGGGTTGGTTGCTATCATTGAGGTAAACCCATGCCTCGTCCAGTTTAATAACATTCTTCATCTGCCAGGTACTTTTCATAAAGGGCCCTGCTGCAGGTCTTTCGTTCCTCAATATGGTGTGGCTTGAGAACATGAACTTTCACCTTTTTATGTATTTTTAAGCCAATTTTTTCCCTAATAATAGGGTTAACGGTAGAGAGTGATACTATGGTTAATGTGGAAATGTTCCTTTGAGAAGGTGGATTCTCTCTGACACAACCATTTCTTTTATTTTTCTTTCAGTTGTAGTTGAAGGTTTCTTCAGTCACCCTTTTTCAGAGGAATTTTTTCACTTAATTTCATAGATATCAAAATTTTCTTTGTTTTTCTTTATTATATGACTGATTGTGAACTTGGTAATGTCAATATTCTTCTCTTTAAAAATTTTAATAATTTGGGTAAATGAGTATTTCTCCTAGGAAAGTCTGAAAATGTAACCTTTTACATAATCACTTATAATTTTAGGCATTTTGAATATTAAAAATAGTTTTTTGATGAAATATATAATAATGCTTGTTCTTTCGAATAAATATAATATCACGCAAATCGTGTGCTTCCTTCACAAGCTACAGCATTGCAAAATTGTTATTTTAAAAATGGAACACCCTCCATACAGCAGAACTTCCAAATGAGAGATGTCTCAACAATACACTCTACAACAATCTAATAAAATCCACTCCTGTGGCTCATGTTTTAATTTAGTTGCAAAATTTGATAGGTATATATCAATTATACATGATACTAGACGAATGGCCCGGGCAACGCCCGGGTTTTACCCGAGTGCGCATATATTTTAAAAACGTTTTAATTCAAATACTATTCGTTACAATTATAAATTGGCGCCATGGATGTCACTCTTGTGAAACGTCCCGTTCCAAACTGTGTGTTTTTAAAATGTTTTAATTAAAATACTATTCGTTACAATTATAAATTGGCGCTGTGGATGTCTCTCTTGTGAAACGTCCCGCCCCAAACTGTGTGTGTCTTGAAAATATAAAAATAAAAATGTGAATTTTCATAAAGATTTCATCATGTAGATTTTTTTTTTTGCATTTCACCTACTAAATCGATAGAGATAATTACATTTGCAACATGAACTTAGGTATATTGACTAAATAGAAAACTGCATAGTAATAAAGATCATTTTTAAAGGCACCATATCGTTTTTTTTTCAATAAAATCGAAACAAAAATTAACGATAAATAACGATAATTGCCTTAAAAAGAAATTGCCTTAAAAAAAAGAAACATTCGCGGTGATTTTGTCTTGCATTCGTTTATACAATTATTATATACGAATGACCCGGGCAACGCCCGGGTTTTACCCGATTAAATGCTTTTATTCAAATACTATTCGTTACAATTATAAATTGGCGCCGTGGATGTCATTCTTGTATAATATATAAATGAGTTTTGAAAATTGTAAAAAAAAAAAAAAAATGCATCGGCCGGGAATCGAACCCGGGCCGCCCGCGTGGCAGGCGAGCATTCTACCACTGAACCACCGATGGTTATGAAAAATCCCATCCGTGAGCTTCAGACAGACAAACAAACAGACAGAATAAGGCAAATATATAAGTAGATAAGCCTGCCATCTGCATTCAAAATTATAAAATCTTTATATATGTTGTTTCTTTATTGAAAATAAACACTTCCCTATTGCCCAATGATCAAATATTGGTAGGGCCTGGCATATCAGTGGTGAACCCTCCCTCAATATCATTGCAGTAGCAGTTTTTTCCCCCCTTCTGTTTTCCATATGTAAAAAAATATATATATATCATTGCAGTAAAACTCCTATAAATATTTATAATTTTGAAAAGGTAAAAATGCTTGTTATCCTTGATTAGGTCTAAAAGCTGGGAAAACAAAAGTTAGTCCCAATTATATGCAGTTCCTACTAATGACTATTTGTTTATTTGATATAAAGTAGTTATGTAACTTGGAACAACTGATAAATGGGACTATCCTATATATTCCCAATTAAGGGGAGTTGTTTGTAACTAAGGTTAACATGAGAACATCTATCATGTCCCTCGGCAGAGCTGAATGCTACAGGGCATGTCCCCAGTTGGCGGATAGGGAAATGACTTTCAGATATGAAGGCCAGCTGCAAAACAAGCAGAATAACTCTGACGAATAAACAGTCACAGACCAACAGCAGCATTGTTAGAAGAGGAGAATGACCTCTTAAAAAATCCTGAGTTCAACTACCGGGTTGATAGACCTCAGCAAGGGCCCTCTCCGGGGATACGGAGGAGTTGCATAATGTTAGGCAGCAAAGGCGTCTGCTTCCATGTTAGGAACGGCTTCAAATTACAGGCAAAGTCAGACTTTCACCAAAGTGTGCCTGGATCATGGTGCCATGAATAACGAAAGCTGCACCCCTACACCATGAGATCATGGAATTTGTGTAATCTTTACACAAGGGGATAAGAAGCAGCAACATCTAGCATGTTGAAAGGTAGAGAAAGAGAGAGCACACACAACAAAAAATTTAAAATATAATACAGTAAACCTCGTTAATTTAACCAACAATAATTTCATATTTGGAATATCAAAAGGCAATAAGATCAAATAAAAAATTATTGAAATGTTTATGATGTCAGTAACAGCTAAAATTTTAGTACATTGATGATGGTAACAATGCTGTTACTGAAACATCACAAACATTTCAATAATTTGAATTTGGTTTTGTTACCTTTTGCTTCTAATCTATAATCCAAATTGTACTTTATGACCTTTGTGATAA
>CP092866.1:73476197-73648010 GCA_030710605.1 Cordylochernes scorpioides | reverse complement strand
TCTCAAGCCACAAACTAGTTTATCTCTTAAGCGATCATCTAGATCAACAAATTCACAATCTTCACTTAACCTTCTTAGCTCGGCAATATAAGCACTAACTGATTCATCACCCTGATTTCTTTTATTGAACAAGAATCTTTGTACTATTTTATTTGGCTTAGGAGAAAAATGATCGGTCAACAATTTAATTAAGTTATCATATTCTACGAAAGATAACTCTTTTGGCGAGGCCAACGATCTTGCTAATGCATAAGTTTCAGCGCCTATTAGCGTAAGAAAAATAGCCTTTCGTCTTTCAGGTTTTACAATATCATTAGCCAGGAAGAAAAAATTCATTCTTTCCAAATACACTATCCATTTCTCTGGCTTTTTAGGATCAAAAGCTTCTATGTTTCCAAAATTTGCCATTTTAAAAATAAAGTTCACTTACCTAAGCTTTAACTTAGTAAAAATTTAAAGATTTTCTTTAGCTTTAACTTAAAAAAAAAATATTTACCTTCGTCGCCAATTTATTATGAATATAGTTTAAAAGATTTACGACGCAACGCTAGTCATTTTTGCATACATACATTTTTAATTGAAACAAAGTATTTATACAAGCAAATGATGATGATAAATAAATCTCAATGAATATTAATATCATACATAACAGTATTTCATCTCCATATTCTAGCCAATTTATAATTGGTAGGTCTTGATCTTCATGTTGAGCCTCCCTCACTGATTGGGGGTCCCAATGACCTTCATTTTGTTCAGTTACAGTTGCTGGTCGTACATTGACTGAGTCAAATTTTAATTCATCCCGGGTGCAGTGTTTGCACTTTCCTGGACATGGTCTTCTAGAAAGAACATCTGCATTACTATGAGACTTTCCACGTCGGTGTTGAATTTCAAATTCATATTCTTGCAGTCTCTGAATCCAGAGGGCTAACTGTCCTTCTGGGCTCCTAAGGTTTAGAAGCTATCTGTGTGCTGCATGTTCAGTTCTTAAAAGGAACTTCTGTCCATAGAGGTAATGATGAAATTGTTCAATAGACTTCACAATAGCCAGGAGTTCCTTGCGGGTCACACGGTAGTTTCTTTCTGGTTTGGATAGAGTTTTACTGAAATAGGCTATGACTTTTTCTTTTCCATTCTGAATTTGAGATAAGACACTCCCAATCCCAGTATTGATTGTATCAGTGTCCAGAATGAATTGCTTTCCTGGGAGGGGGTACGCCAGAATTGGTGGAGATGACAGAGATAGTTTCAACTTTTCCATAGCTCTGTTGCACTCAGGAGTCCAAATAAAAGGCTTTCCACTTTCTGTCAGTCGATGCAGTAGTCTGGCAATGTTTGAAAATCCTGGTACAAATTTTCTATGGTAGCTGCATAGCCCAAGAAAGCTTCTAAGCTGATGGATGTCTTTTAGTATTGGCCATTCTTGCACAGCTCGAATTATTTCAGGATCAGTTTGGATTCCTGCAGCTGAGATAACGTAGCCAAGGTAATGGACTTCTTTCTTAAACAGCTTGCATTTCTTTGGGCTTTTGCTTCAATCCAGCAGCTTGGATCTTTTTGAGGACTTTTTCCAAGTTAGTGATGTGTTCTTCAAAATCTTTGCCTAGGACAATGATGTCATCAAGGTAGACTAAGCATGTTTCCCAAGATACACCCTGTAGAACAGTCTCTCTAAGGTTGCTGGGGCATTGCAAAGTCCAAAGGGCGTTACCTTGAATTGGTAGAGACGATTACCTGCTGTGAAAGCCGTCTTCTCCTTATCTTCAGGGTGAATGCAGATTGCCAGTAACCACTCTTGAGATCCAGGATGGAGAACAATTTCGACCCAGAGAGAGAGAGAGAGAGTCCAGTGTGGCATCGATCTTCGGTAATGGGTAGGTGTCTTTCTTGGGGACTCCGTTGATCTTACGGTAGTCTACACAAACGCGGAGGGACCCATCTTTCTTCTTCACTAGGACAACCGGTGAAGACCATGGACTAGATGATGACTCAATGACGTCCTGATAAAGCATTTCCTTGATTAGACTGCCAGCTGCTTCTCGACGAGCAAGGGAAGGTCTTCTTTGAGTTGCTTGATGGATTGGACTTCTCCAGTATTGATTCGGTGCTGAGTCAGGTAAGTACGTCCCATATCTGTTGAGCTTGACGAGAAGATGCCCTCATACTTGTAAAGGAAAAAGGACAGTTGTTTTATTTTGTCATAGTCCAGTTCTAGTTTGGCTTCCTTTCACAGCTCTTGTAGATGTTCAGGGAGCGGTATATTATTTCGTTGCTTAGCTGATGACTCTTCAGTAGAACATCTGTTTACCATAACAACAGTCTCTGCTGTGGCGATTTCTGTGCCTTTCGTAATTATTTTGGGGGAATCAAAAAGGTTGAGAAGTCTTATTGGAATAAAGTCTTTGTTGGCCTTCGTCAGAGTATGGACAATTATAGTTGCATGGAGACTTTTAATCAATTAACTTGGCTTGATGACCAGGAGTTGGGGTGCCACAAAAAGAGTCATCAATTTCCCTTTTATCAGACATTCACTTCTTGGCGGTATCTAGACATCAGCATCTACAACTACATTCAAAATTCGATGGTCTTGGAGTTCTTCTGGACTGATCAAGGAAATTTCCCCTCCCTCTATCGTGATGAGATTTTCTTTCAAGTCTCAATGCTGAAGCCATATTTTCTCAAACATCCAGACCGATGAGGCATTCGTCCTTAATGTCTACAATATATGCCAGATGCTGAAACAGATGGTCGCCAATTTGGAATTCCAGTTTCACTTTGCCTTCAATTATAGATCTTTCTCCTGTTTCGGTTTGAAGGATCAGGTTGGTTCTTTCTTTGACTTGTATTGGCCTAGATTTTAACCTCTTTATTATGTCTGTTCGAAGTGGAGTAACATTAGCATCCGTATCAATCACCATCTTGCATTTGGTGCCGTTTACTAATCCTTCTGTTACAAGCTCACTGGTTCCTTCTTGAAGACTTGAGACTCTGATCAAATCAAGTACTTGTATATCTGAAAGTGTGAAAGTATTTATTGATGACGTCACGGCGACTAGACGACAATTATTAACAAATCAACCAAACCAGGGGTGGCAAACGTGCGGCCTTTTCATAATTTCAAAATTATAATTTTTGTTTCGCAGTTTTCAATTACTTTCATTATTTTATTGAAAATATATAATACGAATGTCATATAATATATTGTTACGTGTAAGGCCTCTAAACGGTTAAAACCTCCGCCAATAGATGGCGCTTTCGCCGGATTCCCTTGCTGGCTGATGAGGGAGTCGCCGACTGCTGTGATCCCGTTTCCTGGGGAGGTTGGATGTAAATACGCTTTTGTGTTGGCCCCAGGATGTAGGGTCATGTAAATACCCATTGTCTGTTGTTTTATTTAGATTTAATGTTGGTAATAGATGACAATAAAAAAGTGCTTCAAGTCTGCGTGCTGCCTCCTGTCGTTACACTGCCATCGTCACCAGGCTACTACTGCTGCTACTACTCTTCTGGTAAGTCTCTCGTGTCCCCCCACCAGTGGTAAGGCCGAGAGATACTGCCAGAAGAAGGGAGTTTCCACAGGAGAGGTGGAACTGCAGGAAGTCTTTGGGTGGCGTGCGGGAAAGGCCGCAAGGAAGAGCAACCGGAGCCCGAGTAGGTGAACCACGAAGGGAAGAAGCGCGTTGTCGCAAAGAACCAGAGGGTAAACACGCGACACTGGTGTCAGAAGTGGGATTCTTCCTCGTGGAGGTCACCAGGGGGCTTTTTATGAAAAAAGTTTTTTTTGGGGGTTGCTGACAAAGGCCCATTGACGTGAAAGGCCAAGGGATGGCCTCTGAGCGGGATTCGCTGGCCGAAATCGACCGGAGGCTGCAGGAACACCGGGAGAAGTGGGACGGAATAAAGCCCCGAACGGAAGAGAAATTGCTTCTGTTAGAAAAGGAAAGCGAAGAGAAATGGCTTCGGTTAGAAAAGGAAAGCGAAGAGAAATTGCTTCTGTTGGAAAGGGAAAGTGAGGAAAGAATGCGTCGAAGAAAAGAGGAATGGCTTCTATTAGAAAAGGAAAGCGAAGAGAAAAGGCTTCTCAGAAACTTAGAGATGGAGAGGCTACTGTCTCAAATGAAGCCCCACTGGCAGAATGGGACAGGTACGGCCGAGACAGCTTTGGATGATGACAGCGAGGGCCGGGCAGAGTCCCGAGGACTGGAAGTCGAGCCGGGTCACAGGGGGGAATTGCGTGGAGTGGAGGGCCTGATTGAGGAGCCTCCTGGACAGACCTTGAATCTGCGTCACGCGGACTCGCGAATGAAGTGGCTCCAGCGAGAAAAGCGGTACCGGCGAGAGAAGCGGTGCCCCCGGCGAGAGAAATGATCCCGGCGAGAGGAATGGTCCCGACGAGATGAATGGTCCCGGCGAAAGGAGTGGTCCCGGCAAGAGAAACGGTGCCAGCGAGAAAAGCGGTACCGGCGAGAGGAGACCCGGCGGGATGAATGGTCCTGGCGAGAAAGGTGGTCTCGGCGAGAAAGGTGGTACCAGCATGAGAGGCGGTGCCGGCATGAGAGGCGCCTCCGGCACGAAAGGCGGTACCGCTATAAGAAGCGGAGTCGGCATAAGAGGCTGAGTCAGCATGAGAGGTGCCTCCGGCGTGAGAAGCGGTTCCGGCGTGAAAAGCGGTACTGGCGAAAGGGGCGGCTCCGGCGAGAAGGACGGCTCCGGCGAGGGGGCGACTCCGGCGAGAGGGGCGGCTCCAGCGAGAAAGATTGGCTCCTGCGGGAAAGGCGATTCCAGCGAGATGGGCAGTTCCAGCAAGAGAAGCGGCACCAGCGAGAGGCGTGACATCGGGGCGACGGAAGCGATGAGGCCGGATCGGGACGATCCGCCTTGAGGGGGAGGCAGTGTTACGTGTAAGGCCTCTAAACGGTTAAAACCTCCGCCAATAGATGGCGCTTTCGCCGGATTCCCTTGCTGGCTGATGAGGGAATCGCCGACTGCTGTGGTCCCGTTTCCTGGGGAGGTTGGATGTAAATACGCTTTTGTGTTGGCCCCAGGATATAGGGTCATGTAAATACCCATTGTCTGTTGTTTTATTCAGATTTAATGTTGGTAATAGATGACAATAAAAAAAGTGCTTCAAGTCTGCGTGCTGCCTCCTGTCGTTACTCTGCCACTGCCATCGTCACCAGGCTACTGCTGCTGCTACTACTCTTCTGGTAAGTCTCTCGTGTCCCCCCCACCAGTGGTAAGGCCGAGAGATACTGCCAGAAGAAGGGAGTTTCCACAGTAGAGGTGGAACTCAGGAAGTCTTTGGGTGGCCTGCGGGGAAAAGCCGCAAGGAAGAGCAACCGGAGCCCGAGTAGGTGAACCACGAAGGGAAGAAGCGCGTTGTCGCAAAGAACCAGAGGGTAAACGCGCGACAATATAATATTTATATACATATAATATAGTAAATGTAAGCATTTAAATTTCTAAAAGTAATTCAAGTGTCGTGCTAAAAATGAAGTACATAACTATACCACTATATCGGCAGCGCCGATTTGCGGTCAACACTAGTACTAAAACTAAACGTAACGTCCAAGTAAGGTCGAGGAAACGTAATTGCCGGTGTGTAACTGTATCAACTTTACTAAATGGTTGTTTATTTTTTGAATAAGTTGTAAGATAATACATATTACAAACATCGTACAATGTTTTCTATTGTATTGTAGTAAAATACAGGTTAATTAATTTTAAATTTTAATAATCATTGCATAATTTAAAATTTTTTATCAGTTGAACAATTATTAATATAATTTATTTTCTGTGAAAGTAAACTTATGTAAAAAAATATGGATTTTGATTTCAGTCCATTTCTCCCGTATTTTCAAAATACAATTTTATGTGCGGCATGGTCTTTTTATGTATAAATTTTCATATATCTTTTAATTTTAGAATCATGTCTAAAAAACAAAAAAGGACTCTAAAGGACGGAATCGATTATTTAATGAAGAATGGGAATTGCAATACTTCTTAATTAGTTCCAAAGATAAAATGGTTTGTTTGTTATATAGTACAGTTATAACTACAATTAAAAAGTATAATGCTAATCAACCTTAAATGACTCATTCGAATCATAAAAATGCAATTCTTGAAGAAGCACGTAAAACTATATTACAACAACTTAAAAATGAAAAGCTTCACCGGCAACAAACTCTCAATTAGTTCTTTCAACAAAATAATAATGCCACGGAAGCAACATACAAAGTAGCGTACATTCTTGGAAAACGGGGAAAACCATTTAGAGACGTTGAAATGATAAAAGAATGTATTGTGGAAGTTGTCAAATTCTTACATCCAGAAAAAGTAGATAAATACAAACAATTACCTCTTTCAAGAGGAACCATCACCGAACGACAACACGAATTAGCTACAAATATAAAACAACAGTTCTGCTAGATTATTAAAGATGAAAATATATATTTCTCCCAAGCATTGAATGAATCCACAGACAATACTGATTCAGCACAGGTATTTTTTTTTATTCAGCTATTACTGAGGATTTTCGATGTTTTGAAAAGTTGCTTGCATTAGGAACACTTTCAGGCAGGACACGAGGAATAGACATCTTGGAGAACTTTAAAATAAAAATTTGCGAAGTAGGGCTAAATATAAATAATTTAGTAAGTGTGTGTAACGATGGTGCACCAGCCATGGTAGGAAAGCGAGAAGGTTTCATTTCGTTATTAAAAAAAGAATATGCTAATTTAGAAAACTTGATTTCTTTTCATTGTATTTTGCACCAACAAAACCTATGTGCTAAGTCGGCTAGTTTGAACGATAATTTAGAAAAATATTATTGGTATTGTAAATTTTATTCGATCAAATTCAATGCGTCATCGGCAATTTCGAGATATAATAATGTCAGATAATGACACATTCAATGAAAACTTACCATATCATAGAAAAATACGTTGGTTATCAAGAGGACAAGTTTTGCTAAAAATATTCACCCTGCGTCAACAAATAATTACATTTTTTGAAGAACAAAAGAAATATTGCGATTTATCAGATAAAGAAATTTGTAGAAATGCTGCCTTTTTATGTGACATGACAATGAAGCAAAATGAATTGAATTTAAACTTGCAGGGAAAAACTAAATATATATACGAAATGTGGCAAAAAATTCAAGCTTTTCGAAAAAACTTTTATTCTTTAAATATTTACTAGCTCGATTAAAAATTTCTAAAGAAGATTTCCCCCAGTTATCGGAAATTATGATGGAGCAAAATTATTCCCCTCAAAATTTGGATGAGTTTGTTTCTGTTCTGAGTATATTAATTGAAGAATACTCGTATAATAAAATGTTCTCAGATTTTGAGAAACATGTTCTCACACTTAAATTAACTTTCGAACCACACCTTGTTGATATCGACGTAGCGCCCAAAGAATATCAAATGGAATTATTTGAGATTGGAAAAGATAATATCTTTAAATCACAATTCGATTCAAAAAAAGATCCTATTGAAATATGGAAGACTGCAGTTATTTATCCTCGTCTAAGACAACACGCACGAAGAATTCTTTCATGTTTTGGAAGTACATATTGCTGCTTGGCCACATTTTCATACATGACTCAATTTAAAACCCGCCTAAGAAGTCTAATAAGTGATGTTCATTTGGAAGATCAACTTAAATTACGTACCACGTCAATTGAACCAAATATTTATTTTTTGTCATCCAATAAACAACCATAGAAATCCCATTAATTTTTCTGGATTGTAAAATTAAATGTCAAATTTTTTGGAATTTATTAATTGTATGTCATTTTGAAAAAATAAACTATTTTATTGCAAAGAAAATTATGTATTTTAATTTTGTATATAAATCCCTTTAATTAAATCGTACATATATCAACATATATAGTCACGACCGTCTTTCCTCCTCAATTCCTCATGTCACGGATGCGCGCGCATCATAATTATGATCATTATCATTATCTAATGATAATAATAATAATAATTATTATTATATTATTATTACTAGACGAATGGCCCGGGCAACGCCCGGGGTTTACCCGAGTGCGAATATATTTTATAAACGTTGACTTGGGTGGTCGCTATTAACAGGGTGGTCTGTATAGACAGGTGGATGTATCACACAGCTGATTACAGGGTTGTCTAGAGTGGTCGCTATAGACAGGGTGGTCTGTATAGACAGGTGGATGTATCACACTGCTGATAACAGGGTTGCCTAAGGTGACCGCTATAGACAGGGTGGTCTGTATAGACAGGCAGCTGATAACAGGGTTGTCTAGAGTGGTCGCTATAGTCAGGGTGGTCTGTATAGACAGGTTTATGAGAGAGGCAAACTTACAGGTTGTTGACGCCGCAATCCCCAGAGAGAGTGTTTTTGTTGCATCATGCTGTGACTCACACGATGACCCAAGGTCAACAGGGGTGGAGCAGCAAACTTAAGCCTATCTCCGTCGTCGCAATGGTGGCGCTGCCTGCGAGCTATATCTACAATTCTGCAAATAACTCTAAGGATATTCAAGATATTCAAGAAATTACTTTTCGAAAACCTTTCCGGGGATATACCTAATAATATCCCAGAATTTCATGGCGATTGGATGTATGGTTTTTGAATAACAGGGTTGTCTAGAGGGGGGCAGGGAGGACACGTGTTCCCTGGCAGCCAATGAGCGCGCATTCTATCCGTGAGCTTCAAACAAACAGACAAACAGACAAACAAACAGACAGAATAAGGCAAATATATAAGTAGATTATTAATTATATATATAGTCACGACCGTCTTTCCTCCTCAATTCCTCATGTCACGGATGCGCGCGCATCATCATTATGATCATTATCTTCTATAGAAGCTTCTATCTTTATAAGTATGTATATTTACAAAAAGTCAATTCGCTCGCGCCTCTAGCGGTGAAAATGAGGGGTAATACCAGCTGACCTAATGTACATGGAAAGTTTGGAGCGGGACGTTTCACAAGAGTGACATCCGCGGCTCCAATTTATAATTGTAACAAATAGTATTGGAATAAAAACATTCAATCGGGTAAAAAACGGGCGTTGCCCGGGTCATTCGTCTAGTATATATATGGTAATTTAAACCAACAACCCTATATTGTATAATACTTATAACAAGATTGTCATGTTGTATAAAGAAAAACATCTATAAATAATTATACGCATGATTGACATGTGTCATTGCATCACCATATGTAATGTACTTTGTACAAACTGAGGATGAATAAATAAAACTATGTAATAGATTAAGAGCTGAGTTAAAGCAAGATTGAGAAGTTCAAAAAACGTCTAGAATCGAGAGAGAAATCCAACAACCCTGGCAAGTCGTTGCCATCGAGGTCAAAGTGTGCAGAATGCCGCAGACGTTCAAAGTCCAACCCCCCCCCCCCCCCCCCCCTTCGGGAATGGTATATAAAAACCTCGGTTTTAGCCGAACGGAAACAGTCACTTCACCGTCGGCGTAAGCCCTTGTTGGTTGCAGCCAGGTCCACCTTCATCGACCATGTAAAACAGTAAGATCTCTTCAAATCTCCATCTTGCTCTTAGCTCGACTCCTATCTGTTCATGGAACTTTCCTACTACAACTGTGTCTTTTCGTTTTTTGTGTGTGGACATTCCCAAGCTTTCCACTCTGCCTCGACCATGACTGCCTGTACTCTGTGAAAACTGTTAAAGGTCTTCCAAAGTGCAGAGAGGTACTGGAAAACTATCCACGCCCTGACTGTCCCTCTCGGTTACTACAGGTTTGACCCTTGGTTACCACAGCTATAGCGAGAGTCGACAGGATGACCACAACGAAGAAGGTAAGAAGCCTGTCCAGATAGAAGCGAGGAAGAGCAAAGATGGAGGAACAAGCCCGCCAGTCCAACGAAACGACCAAGCAATCTTCACCCCAACGACACAGCCGAAAATCCCGCAAAACAAACCGGTGAGAAGTTTCCCACCTTCGGCCTTACCCACGCAACCATTTTCCAGGCGACATGCCACCATCGCCAAACAGAAGTTACAAGCTTCTACAAGCTCTACTTGGAGCGTCTTCCACGCCATCAGGATGACAACTAAAGACCAAGTCTCCTGACTAAACAATCATGAAAACTGTAAGTTTTAAAAATTCTACCTAACTCTCTCATCATGCTCACAACTTGATTCTCCATAATTTTAATGTTTATTTTCATTGTAATCATTTTAAATCAATTTTTACCATTTTTATATCATTTCAATTCAAATTTTAAATCTTGTACACCCTCATTTATCAAAATATACTTTATTTTAAGCAACTTATAAATTTTAATTCACTACTTTCAATTTAACATTTAAAGAAAAAAATCATTATTTTTTTTAATTACTCGAATCATAATTCTAAACTTATTTGTGTGTTTTCTTAATATCTTATATTTATACCAAAACACCAATTCCTTAATCAAATACTCAAAACTTTGCAAAAATCATTGTTATGTTCACTATTTTATGTAAACGCCTCATTCAAATTATAAGTCACTATCACGCCATTGCCCTTTTACAAAGATAATTTTCTCACTACCATAATAAACGATTTAAAAAATATATTCAAATTTCAATAAACATAGGTGAAACGCATTTTTTTTTTAATTGCAAAAATCGAAAGATACAATATCTTCAAAATCACAACTAGAAAAGTAATTGTCCTTCCCAAAAACAAGTTAAAAATCCAACATAGTGTCACTCCTTCGTCCTTCCCTTCTACATACATAATTATTAATCATCCACACATTTTCAACATCAACAAACTTCAACACACTCCCCATCACCTCCAATTGGCCACCATCTATTAGCGCGCGATTTAGCAACAAATCAATCTCGAGCCACACAAGCTCCATATCATCGCCACTAAACGTGCCACATCCACTAACAGCCAAAATATCTCGATATGTTTTGTACAACCACCACCCATGACTAGTAAATTTGTTATTCATGATGAAACAATTTAGATGCTATACCAAAAACAAAGACTCACGTGACACCTTTCTATTCAATTCACTCTCTCGTGTCACACAGCGCATCGCAACAATTTTTCTCACTTAACAGGCCACAAAGACGCTTTCATGCCTGTGACACTTCTCACCCCAAAGCGTGTCCACGTCGAAAGTCGCACTTTAACTCACATATAAACCTGATATCATTAAATAACATTTTTACTAAGTCCGCAACAACATCAAAACATAACACTTACGACACCGAGAAAACTACTTCTTTCAAATACACCATAAAACTGCCAACAAGCTTTCACCACTCTCAAAGGGAGTTTAACCAAGTAAACCAGTACCCTAACGTACATTCAAACCCTCAAAACTGTACTACAACAAGGATTTCCAAAACGTCTGTTATCTGACAGAGCGCCCGCTTTTACCTCAGAAATATTCCGTAAATTTCTAATAACACATGGTATACAACCCCTACTCACCACAAGCAATAACCCTCAAGCAAACGGTTTAATAGAACGCTTAAATGCCACCATTACAGGCAAACTCAGACTAGCTTATCTAGAAAACCCGATTTATTCAAAACCCACAGCGAATGTCTCAAGATGTATATCTCAGTGAATTCAAACATTTGACTCCAGATATCTTCGAGACTCAACTATTCCGAATTATACCGCCTCAAACTTCCCAGCCATTCCTACATTTAAATC
This sequence comes from Cordylochernes scorpioides, assembly GCA_030710605.1. Taxonomy (NCBI): domain Eukaryota; kingdom Metazoa; phylum Arthropoda; class Arachnida; order Pseudoscorpiones; family Chernetidae; genus Cordylochernes; species Cordylochernes scorpioides. The sequence continues at coordinate 73,636,325 of CP092866.1, read as the reverse complement.
CAGATTTATTCAATATTGTTACGACGCTTCTCAGCCGTCAATGTTTGCGTGCAAGGTTTCTAAGAGAACAATGTGGATTCTTTAGGATACAGCTTAGTGCCGTATATTTATTATACGAGCTTAAAGAGTAGATAAGTAACTATACAGTAGAAGATTGACTTGCCTTCAATGCCCGCCACTAGAGGGATCCTTCTCCGCTACCGTCTTCCCGGTCAGTCCATACGGCCACACGTTCGGAGCCCACCTGCTGCGTCTGTTGTCCCGCCGTTCTCCCTGCCCAAGACGTTCGGCAGGATGTTCGTCCAGGCTTCAACCCGGCACCTTGTTTACCTCTTCGGAACCCCGAGGAACTGCGTGCGGCTCGCGCCGGCTGATCCCTTCTCTCTTCGCTTCCCCACGTCTTCTCTTCTATTTCTCTGCTGCATCGCTTCACTGCCCCCTTCTCAATCCTTTTCGTCCCGAAAAGGCTGATTTCACCAGAGGCGCTGATCGGCGGCCCTTTGATCTCCCTGACGTCCCTGGCCACATGAGGGTCGTCAGCCTCCCGGAAGCGTAACGGCAGGGTTAACACCAACCCTTGTTTGCAGAACCACATCTCAACTCGGGCTTCCTTTCCACTCTCAACCAGTGCCGACGCCATTGATTGGTCTCGCTGTCTAGCACAGGGCGGTGGTTCTCCACAAGATGGCGGCCATATTTCACTGCCTACGATGCTTTCATCTGATATTTTGAATTCTCCTTGTGAACACTCTGTAGCCGCAAGGTACAAAGGGTTGTGATCGTTTGTGTTGCGCTTTCGCCGCTTCCTTCCACGACGGGGCTGTAGATCGCCGATCTTTACAGTGGATTCGTCCACCTGATCTACGCTGTCCATATCGTTGCCACCCTTTTCTTCTTTAGGTTTCCCACTCTCTTGCTCTAGAGGCTCTCTTTTTCCTAACCCTTCAAACCTGGGCTCCTTAGTGCCGACCACGCACAGGGCTGTGAATTTCTCAAACCTTCTGGAGGTGTCGGATCCCGTGGCAGTCTCAAGGTCGGTAGAACTTTTCCTAGGCGGTGGCTGCTTGATCTGCACCTTGTCGGGCGAAGGAACGAAGATGAATGGTGCACATTCTTGGCACATCTTTTTAGCTTGCATTGCAGACGACGGCGCTGACACATTGCGCGCGACTTCCGCGTCACAGACATTGTCGTCGGACTTCCACAGAGCGTCCAATGCTCTATCCCGTTCAGTCGGGTTGCCGGCTCCAACTTCGGGGTGCTTCGACCATCTAGCCTTGTCGCACTTCCACGGAGCATCCAGCTCCGTCCCGTCCAGTTGGATCGCCGCTGCAGTCCCTGACAGTCTGACACTGTCGCTGAAGTCAGCCACGCTGTCGCACTGCAGCTCGCCAAGATCGTTGCTGTTCTCATGGAGTATTTCAGAAAGAATCCCAGGGGTTGAATTTTCGCTCTGTATATCACCTTGAGGGCATTCTCCTTCCGTCCGCTTGATTTTATACAAAACACTCGTGCCACAGCCGTTGTCAGAGGCGATCAGTTCACCCTCCTCCGCTACACGACCAGTCTGGATCATTTCCTGCTGTCGACACTCTTCGGACTTCTGGATCACGGGAGAATCTTCTAGCGTAGATTCTGACAGTTCACTTACAACGTCTCCTGACGTGATGATCTTTGTTGTGATGGTCTTGTCGGGATCTTCATCACCTGGGATCGTCTTTTGTCCCCTCAGACATTGAATACGTGGGCTATTGGTTGCTGTGATTGTTTTTGAAAAGCCATCAGGATTTTCTGGCGGTAGTACATTGAACTTAACTTCGCAAGACATGGGTGTGGCAGAACGTTTGACATTCCGATTATGCTCGAGTCGGCTCAATCGAGATTCCAATGGAGTAATCCCTTTAGTAGTCGATCTAACGGTTTCTCTGAGCACATCTAATTTCTGGCTTATCAGACTGAGCAATTTTGTGAATTTTTCGATTTCGGGGTCGGTTAGTTTTTCCATTTTTCTTTTTAAATTGGCGCAAAATAAAATCTTCAATTAAAATTAACTAAGCTGTATCCCACTTCTGACACCAATTGTTACGACGCTTCTCAGCCGTCAATGTTTGCGTGCAAGGTTTCTAAGAGAACAATGTGGATTCTTTAGGATACAGCTTAGTGCGGTATATTTATTATACGAGCTTAAAGAGTAGATAAGTAACTATACAGTAGAAGATTGACTTGCCTTCAATGCCCGCCACTAGAGGGATCTTTCTCCGCTACCGTCTTCCCGGTCAGTCCATACGGCCACACGTTCGGAGCCCACCTGCTACGTCTGTTGTCCCGCCGTTCTCCCTGCCCAAGACGTTCGGCAGGATGTTCGGCCAGGCTTCAACCCGGCACCTTGTTTACCTCTTCGGAACCCCGAGGAACTGCGTGCGGCTCGCGCCGGCTGATCCCTTCTCTCTTCGCTTCCCCACGTCTTCTCTTCTATTTCTCTGCTGCATCGCTTCAATATCGATCGTTTTAAAACAAACCTCAAGTAGCGACCAGAAAATTTCCCGTTAAATTCACAAACCTATTCCATCTACATACGCTACACCAACCCATTTGGATCTGTATTACCTACTTACTTACTTTCTTTCACACAATATAAAGATTTCTTTGAAATTACCAGACCCAACTAGAGGAGAAAGAATTTAAAACACGTGCTGTAGACAACCCCATATCTCACCCTTCAAAAACAAACTCCATTGCCTCTCTCCCAACTAACAAAGCTGTCATCTAATCCGCGGAATGATCGCCATGTGTAACATGTGTTTCACATCAGCCATTTATATTTCCTCGAGAATTTCACAAATTCCCAGACAGAGAGTCATAAAAAATACCGGATTGATAGACTAAACAACTCGAGACCATGCCGCGTCACCTAAATCCATTGCCACCCTCCCCCTTACTCGTCTCCAATAAATTAAAGCCGTGTCGTATACATTCTTTTATTCCACACATTTTGCTGCATTGGCAGTCGACATTTTAACCTAACTTTTAAACATTCAGATATTTGAATTTGAACAAGACCTACCTTAAATTGAACATTTTGATATTTTAATCCTGTGTAACTCTCTAATTTTTTCTACATATCAAACACTTTACATGTTAAATTGATAACAATATTTAATTATATTCTGGTTTTTTTTTGTAGAAAATATTTTATTTTTATTTTTTACCTTTCAATTATATAATCACAAGTTTCTAATCCAACATTATTTTTTTTAAATCAATTTTACTTTTATTTTTCATAATATTATTTTAGTATTACAAAAAATTATTTGTTGTGTGTGTCAAAAATCGCTTTAATTCTTCATTATTATTACTTTTATATATTGTATGTTTGAATTTGTTCACTTAAAATTTATTCAACCACCATCACATTGCTATATTTTTATTCATTTTATATTTGTTTTTATACCTTTATAATAGGACAAATAATATCATTAACTATCGGGCATACAACAATCTATTTCTCTAGCCACTTCAGTGTACTTTTCACTACTATCTTCTCAACACACACACAAGTCATTGCTCACATCAACGTAGAAAAACGACAGTACTGCTTGACATTTTTTTTTTATTTCGTAATTTCACCAAACTCTTTGAACACAGTTCCCCAGATTTAAAAATCCCAACTTCTGGCTTGAACACGTTTCAAAGGTTTACTTCAATCATCCGCAGAGCACAATTCACCAACGCAAACACAAAGCGTTCACAACTCACAATTATTTTAGCTCTAGCGGACCACAATCAACCTTTGATTTTAAGTCAAGTCAGATCACCTACTGTCGATACAACACTTCTACTTATAGCATGGTTCTCCATTTCACCCCTTTCACAATCATATTAATGAACAACTTTTTCTTCAACAACTTTTCAACCCAATAACTCTACAATTGTGACAAAGCACTGTAACCTTATACAGGATAACAGGTGAAACATTGCCTAGGAAGACGCACAAGTCTATATCCTCGCTTTGCACCTGGACCTAAGTATTTGATTGCCTGTGTAATACTTACACTTCCATATTCTTTAACCACTCACCCTTTCCAACGCCCGCCAACCATCTCTTAGAACATGATTTTATTTTTTTTATCATTATTTTTCTTTATCAAACAAAGGTTTTATTTCAATTTCTCTCTCTCTCTTTTATAACGAATATCATAACTTTTAAATTAAACATAAGTTGTATTTTTTTATAATTTGCAGATATATCCAAACAAAACATCTTGTTATAGCCCTTTTTAACCCTCACAGTTTAAATCAATTAAAATAAATTTTAATTACTTACCTGTGTTAGAGAGGCTTTACCCGTTTAAACCCGGATAAACCCTTTCACTCACGGGGCTCATCTATGGTAATTTAAACCAACAACCCTATATTGTATAATACTTATAACAAGATTGTCATGTTGTATATAGAAACACATCTATAAATAATTATACGCATGATTGACATGTGCCATTGCATCACCATATGTAATGTACTTTGTACAAACTGAGGATGAATAAATAAAACTATGTAATAGATTAAGAGCTGAGTTAAAGCAAGATTGAGAAGTTCAAAAAACGTCTAAAATCGAGAGAGAAATCCAACAATCCTGGCAAGTCGTTGCCATCGAGGTCAAAGGGTGCAGAATGCCGCAGACGTTCAAAGTCCAACCCCCCCCCACCCCCCCCTCGGGAATGGTATATAAAAACCTCGGTTTTAGCCGAATGGAGACAGTCACTTCACCGTCGGCGTGAGCCCTTGTTGGTTGCAGCCAGGTCCACCTTCATCGACCATGTAAAACAGTAAGATCTCTTTAAATCTTCATATTGCTCTTAGCTCAACTCCTATCTGTTCATGGAACTTTCCTACTACAACTGTGTCTCTTCGTTTTTTGTGTGTGGACATTCCCAAGCTTTCCACTCTGCCTCGACCACGACTGCCTGTACTCTCTGAATACTGTTAAAGGTCTTCCAAAGTGCAGAGAGGTACTGGAAAACTCTCCACGCCCTGACTGTCCCTCTCGGTTACTACAGGTTTGACCCTCGGTTACCACATATATATATATATTAAAAATGGCATATCCTGACCAGGAGCACATGTGCTTTACAGAAGGCAGAGCGCCATATATATATGGATGCGGCCTTCTCAAAAATGGTAAAATGAAAATTGGCCTTCTAATATAAAAAGGTTCGCCACCCCTGAACCAAACTATCTACAGCTAGAGAATATCGAGCAAGCAACTAGGCAACTAAATAATGATTTAGAAAATTAAAAGTTTTAAATCTGTTTCCAAATATTTTCATTGAATAATTAAATTAAATCTGTTTCCAAATATTTTCTTTGAATAATTAAATTAAATAATAAATTATTTCTTCGCCACACACACATAGCCTCCTCCTATAAAGAGCATCGACCCGATGCTCAACAAGAGACTTACGTCGTCATTCTTAAGAACTAGTAATAGGGCCAGGGATATTTTCAGGTGTCTGCGGTGGATATCTTCTTTCAGTTGAGATATCTTCTTCATGAAGGATTGGTAGGTCTATATTTACGTCAATGTAGTTTTTCTTATATCTACTGTGGTCGGCAAGGAAGGATTTTCTAACTTTGCGGCCTCACCTCCAATATGGTCTATCATCTAGTTTTCATGGCGGGGCGTCCAGCTAGATCTTCTAGCAGGTGAGAAATATTGTCTGTTTCGACCGGGATATGAGATAGGGCTTTGGTAGAGAGTGAAAATTTCCCTCGATGATTCGTCGTTGGGCTCCTGCGATTCGGCTCGAGAGTTGTAGAATACCATTGCGTCTTGCTTTCTTTGGAAATATTCATTTCTCCTTTCCTCATTTTGCCTCTTCCTATCGCGACAATAGCGGACGAAATGACCTGGGCGTCCGCAGTAGAAACAGATTGGCTTTCCCTCAGTTGTCCGCCATTCATTGGTGTCGCGTCTCCTTCCTTGTTTCTGATACTGAGTTGTAGGATGGGGAGTTCTAGGTTGAGCCTCGAATCTAGGATTTGATTCCGGCCTTGGTGCTTGAGGGGGACTTATTGTAGGTTTTGATATAGGCGCTAAGGTCTTTGCAATCTCTTCCCTCACTAAATCTTCAATGGCAGCGATTTTAGGCTCCTCTTGAGGAGAGCCTAATGCTTGCTGTATCTCCTCGCTGACCATTTTTCGGATCAGCGATGACAGATATTCTCCGACATCCTGGTCACAGAGAGAGGCTACATTTGGTAGGCGCTCATACCTGGTTGGGGTAACTCGCCTACAACGGAGCGCTTCGACAAGGCGACATTCTGTAATGAATTGCTCGGTGCTTTGTACATCCCTCGGTAGGAGTGCTTGAAAAACTCCTCAGCTATCCTCTTCTTGAGGTGGGAGATTTTATCTTCCTCGCTCATTTGGGGATCAACCTCTTTGCACAAAAACAGGACATCCTGGATGTAAAATTCGGTACTTTCACCTTTTAATTGTGCCCGTGTTTTAAGTTTATTCTCCGCTTGCAATTTTAAATTTTATTTTTTCCCAAACACATTCTCTAATTGAGATGTGCATTCCTTCCAAGTCTGGATGATTTCTTCATTGTTTTCAAACCATTTTTGAGCAGTTCCAGACAGATAAAAATAGGCTATAGTAATACAAAGGGTTTCGTCCCAATGGTTGTACCTTGCCACACGTTCATACCCTTATAGCCATTTTTTGAGAACTTCACCACCCTCCCCAGGGTTCCTTGGCAGATGTTGAACAACGTAGTTGCTTACCTGGGTACCTTCCTTCTTTACATTCATAGAAGTTTCTTCTGGTTCAACAGAATCAATTTTCTTTTAATATCTTAATGGGTATCGGTCCAGTCTCTCCACCAGTTGTAGCGTAGAAATCAATTCTTTGTATATCTGAAGGTGTGAAAGTATTTATTGATGACCTCACGGTGACTAGTCGACAATTATTAACAAATCAACCAAACTATCTACAGCTAGAGAATATCGAGCAAGCAAGCTAGGCAACTAAATAATGATTTAGAAAATGTAAAATTTTAAATATGTTTCCAAATATTTTATTGAATAATTAAATTAAATAATAAATTATTTCTTCGCCACACACACACAATATAATCAAAAACAAAGAAGGCATATCATGACCAGGAACACATGTATTTTTTAGATCGCAGAGCGCCATCTAGTGGAACAGAAATCAACTAAACGTTGATTTAGCCTGTTCCCTGATATTTGGCCAGCAAATTTTCTTGATAAATCAGTAAAAGCCATCCACAAAAGCGTTTCGGGCTGTTGGCCCTCGTCAGCGTGGCGCAGGCTGTATCAATGCGACCATTTCCAGTTCAAAATAACTTTATTAAGTGCAGCTCAGCAAGAGCAACCTATATCATAAATTTACAATCAGTAGTTATGTACAAAGGGTCATCAAATATGTATATACACACACACATATATATACACTAGACGAATTACCCGGCTTCGCCCGAGAATTCCTCCCGAGTGCAATTTCCTTCATACTGAAAGTACATCAATAATAAATAGTAGAAGTGCCATAGAATAGCAATACAGAAGTAACACATAAACCACAGCAAAAAGTGTGTGTGGTGGAAAAAATTGTATTATTTTAGTGTTTAGTTATTTTATTTAATTATTTTTTTTGCAATCCATTTAGTTGTTTCAAAATCAACATAGTTTAAATAGATGGCAGCTTTTCCACCCAACCCCCGAGGTACCCGCCCTAGCGCATTAACCCTTGAAGTGAGTTGAGTGAGTGACTGCGATGGATCTTGACTGCGATGCCCATCTTCTCAGTAAGAATAAGAAAAAATAGGTTTATAAAAAAAATAATCCAAAATACTGACATGTAAATATTTTTATGTAAAAAAAATAAAAGAGCACCTGGAAATTAGGCAAACATATGTGTTCGCTAATGACTGCGACTGCATTTTAAACGATTTTTTTTAAGAGAAAAAAAAACAAAGGCCAGAACAAAAATTAAAAAATACGAAAGCCATTATACAGGGTGATCCAAATGTCCCGCACTATTTTAAAAATTAATAACTCCGCGAATATCTGCGCTAGAGCAATGCGGTAAACACCATTGTGTTCAGGATGCAATGGGATTTTTATGGCAAACTAGACGGGTGACCCGGGCTTCGCCCCCGGAGTGACCCGTGTGCATATCTATCCGAGTGATATATTAGTAAATTAAATTTTATTGCCCTCAATCGTTAAAATTTTACACAAATAAATTTACTGGCAATGCGTTTCTTTTTAAATCTCTACAGACATTGTTTGTTATTAGCATTATCTATTTGTTTGCATCAGCATAATTTAATCTAATCTTTGATAGAGGGCGCTGTTCGTGAGCTAAGTAGAATAATTTGAATATATAGTTTTAATAATTGATTTATATATTTTTTAAAATAGCCTATCGTCTTCCCCGTATTTTTTACCTATGTATGGAAATTTTGGTTTGAATTAGTGAACTACTGCGAATTTGTATACCGGACATACAAACAAACAAACATACAAACATTGATTTTTATAAATTAAATTTTATTGCCATCTATCGTTAAAATTTTTACACAAATAAATTTACTGGCAATGCGTTTCTTTTAAATATCATCGAATATTATCTCTACAGACCTTACTGAAATGTTATGAGTTATTGAATGAGAGGGCTTGGCTCATCAGTAGTGCCTTCCATAGAAAATGCAGGGTATATAACAAAACCAGTCCAATACAATAGTAGAGCGGTCTAGAGATTAATTTGGCGAAACCGCTGAGAGGGTTCACTACTGATGAGCCAAGCCCTCTCATTCAATAACTCATAACATTGCAGTAAGGTCTGTAGAGATAATATTCGATGATATTTAAAAGAAACGCATTGCCAGTTAATTTATTTGTGTAAAAAAATTTTATTGATTTTTATATATATAGATAGAATATAGAAGATAATGAAAAATTCGGAATTGATTTTAGTTACAATTTTATTCGCTAGATGGCGCTCTACCAGAATCAGAGATTAAGCGGCCAAATTGTTTGATAAGTTGAAAAATATAAAGTGTCGACATGTATTTTTCCTTTTTTAATACCAGGAAAGGACCCTAATAATATCAAATGATAAATTAATAAAACACCATCTCGCCAAAATGGATTACAATTTTTAAATGCAATCCGAGATATGTAAAATAGGTAAATGCAAATTAAAACACGTAGCAAAAATATTTATATTTTAGATGGGGTTTTGTGAAATAGATTGAATGTTTGAAAAACACTGCTGATATCAATACACGATTTTTTGAAATGTTAATATAGTACCAAAAATTATGATGGCACTACTAATAGGATTTCTTGCTATAAGGAATGTGTAGTTCTTGACTAATTGGCGACCCTTGACTATTTAACTGGATATTAGTCATGATCCAACAAATGAAATATAGAGGGGAGTGACAAAATATATTTGTCGTACTTTATTCCAAATATCCTATGGGCTTGTCAAATGTTATCATTGCTTATTATACTGTACACAATTTTAAAAATGTTTCCCCTCAAATAAAAATCATTTTAGATCGACCTTTTGCGTTGAAAAACGTGGTAATAAAATCATTTTGTATTATTTTTTTGCACAAAATTTTTAAAGTTATTGGTGTACAGAAAATATTCTTTATGCTATTTCTTTTAATAAGCGAAAAGCTAAAACTAAACATGAGGGGTAAAATTGTGTGTACCAGTGTTATTCGAGAAGTTATAACCCTTTGGTTTGAACGACATAATATGTGAGCAAATGACAAATGAAAAATTACTGTTCACAAAAAAAAAGAGTCAAGATGTGAGGACAGCATTTATCATCCCTTTAACCCAACACAAAGAGCTGCAAAATATTGGTAGATAATATAATATATGGCAGCTTATATAACACATGAGGTAACTGCCTTCTCTCTTGTATATGGTCACAATCCTTGCTCAATGTGGCACCCTCATTCTCAAACACCGCCTGCAGACGATAGATGACAGAATGGACAGCATTAAATAACATATCTGTTGAAATTGATAAAACGTGCCATCTGATAGAAGCCTTCAACATGGCCAATGTGGTAGGCCAGCATCGATAAACACACGATTTGATGTACCCCCATAACCAAAAATCGCAACACGTCAAGTCTGGTGATCTTGGAGGCCACTGGTATATAAAGTGGCGACTTATCACACGATTTTCACCGGACGTATCCTTCAGCAATTGTTTGGCACCTCGAGAGATATGAGGAGGTCCTCCATCTTTCATGAATGCTATTTCGCTTAGTGCTTGTCTGCCCTGCAATATGGGAATAACCTTTTCTCTCAAAGGTTGAACATAACGTTCACCAGTTACAAAAACGGTTTTAAAAGTTCTTCCATTGATTTTTCAAAGAAAATTGGCCCAATAATAAAAGAAGAAGTGAACCCGTAACTCTAGGCTGATTAAATGGCATTTCTGTAAAAATCCTAGGGTTTTCTTTTGCCCAAATACGGCTGTTTTGAATGTTAAATTCTCCGTTTAGAGAAAAGTGAGCATCATCTGTCCACAGATCATTCGACAGCCAGTTTTCATCAATATCAATTTGCCGGAAAACCCATGCAGCGACTTCTTGACGCTTCTCAAAATCGCCAACTTTCAGCTCGTGAAATCTTTGAATTTTGTATGGGTACACGCAATAAAGACATAAAGTGAAGCGTCTTCGGATATCACAATCATAATCTGCGATTTTAACGCCAAAAGTTCAACTTGGGGATCACCTGTCCAGGATAACAAAGGTCAGCAGGTTGAGCACATGCTAACCGACCTCGACCTTACACCGTTAAATAAGGGAGAGAACACCTATATCTATCCAAGTCCACAGGAACAGAATCCGCAATAGACATCACAGCGATAAATTACAACATCGCACCCACAGCACAAGGATTGCACAGAGGTGCAATCAGTGACCACAGACCAATTTTAACAACCCTAAACTTCAAAATTGAGAATGTCCAACAGAATAAAAGAACATGGAACTTTAGGAAAGCCGACTTAAAAAAAATCACAGAAAAGCTTGAAGAACTGTGCAACGAAGAATTGAATCACAGAACGCTTGACAAAAACTTGGAAAAATTCTCTTCAAACATATTCAAAGCTGCAAAAGCATCGATACCTAGAAGGAGACGTAAAGACCTGTGGATACCCTACTGGAAGGACCACAACATCGAGGCAATGATTTCAGAGAGAGAGACAATATCAATGAACATCTTAAAACAAATAAAACAGAAGAAAACAGAAAGGAACTCATTGAAATTAGTCACAAAATAGAACAAGAAATTTGGATATGCAAACAAGAAAAATGGCAGAATTCTGCGAAAAAATGGATCCAAGAAAGGACAGCCAACACTGGAATATGATTAGAGTGTTAGAAAACAATCAAAACCAACTTCAATCCTCCAATACTCTAACCGATATGAATAGAACAGCGAGAACGAGAACAAACAGATGGCTGACATAATTGATGAATATCTTTCAAGCACTTCCATACTCAACTATACGAATGAAGACAGGATTCTAAAAATAATATTAAAAAGTTAGTTAACAAGAAAGAAACTACCATCAACAAGATATTTTCTCTAGATACTTCACACTGAATGAGCTAAACTCATCAATAGAAAAATCCAAGAGGTCACCAGGAGATAATCTAATCTTGGTCAAATGATTAAACACTTTGGAGACAAAGCTAAAAATCAACTCCCACGAATACTGAACATTTCATGGCAAACTGGTAAACTACCAAAGAATTGGAAGATATCAATTATAGTGCCAATACTGAAACCAAACAAAGATGCCAAGGAATAAAAGAACTATCGGCAAATTGCTCTCACCAGCATACTTTGTAAAATAACATAACGAATTATCCACTCTAGGCTCATAGTCTGGCTCACTAACAATAATAAAATAAACTTCTACCAAACTGCCTATAGATCCAGACACTGTACACTTGATCAACTGTTTTACTTCTGCCAATCAATAATATATTCTTTCCAGGAAAAACCGCCAAAGAAGACAACGGCCGTATTCCTGGATATGACCTCAGCTTTTGATCGAGTGTGGAGGGAGAAATTACTTGAAAGGCTGCACAACATCGGAGTAAGAGGAAAAACCTTAATCTGGATTGCAGACTTCTTAAGGGGAAGAAGGTTAAAGGTTCGGGTAAATGGAGAATTTTCCAAGGACCGAAGAACATGGGCTGGTGTAACTCAGGGATCTGTGCTCAGTCCTCTACTATATCTGCTATATATTAACGACATCCATCCTTACCTCTCTGAAGACACAAAGGTTGCCTGTTATGCCGATGATATAGCCATATGGCACACAAGTAGCAGTATAGAAAAATCAGATAAAATACTGAACACATCAATGAGAGGACTGGAGAAGTGGGCAATGGAACTCCAAATGACCATAAACCCAATAAAACCAAACCTATGCGTCTACTCCACTGACAGGGAAAAAAGACATAAATATAACCACAAAATAAGCATAAACAACCAAATAATTGATAAATACCTAGGTGTGATACTGCAGTCCTGGATCTTTCCAGTTGGTCTCGAGGACCACGCTATCACCATCACCTCAGCGGTGAAGTACGCGATCCACGTATTCATCGTAGATCGCAAAATGCGTGGTGTCGCTGAAGACTCACTGGCGATACTCCACCAAACTCTGCAGCGCTGGCAGAGGCGCCAAATTCATTGTAAATAGTGTATATAATGCATATTATTTTATTAATTATTAAAAGCTTTTATTTAATTTGCCTATCTGTCTGTCTGTCGCCAAATCTTGTAATCAATTTTTAATATACTTATAGGGCATTTAGAAATATGAAATTTGGTACACATGTTCAAACCTGATGACAATGCTAGCTGACCAATTTTCAGACTTCTGGGTTGTCAGGTTGGCCAAGAACGGACAAATTTCCAAATTTCCTTTTAAATTTTGTATATTTAATTTTAATATGCTTCCAGCCCATATAGAATAATGAAACTCACAATACTCGCTCAGTCCAATTAATAATTGACAGATAGACAGACATACATTCATTTTTATATAGAGAGATTAGCAGTAATTAAACGTAACAGTAAGAAAAAATGTTGATTTTAATATTTGTAAATAGAGTCTCTTAATAAAGACCACCTAAAAACATGACTCAACTTGTTTCTCCTGTAGGTGGTCTCTCATTGGAGATTCTAATTGATATTAAAGAATCTCTAATAGACCTTTAATAAGAGACTGCCTCTTGGAGAGACAGGTTAAGCTACGATTTTAGGAATCCTCTCAATGGAAGCTCTACTGTATCTACTTTTTCACACTGTTTGGCTTAATAAATGCCATTTTAACCATTTTGAATGTGTATCAATCCAGTCTATTTTTTGATATTTTATAGGCAAAATCACTTCATTTCAATTCATAGGGAATTTTCAACATTTTTTTTTTCTTCATTCAGCTTACTTTCTATTATATTTTAAGCCATTGTTCCATTATACATATTTAATACCGTATACACTGTTTTACTTTCAAAAATGTCATTAATAATTTGAAAACAGACACATTGAAAACCTTCTCAATAATGATGATAATCCCTATATATATAAAAGTCAGTGTATGTATGTATGTGTGTTTGTTCCTATGTCGGCTATACACGTCCACAATACGTAACTAATCTGACTGAAATTTTAACAGTATATAGAGTAGAATCTGGAAAAACTTATAGTGAAAATTTCAGGTCTCTATCCCGAATATTTTTCGAGTTATTTGCAAATTGCGTTGCGAATTTGCCCTTTCGCTCGCAAGCAGCGCCTCTAGCGGTGAAAATGGGAGGTAATATCAGCTGACCTAATGTACATGTAAAACGTGTTTCAACAGGACATAGAGAAAAATCTGGAAGATATATTTATCGGATTTTTAGCCAAGAAAATTTGAAATTGAAAGGTTCTGGACAAAAATAGCTGTATTTTATTCAGAAAATTATCATGACAATATTGCTGTATCATGTTTGATTATCAGATACAAAATTATAACGGGAACATTTTCAAAAAGCAGAGATCAAGGGTAAAGCCAGTTCATTTTTAGTATGCAAGAACAAAATTCTAACAGAAAAACATTCATTCAAGGAGAAGATACAAAGCCAGATCATCTTTCTATAAAAATATCGCTTCTCAGACACAAAGTTTGGAGCAGGACGTTTCACAAGAGTGACATCCACGGCGCCAATTTATAATTTTAACGAATAGTATTAGAATAAAAACATTTAATCGGGTAAAACCTGGGCGTTGCCTAGGTCATTTGGCTAGTTTTTTATAAATATTTAATGGAATTTGGGAAATAAAACGAAACGAAAAAAGGAAATCTGACAAAAAATAGCTTTATAACTTTTCCCAAAGTTCTAAATGGTCAAATATATATATAGCAAGTGGCTATATAAATAAAGTTATACACAAAGATGAAATATAAATTTTAAAATATTTTTTTAAACTTAATTTTAATGCATTGTAAATTCTTCATCTTAAGGGTCATTGGTAGTTATGTAGAAAATATGGTGACATTTGGTTAAGTAGTTTCTGAATTTATCGATAAACAGACAGACAAATTTTAATTTTTATATATACAGTAAAACCCCTCTATAGTGAACCCCAATGGGACAGAGCTTTTGGTTCACTATAGCAACGGTTTGGCTTTTTTTTTTTACTTTTCAAAAATTTTAGACCTTATAATTAAAAAACAGCCATACACACAAGAAGAGGCTGCCTCTTAATAGTGGTCACTTTATTTTAATTCCCTTAATTGACCAATTTCCTTACATTAATACTGAATAGTAAAAGAAATCATTAGATGATAGGTTCTTCTTATCATTAACATACATGTACCTCTATGTCTAATTTCAAAATCAAGACAAATCCTAGGCAAAGTTTTATTAAATATATATTCAAAGCTATGAAATGATTTTAAAACATCTTTATCACATTATATAATACAATGTTTACTTGGAAAAATGACTCTAATACCTTGTTGCTTCAAAGAACCCTTCAAGCATTGTACCTTTCAAATAAAGTTAGTGTTTTTTTTTTCATTTCATGTTTCCACATATTCTTCTAGATTCAGTCTAGATTTCGTTTTTTTTTTAAACCTGTTATGCAAAACATTGATGGCTTTAAAATCACCATAGTTAATGGCATAAAAAAAAATTTTGTTTCATCACGGGACCGTTTATTTGGACTTGTGGTGTGTCGATTTACTGGTCCAGCGATGGCTCAGAAAGTCTCTCAAAGTTAGTGTTTTATTGAAGTTTCTTGATAACTACATTCATATGGGAAGACAAAAAGGACAACACCCCGGAATGTACATCTGGTCCTCTCTGGATTCCTCCGCTGTGCCGCGCTGACGCCGCGGTCGTCCTGGTAATTTATGGCGGCCGCCTGTTTATTTTTCTTGGCGGCGGCGGGGTACTGCATCCAGCTGGCCCCCACAGTACTCCCCCTCCAGTGGCGAAGTCACGATTTGTGCACAAAGTGGTTAAGTACAATATATATACATCATATAGGCAAGAAAATAAAATAAGGAGAAATATAGTCTATTGCTCCTTAAATCTCACGGGTTTCTTGATTATTCTCCCCGATCTTGTCCTAGGCAGGTCTGGTGCTGATCCTGTTCCTTGGAATTCTGTGTACTTCTCCACATCTGGTGGGTCAGGATTCTGTTGGGACGATGTAGAAGGCAGCGCTCCCGACACGATGGGTCTTGTTGCAGTAGGGTGTTCTGCAGTTATATTGTCCGAATCTGCCAGTAAGTATGCAGGTCGCAATCGGTCAATCGATGTGGTAACATTTTTCCTTTCACTTTGAGTGTGAAATACTTGTCTGTTCTTTCAAGGACTGGGAAGGGTCCCTCATATGGTGGTTCCAGAGGTTTCTTCACTCGATCTGTCCTGATAAATACATGTGAACATGTTTTCAGATCTTTATGAACAAATACTTTAGTCTTCGAATGATGTTTTTCATGCAGTCTGATGTTTTTGCCATATACCATCTGAGACAAAGAATGGTTGTTATCTTTGTTGATAGCAGCACGCAAGCCTAGGAGAACTGTTGGCAGCGTTTCTGTCCACTTAATACTATTGTGGGCAGGAATGGCAGTTTTAATGGTTCTATGAAGCCTTTCAATCTTCCCGTTACACTGAGGGTGGTACGCCGTGGAATGTCGAAGTTTGATACCACACAGCGTTGTTAAATCTTTGAAAAGCTGAGAAGTAAACTGCTTTCCTTGATCTGATATCACTGTATGCGGTGCTCCAAATCTAACAATCCAGTTTTCGTAGAACGCTCTCGCTACCGTTTCAGACTTCATATCTGGTAGCGGAACAACTTCCATCCAGCTGGTGTACCTGTCGATACAGGTCAGACAGTAGATGTTACCATTCGATGGAGGTAAAGGACCAATTAGATCGATGTGGACAACACTAAATCTTTCATCCACTTCTTGATATTTGCCTATTTCTGATTTCGTGTGTATCGACACCTTGCACTTTTGGCAGTTGACACAAGCTTGAGCCCATTTCCTATTGTCTTTATTCATATTGGGCCATATAAATCTTGATGTTAATTGTTTAGTAGTGGCTTTGATGCCTGGGTGTGAGAGTTCGTGGAAGTTCCTAAAAACCATCATTCGGAATTTAATTGGAATGAATGGTCTAATATTATTGGTAGACACGTCATACCATAACAAATTGCCTGATTGTAGTGGGCATTGCTTAAATTTTAGAGAGGTATTCTTCGATATCAGGTTTTGTAGTTCTGAATCACCAGTTTGTTCTTTGGCGATCTCTTCATAGTCGATAGTTGTGATAGCATCAACTCTGGAGAGAGCATCGGCGACTATGTTGTCAGTACCTTTTATGTACTTGATATCAGTAGTGAATTGGGAAATGTATTGTAGATGTCTTAATTGTTTAGGAGAAGCTTTCTCATTTTTTTGTTTGAATGCGTAAATTAAAGGTTTGTGATCAGTCAAAATTGTAAATTCACGTGCCTCAAGCAGGTGCTTGAAGAATTTGATAGACAAATATATTGCGAGAAGCTCTCTATCATATGTACTATAATTACATTGAGCAGGATTTAATTTTTTTGAGAAAAATGCTATTGGTTTCCAATTATTATTGTCAAGCTGTTGGAGAACTGATCCAACTGCCCGATCTGAAGCATCTGTACAGAGTGAGATAGGCAGTTCAGTATCGGGGTAGGCTAACAGTGCTGTATTAGCTAGGGCTTGTTTGCATTTTTCAAACTGAACTTCAGCTTCTTTAGTCCATTTTATTTCGCTTCTATCCTTTTTCTTGGCTCCCCTCAAGTATTCATGAAGGATTGCCTGAGTCTCTGCGGCATTGTTCAAAAAGGTACGATAAAAGTTTAGCATTCCCAAAAATATGCGTAATTCATGAACTGTTTTTGGTTTCTTATATTCTAGAATAGCTTTAACCTTTGTTGGGAGTGGTTTCACACCGTGAGAGGTAATTAGGTATCCTAGAAAATCAATTTCCTGTACTAGGAATTTAGATTTAGAAAGATTGATTCTCAATCCATAGGAATTTAGTCAGCTGAATAAGGTTTCAAGGTGGCTATAATGCTCTTCTTCCGTTTTAGAGGCTACCAGAATATCATCTAAGTAGACAAATGCAAAGTCCAAGTTTCTTAAGACTTCATGGATGAATCTCTGAAAGGTAGCAGTAGCATTTCTAAGACCGAAACTCATTACATTAAATTCGAATAGCCCAAAAGGAGTAATGATGGCAGTCTTTGGTTTATCCTCTTCAGCAATTGGAATCTGATAGAATGCTTTGCATAGGTCTATTTTTGAGTACACACGAGTACCTTTTAAGATGTGGTGGAAATCGTCCAGTCTAGGGATTGGATAACGATCTAGAAGTGTAACTGCATTGAGTCTTCTATAATCACCACAAGGTCTTAGTGACTCGTCCTTTTTTGAAACTAAATGTAGTGGACTCGCCCAAGGAGAATTTGAGGGTCTAATTATTCCATTATTCAACATATATTGAAATTCTGCCTTAGCAAGAGTTAATCTCTGTGAATCTAGGCGACGGGCTTTTGAGTGAATTGGCTGACCTCTTGTAGGAATATAACGCTATGTTTTGCTTCTACAAAATCTGATGGTGGCCTACATAGGTTAGGATATTTGGTTAGGATAGCGCTGACCTTGGATGATGAATTTAGAGTGCTAATATTTCCCAAGTCTGAGATTGACTGAATGACGCCTCTTATGGAAAGATTAGTTATTCCATCAATTAGGCGTTTATTTTTTATATCAATAATCAATCCAAAGTTGTTCAGAAAGTCTGCTCCTATTATTGCTCTGTTGGTATTGGCGATTACAAAAGGCCATTGAAATTGACGTCGAAGTCCGATATCCAAATTTCTAACCTTTGTTCCATAGGTAACAATTTCTGTACCATTGGCTGCATATAATTTATAATCAGAGCTAGGCATCCTATTTTTATCCTTTGGAGGTATTATAGATATATCAGCACCACTGTCCACCAAAAAGCGCAATCCCGTGTTTTTGTCCGTCACAAATAATCGGAGATTGCGACAATCCTGAATGCCGGCAGAAGAGCTTGTCGCTACTCTGTCCGCCGGTTGGAGTTTTCCGACTCATTCCAACTGCACGGAGACCTGCATTTATTTTGCAAGCAATTAGGACCAAATCTAAAATGGTAATAGCAGTATTTCCCTTTTGGATCGAAAGATCTTTGAGAATTACTTCTCGGTCTTGACTGAGTCCTATTTTTGGATCGAGATCTAGATCTATCCAGTCTCAATTCGGACACCTGCCGTTCAAGATCTTCCAATTTGGCGATCAAGCGATCTGTTGATGAAGAAGGCACTTCCGCATCATATATTTCTTTGGAAGAGTTTATTTCATTTATTTTATCGGCCATTATGGCCAATTTGCTAATGTCCTCTTCGCTTACAATAAGTATATTCTTTATGGATGTGGGCAGTTTATCGAGCCATAAAGTTTTAATTAAATTGTCAGAGATATCTGGGGTAGCGAGGGATCTGAGCTTTTGTAATAACTGGCTCGGCTTCATGTCTCCGAGCTCAATACCTGAAATTAACTTTTTAATTCTCAACCCTTCACTTTCTCTGAACAATTCAAGTAGTCGTGATTTACATTCAGAGTACTTGTTGTCGCTTTTGCTATTAATTATGTCCCAAATGTTTTCTATATATTTAGGTTCTGTTTGATTTGTTAGTGTCTTGTACAAAACAACAAACAACTAACCTATCATGAAGACGTAACTTTATTAAGTTTTTCTTTTAAGTAATATATGGTCTTACATATCTTACATGAACCAAAACATTAACTTGTGATGATGATATATTCAATCACTGAATAACCTAACATCTTCCCTTTTTTTACTAGTCTTTAAATCTACTTGGTTTTTTCACCAGTCGACCTGATCTGGTTCTAGTCTCTGATGCAGCATTCTCAGGTTCACTTACCGTGGGGCTGTCACTCTTTGATTGGATTCTGCATTCGGTAGTTTCAATTCGGGTTCTTTTCACAATGTTGTCTCCTCCTGCTGATGAAGTAGATGGTAAGCAATTTGATACAGTTTGTTCTTGATCAATGCTTTCTTTTCTTCCTTCTTCTTGATTGTTTGTAGATTTTTGATTCGCTGAAGCCTGTTGTGGTTTAATCCAGGTTCTATTTCTTCTGTAGGTTCTACCATGAATATTCACATCATAGGATCTTGTGTTGTGTTCATTTGTGATGTTGGCTTTGGACCATGATGGGGTGGTATTGGGTGTTCTGACATACACTTCTTGTCCTATGTCTAAGTCTGGTAAATTTTTAGATTTTCTATCATAGTAGTATTTTGCCTGTTGTCTTTTGATGGATATTTTATCTGGAATATTTTCTGGAATTGATGGTTTAAGTAAATTTGGGTGAATTGGCAGTATAGCTCTAGTTCTTCTAGACATGATTCTTTGTACTGGGCTTGAATCTATGTCTATAGTGGATGTATTTCTCCAATTTAACAAATTTTGCCAAAAATCACTATTTTCTTGTTTAGATTTCTTCAGTAAGTTTTTGGCTATTTTAACTGCCGCTTCAGCTTTTCCATTTCCCTGACTGTGAAGTGGTGATGATGTAGAATGTTGAAATTGCCATTCTTTGCTGAATTTTTGGAATTCAGTTGATGTAAATTGCCTTCCATTGTCTGAGACTATAATTTGAGGAATTCCATATCTGCTGAATTGTCTTTTGCAGCATTCAATTATGTATTCAGATGTTGTATTTTCTAGGCATTCAACTTCAAAAAAATCTGAGTAATGATCCACTATTATTGAGTAATTCTGTTTGAAGATTTCGAATATATCAAGAGATATTCTTTCCCAGGGATAATTTGGAATTTTGTGAGATTTCATTGGTTCTCTCACTTGATTCTGTGAATTTGATAGACAAATAGAACAATTTTCAATTTCTTGCCCTATTTGTGCATTCATTCCTGGCCAAAAGATATTGTCTCTTGCTCTTCGCATACTTGAATTAATTCCAATATGTCCTTGATGGGTTTTCATTATCATCTCTTTTCTTAATTTATTTGGAATTACAATTCTATCATTCTTTAGTATGATTCCATCTTGAACTGTTAATTCTTCTCTAAAATTCCAATATTCTCTGGTTAGCATTGAAGTTTGATTTTTATTTGGTGGCCATCCATTTAGAATAAGTTTCTTCACTTCACACAGAATAGGATCAGATGATGTTTCTTCTCTAATTCTCAGGACAGTGTCACTGCATACACTTAATGTTTCCATAACATTGACTGTGGCAATTTCTTTGTAAATGATGTCAATGGAATACACATCATATTTCAGATTTTCATTCCTTACATCTTTGATGCAAGCTCTTGAAAAGATGTCCGCCAAGTGCATTTGAGATCCTTGGACATGTTCTAGTTCTAAGTTATATCTTTGCAGTCTCAAAAGCATTCTTTGGAGTCTTTGTGGCGCTTTTAGAATAGATTTCTTAAATATTGACAAAAGAGGCTTGTGATCAGTTTGCACAATCACTTGACATTTGCCCAAAATGTACTGATGAAATCTTTCGCATGCAAAAACAATTGCAAGACATTCTTTTTCTATCTGAGCATAGTTTTGCTCAGTCTTGCTTAGACTTCTAGATGCAAAAATTATTGGCTGGCTTTCTTGTAGTAGGGTAGCTCCAAGTCCATGTTTACTTGCATCGCATTGTATAGCTATAGATTTGTCCGCATCAAAATATCTTAAAATTGGTGCTTTTGAGGCTAGATCTTTGATGTTTGATTTGTTAGTGTCTTGTACAAAACAACAAACAACTAACCTATCATGAAGACGTAACTTTATTAAGTTTTTCTTTTAAGTAATATATGGTCTTACATATCTTACATGAACCAAAACATTAACTTGTGATGATGATATATTCAATCACTGAATAACCTAACAGGTTCTAATTGGGAGATCAAATAATTAAATTTAGTGTCTTCCTGAATAATTCCACCTATTTTGAACTGTGCTTCTACCTGGAAGAACCATATTTCAGGTTTTTCAACCCAAAAAGGCAGTATTTTAACACTAACTTTGCATATTTCTGAGGTATCGCTAGTCTTATTTTCTGTTTCCATTTTACGTAAATTTAAATTCGACACAACAGCTTAGAGATAAAGTAAAAAATAAAAATATTGAGATAAAATAATAAGGAAGATAATATAAAAACTTATCTTAGTCTTGAGATGATATCCCGATATCCTGGATGATGCTTCTTTTCAAGCTTGAATCACTTTTTGCATTTCTTTATCTCTTGAAATCTTCGTATACTTTTTTGTTTTAATCACGTCCGGCTCACCAATGTGGTGTGTCGATTTACTGGTCCAGCGATGGCTCTGAAAGTCTCTCAAAGTTAGTGTTTTATTGAAGTTTCTTGATAACTACATTCATATGGGAAGACAAAAAGGACAACACCCCGGAATGTACATCTGGTCCTCTCTGGATTCCTCCGCTGCGCCGCGCTGACGCCGCGGTCGTCCTGGTAATTTATGGCGGCCGCCTGTTTATTTTTCTTGGCGGCGGCGGGGTGCTGCATCCAGCTGGCCCCCACAGACTTTTTTTTTTAGCCCTAAAACGTACGATCGCGGCAAAAGTTGAGGTTGATTCCTCTTTGTAACAATTTTTAATAACTTTATATTTTATAATAGAAAAGTTATATTCTCTTATTTTAATATGTTCTTAACATTTTGCCTATGTTGTTTCACTTTGAAAAGTTCTGAAAATGGCCTTTTTTTAAAAGAAATAACGCTTTTGTTTTTAAAATGCCTTTGTTTTCTTCATTTTGGAAGCCATTTGCATTTTTTATATTTCAATTTTAATGGATGCAAGGATATTATATTTAATAAAAAGTATAATGTGTAAAAATTTATACAACATACAGCAAAAATAAAGTGCAAAAATCAAAACAAACAATGCCGTTAAATTTATTGTTTTGAAATCGCGATCGCGAGCTAAAACATGTTCAAAATTTTGTTGTTTTAATTTTTTTTTTAATTACAATTCTAAGTTCGTTATAAGCATAGTATTTTTAAATATATTTTATCATTTTGGGAACCGAAATAGGTTCGTTATAGGGGTAGTTCGTTATTCTAAAAATCGCAAAGTTCATTATAACGATGGTATTTTCAATGGAATGGAATTGGGAATCGGCGTGGGATCGTTATAAGGGAAGGTTCGTTATATCCAGGGTTCGTATTAGCGGGGTTTTACTGTATAAATATTGTAGTATTCTGTGTTTTAAAATATATAATAGATCATCATCATAAATAATAATATACGATGTATAATGTAAACAACGTGTTGATGTAAAAAATATAAATATAAAGTGTAATAAATAATTTGTAATATAATTTCATCTGGTGAGTAATGTTTAATTAAATAATAACTATACAACAATAACTATACAACATAAATTGGCGACGAGAATTTGAAAATATAACTGTAGCCCTAAAAAAAACAAGTATGGCAGCCACCTGACGCCACCGTTACCCATGAATATGAATGCTTGCAATTTATTTGCGGAATATAAGCAATGGATGGAATCCTATGCCATTTTTGAAATAGCATCTGGAATTTCAAAAAAATCGGATGAAATTAAGAGAGCAACTCTATTGCATTGTTTAGGGCCAAATGTACAGCGTATATTTTTCAACTTGCCAGATGAAAAGGAAAATTATGAACAAACTAAAATGGCTTTAGATAAATATTTCACACCTCATAAAAATGTGGTCACTGAGAGATTTAAATTTAGTCAAAGAGTCCAGAAAGATGATGAATCGATCGACAACTACCTAATTTCTTTAAGAGAGCTTTCTAAATCTTGTGAATTTGGGAATTTAGAAGCTGATATGATAAGAGACCAAATAATTGAAAAATGTAACAACAAAAAACTTAAAGAAAAATTGTTGCAACAAGAAAATTTGACACTGTCAAAAACCATTGATATTGCTAGAATGTTAGAAATTTCTAGAAAAGAAATAAGACTTCTTGAACCTCAAAATGATCAAACACTAAATAGAGTCCAAAATAAACCTAAAAAGCACTATAATGCTAATAATTTCAACAAAGGTAGATTCACTAATCAAGGTACCCCATCATTTTCAGGTGCCTCAAAGCCTAAATGTTATCGCTGTGGATTAGATACACATTCAGCACAAGAATGTGGTGCTAAAAAAATGACTTGTTCATATTGCAATAAATTAGGACATCTTTTTAGAGCTTGCAGGAACCGCCCAAATCAAAATAATAATAGAAACCACAAAAGTTTCAATCAAACTAAAGTTAAGACCATACAAGAAGAAAATAAGACTGAAGTAGGTGAAAGTTCAGATGAATATACCTACTATACAGGTGCTGGAAATAAAGAAAAAGTGCAAATAGATGGTAGTGAAATAAATATGATAATTGATACAGGGAGTGATAGAACTTTCATAAGCTATAATAAGATGCTTGAATTATATGGCCATAAAATTATGCCAAAATTACATGACACCACCCGAACCTTTTTTGCCTATGGTCAAGATAGACCTCTTCCATGTTATGGTTATTTCAATGCTGTGATTTCTTGGAAAGAAAATTCAGTTTCAGAAGAAATTTATGTGATTGATAAAAAAGTTGATTCTTTGTTGGGAGGCAAGGCTAGTTTTGAACTAGGTATAATTAAAAGGGTAAATCATGTAAATGAATCAATGTCTACTAATATAGAAACTCTTGTTCAAGAACATGAACATCTTTTCCATGGACTTGGAACTATAAAAGGCTATAGTCATAAAGTGACATTGAAAGACAACTATAGGCCCATTGCCCAGAGATGCCGTCGTATACCTTATGCAATGGTAGAAGCAGTAAATCAAGAGCTTGATAAGATGCTAGAGAATGGAATCATTGAAGAAGTGCATCAAGGTTCTGAATGGGTTTCTAACATAATAGTTGTTCCAAAAAGGGATAGTGAGGAAATTAGACTATGCATAGACCTTCGGGAAGTGAATAAAGTAATATTGAGAGAAAGACATCCAATTCCTACAATTGACAATATGTTACATGCCCTTAAAGGTGCTAAAGTATTTGCAAAGCTGGATGCAAAAAAAGGGTTTTGGCAGGTTGACTTAGACCCTCAATCAAGACCCCTTACAACTTTCATCACGCACCGTGGTTGTTACAGATTTTGTAAAGTTCCTTTTGGTCTATCAAGTGCTCCAGAGGCATATCAGAAAGGAATGGATTCAATTTTGCTTGATTTGAAAGGTGTAATTTGTTACTTGGACGATGTCGTAGTTTACGCCAAAAATAGACAAGAACTAGAAGAAAGGCTTAGAAAAGTCTTACAAAGATTTGATAAAGTAGGCATTAGGCTCAACAGGAATAAGTGCAAATTTGCCATGGAAGAATTGGATATTTTAGGTCACATTGTTGGTAGTGAAGGTATTAAACCTGATAATAGGAAAATAAAAGCAGTCTTAAATTTTCCAATACCAAAAAATATTGAGATGTTAAGGTCATTCTTAGGAACTTGTGGGTTTTTAAGAAAATTCATACCTAATTTTTCTAAATTGGCAGAACCTCTAAATAATTTGACTAGAAAAAATGTTAGGTGGAATTGGGATTTGAAAAAAAATAAAGCATTTCAGGATCTTAAAGAGTCACTAACAAAAGAGCCATGCTTGGCATATTACAACTTGAACTCACCAACTGAATTAATCACAGATGCAAGCCCTATTGGTCTTGGAGCAGTATTAATACAAACACAACAAAATGGCATTAAAAGACCCATTGCATATGCCAGCAGATCCTTAACTGATACTGAAAAAAGATATTCACAAATAGAAAAAGAGACATTGGGATGTGTATGGGCAATTGAACATTTTAACACCTATATTTGGGGAAGGAAATTTGTGTTAAAAACAGATCACAAACCTCTAATCTATATGCTGAATCCTAAAAATGGAGCTGTTTTGCCTCCAATAATTCAAAGATTGAGTTGGAGATTACAACCATATGACTTTGAAATTGAATTCATTCAAGGAAAGCAAAATATTGCAGATATATTTTCAAGACAACCTCTTTCTAACACAAGTGATGAAAAATGGCTGGAGGACTATGTTCATAAAGTCTTATCCATCACTTCTGAAGAGCTTCAAGCACTGTCTTTGAAAGAGATAAAAGTTTGTACAGAGCAAGATCCTGTGTTTCAAAAACTGAAAGAGATGGTTCAAAAGGGAGTTTGGCCATATCCTTTGAATGAAGAATTCAAATGTTTTTATAAGTTTAAAGATGAACTCTCAATTTTTGATAATCTTATCTTAAAAGGAAGTAGAATTTTGCTACCTTCAAAACTAATAAAGAGAGTCTTGAGAATTGCACATGAGACACATCAAGGAATGACAAGAACCAAACAATTGTTAAGAGAAAAATATTTTTGGATAAACATGGACTTTGACATTGAAAATTTGATTAGAAACTGTCCAATTTGTGTAAGGAATCAACCATTGATAAATGATCAACCTTTGCAAATAGTTCCGTTACCATCAAAACCTTGGATGAAACTTGGAATTGACATAGTTGGTCCAATTGGCCATCATTATGTTTTAACAGTGATCGACTACTATTCTTCATATCCTGAAGCAATGATAATAGAAGACATTTCCAGCAAGACAATTATTAAAAAATTGATGGAGATTTTTGCAAGACATGGTTATCCACATGAAGTTGTAACAGATAATGGCTTACAGTTTGTAAGTACATCAATGGAAAAATTTTTAAAAGAATGTGGAATCAGGCACATCAAAGCCTCACCCTATTACCTAAAAAGTAATGGGAAGATAGAAAGATTCCATAGATTTCTAAAGAAACAATTTAATTCAAGTTCTGAAGAAGGGAAAGATTGGAAAGAAGATTTATCCAGAATTTTAATGTCCTACCGAACTACTCCAAACAGATCTACAGGAAAGACTCCAGCATTCCTATTATTTTCAAGAGAAATCAAAACTAAATTAAGCTCACTTGTTAATGATGCAGAAGAAGATGAATCCAACATCAAAGAATTCAATATGGTCTACAAAGAAAAAATGAAAACATATAATGATATAATTCGGAAAGCTAGTCCTCATAATTTTGAAATTGGAAATTTAGTTTATGTAGCAAATCCAAATAATGGAAAACTTGATTCAAATTTCAGATCAGAACATCATGTCATACTTGAAAACCCTTCAATAAATTCTTTTAAATTAGTCAACACTAAAAATGGGAAAATAATTCATAGAAATGCTAAACATTTGAAACATGTTCCTACTCAAGAGACCAATCAAGGCATTTCTGACTTGATTCCAGAAGAGAGCCAGGAAAATCTTAGTTCAGATTCGACAAGAATTGAACACCTTAACTCTTTTGATGTACAAATACCAGATGATAATTCCTCAAACCAAGACAAGGACACTTCTTTAACTTATGCAAATCTAAGCATCATCCACTATACATGTGCAACTTATTTTGCCAAATGCCTTTAAAAGAAAAATTAAATGTAGTAAAGAGTCATAAATTGTGCTTCAATTGCTTGAGGAAAGGCCATTTCTCATGGAATTGTAGGCTGAACCAACGATGCAAAGTATGCAAGGGGAAGCACCACACGATGATTCATTATGATAAACCGAGCACGGAAGGCGCTTCGGCCCAAGTGGAGAACACAACTCCGAAGGAACATGAAAGTGCTATCAATTTGATTAATACTCAACAGGCAAACTGCAATGATAGCCACGTACTACTCGCAACAGCTGGAATCAAGATAAAAAATGGACTCGGAAAGTTATGCACCTGCAGAGCCCTACTGGACAGCGGTTCCCAAGTCACCATGATAACAAAAGGATGCTACGAAAGATTGGGACTTGTCCAAAGGAAATCAGATCGGATGATTATAGGGGTTGGAAACACACCAGTGCAGCATTCTTCATCGACAGTAAGTGTGACATTTTGTCCACTGAATAATTCTGAGGAATTCTCGGTAGAGGCAGTAGTCACGGGAGTGCTCACTTCAGAAATTCCGAACTTCAGGTTGAAAGACCCTAATTGGACAACTTTGAAGAACCTCAAATTGGCAGACCCAGAGTTCTACATACAAGCCCCAATAGATATGATATTGGGAGCAGATATATACACTGAACTTATGTTGAATGGCCCTATATCTCTCGGAGAAGGATTGCCAATGGCTATTAATACAAGACTAGGTTGGGTACTTCTAGGAAAACTCATGGGAACATCGGAGAGTAATACAGAAGTCTGTAACCTGAGTTTACAATCTGAACCAGAACTAGAATTCGTAATGAAAAGATTCTGGGAAACTGAATCTGTGCCGTCACCGGATCTTTGTACACAGGACGAAGATTGTGAAAGTTTATTTTCGAATAACCATGGCAGAGATAGCCATGGAAGGTATTTGGTAAAATTGCCATTCAGACAACATCGACCGCTTCTGGGTGAATCAAGAGAAAAAGCTTTAAGAAGGTTCCTTTTGTTGGAAAGAAAATTGTGTAAGAATGTGAAATTATATGACCAATACCGGGGATTCATGAAGGAATATGAACACTTAAACCACATGGAAAGGGTCCCAATTGCAGAAGTGAAGCGAGAATTGTGCAGATGCTATTACATGCCTCATCATCCAGTAATTAGAGAGCAATCCACTACAACAAAAATGAGAGTTGTGTTTGATGCATCAGCTAAATCTGAAAATAATGTTTCTTTAAATCAATTTTTGCACAAGGGACCAAAAATCCAACAGGATGTATTTTTCATTCTCCTCAGATTCAGAACGTATCCTGTCGCCATAACTGCTGATATAGAAAAGATGTACCACCAGATAAGAATTCATCCAGAAGATGCGGACTATCAGAGGATATTGTGGAGACCATCGCCAGAAGAGCCTGTGGTGGACTATCGACTACTGACTGTTACCTATGGTACAACTTTGGCTCCATTTTTGGCAATGAGAACATTACAACAGTTAGCAGAAGATGAAGGCCAAAATTATCCTGAAGCTTCTAGGGTGACCTTGAATGATTTCTATGTCGATGATCTGCTAACAGGAGCTCAAACGATTGCTGAAACCAAAGAACTAATAGACCAATTAAAAGACTTAATGAAAAAGGGTGGGTTTCACTTAAGAAAGTGGAATTCAAATTGCCACGAGATAGTGTCTCATGTCGAGGAAATAAACGAAGAGAAGAAAATTAACTTGGAGAAAGGAGCCATATCCAAGATTTTAGGAATTGTATGGGATCATGTACAAGATACGTTTAGAGTTAATATAATTCTTCCTGAAGAAGTTGTTACCAAAAGAGATCTTCTCTCCAATATTGCGAGGATTTTCGATCCAATTGGTTTCCTCTCACCTACTACAGTGGCTTTGAAAATAATAATGCAGGAGTTATGGAGAGGTGGGACAGGCTGGGATGAGCATATTCCGAACGACATCAAGGAAAAGTGGAATTTTTTAGAGCCGAATTACTAAAATTAGAGGATTTGAGTATCCCAAGATACGTATGGGCATGTGAAAAGGATCGAGATGTTCAACTCCACGGATTTTGTGACGCGTCAAGTGTAGCTTATTCGGCTGTGTGCTACTTAAGAACAGTCTCTCTGGATGGACAAGTCCATATATCAATGCTTGCAGCAAAAACCAGAGTTGCCCCATGTAAGTCTCTAACTCTACCAAGATTGGAATTGTGCGCGGCTCTCCTCCTGTCTCAGCTCTACAGATCTGTTGTTGATTCATTGAAGATTGATATTGGCAGGACATATTTGTGGTCAGATTCTCAGATCTCATTGAGTTGGATCAAATCGGATCCTAACAGATGGAAGACCTTTATACACAATAGAGTTGTGAAAATACAGCAACTGTCTGACAGAAACTCATGGCGTCACGTGTCTGGGAAGGATAATCCCGCCGATTGTGCCTCTAGGGGAATAATGCCTGCTGCGTTATCTGGACATACACTGTGGTGGCAAGGACCGACTTGGTTGAAAGATAACAACTTTGTTCAGAATCAGGATAATTGCTATGGCCGAGAATGCCATGAGGAAGAAAAAGTAGCCTTAGCTTGCCAGTCCCGAGTTTCAGTCTGACCAGAAGGTGCGAGTTGCCCAAGTTCGGGCTGCTACCGGAGTCTACCTACGACCTATTACGAAGTTGGCCCCGCTTCCCTTCAAATCTGAACCAGGGTTCAGCGGCCGGGGGGAGTATGTTCCAGCCTTAAATATGCAAAATTGTTAGAATTTACTTTTGTTAATTATTGTTAAATTATGTAAATTTTAGAAATGTATATGATTTTAGAAAACAAAGTTAGTTATTAAAGTATACGTGGTTGAGTCATTAGAGTTGGTGAGACAAGACAATAGCAATCATTCAAGTCTGAAGGAGTTATAATTAGCTCGCTGAGTCAAGAAGCATAGAATTAAAACCAGCGTCAAAATAAGAATATAGGCGGTGATTCCTCCTTAGTGCCAGGAGGCCAAAGCCAATTCGATTCACCCCCCTAGATGGCAGGAGGACCTGACCCTGGTAGTTGAGTGGAGTAAGGATGCGGGGTCCGGGTTAATGCTCGCGGTGCTGAAAAGCATCGCTGGTAACATTCCTGGGCACCGCTATAACCTCAAAATGATTCGGGGTGGGGGAGCTGTGGCTCTCATATTGAAGAACCCTGAGGACAAGAAAGTTGCCGTGGAGGCTATAGAGAGGGAGCCTGCACTGAGGCTAGGAGGCCTCAAGAGGGCCAGGAGGGAGCTGATTCTCTTGAGTGTCAACTCTGACATCAAAGAGGAGACGCTAAGAGAAATGGTGGTGCTCCAAAATTCGGGGTGTGGGAACTTCTTGGAAGGATACATGAGATTGTAACCAAAGAGTACAAGGAGGCCCTACGCAACGAATTGGGTCATTTCGGGCCTAAAAGCGGCCACCATGAAATCCCTTCTGGGCAAGAAGAGGTTGAATATAGGTGCCAGGATGGTACCTATCAGGGTGAATGAAGCAGTGTCAACCTGCTTCAGTTTCCTCAGGTCCGGTCATATCGCAAGGACCTGCAAACATCCTAAGAGGTGTGGGAGGTGCGAGGGCGTGCACTCCTGTTTTAATGTCCATCCATACAGAGTTCAAAACAACAACTGACTCACCCGTGCAGGCAAGGTCACGCTCCGCTGCGTCACGTGGGAAAACATACTAGATGTTCTCGTACATGTTCTCAGCACATCCCCCTTTTTAAGATTTGAAATATATATATATGTCGTAAAAAAAAGATGTATTTTAGGTACGTTACCAATTCATTCATGCAGTCGTGGATTGAAGTGAAATGATAACTTTTATATCCAAAATTGAATTTATTTTAATGATTATATTTTAAGAACAAAAAGTTTGCATACATACAATTTAATAAAAATAATCTAAGTATATACAAAAACATCTTGGGTTGTACTCCTTTTGTTAATGATTTTAAAAAATTAACTCTGTGTTAATTCTATGATTATTTAAATTATAATTATATTAATGAATAATAAAAATCATATTTTTATTATGTCATTTCTTCCCTCCAAGGATAGAAATTAGGGAGTAATTTTCAAAATAAAAAAAAAAGTATCATTATTATTTACATAGATTATCAATTAAGATGGAGGATACCAATTGAAACTATATCAATGATGCTCTTTATTCCTTCTACATATTCCTATTGGTACCTTTTTTCTTGACAGTAGCTGAAAATTATCCAATCTTATTTGAATTTATAGGTGTCTCCTTCCTATAATTCATAAGGGGATTTACCTCATGAATTGAGTAGGCCTTCTCAGGCTCTCAAGATTCAAAAGGTGTTTTGCCACATGCCAAAAAATATATTTTTGAAAATCACAAATTTATTTCTCATAATGACGAGTGGTATCCAACATCTTGTTTCACATTTATTTGGTTTGATCTGAATAAAAACATAAAATAATGGGTTATTTACTTCCACATAATGAAAAATATTTACACATTAAGTTTTATTATTTACATTAAAAAAAAAAGAATGTTCGAATATGAAATGTTCCATATAAAATTTGTGAGGGAAAAATATATAGAATCATATGAGTGAATTTCTCAACAAATAAAATCAAAATGTAAAATATTTACAACAACATTAATTAAAAGTGGTATGTTTTTAAAATAAAATAAAATATTTGCATTTTTAGATTATATAATATTTCCCCCCTGTGAAAAAGATTTTAAAAAAGTTAAAATTTGAAAATAAAAATGGCTATTACAAAAATAATTAATTAAACGAAATCAAAATGTCTATAAAATAATTACAAATTAAACAATAAAAATCAATGTCTATATTTTTTCAAAATAAACAAAAGAAAGTTTGTTTATAAATAATTTATATAAATATGAAATTAAAATAAAACTATATATAAGAAATAATAATGATAGATTAATATAAAAATTTATATGAAGCCAAAAAAGGTATTTAAAATATGAATAATTATGTCGTTATGCCTGCTGTATTTCAAAATATTAAACGGCAGTAGAAATGTTTATTTTTACACAAATATAATTTAAAATGAGTTTTTCCTAAAATATAAACATTTAAATGCATGTAAATAATATATAAAAGTATTTTTCAATAAAATGGATGAGTAATTAAATGATTATAAAGAGATATTTGTTCTCCATTGTCCATATCCAAAATATGGCCTTTCTGTAAAAAACATGGTTTATCATCAATATCTATTAACTTTGTGTTAGAAATTTGGTTTACTATTAAGTCATTTTCTAAATTAGTGCTATTTGAAGTAAAAAATCTGATTCTGGGTAAAATAATTTAAGTTTATTTGAGTGTATAATTTCTGTTTGTTTTCTTTGAGGTATAAGGGGTTTATTTATTTCATATGTGACTGGAGAAAGTTGTTTTAAAATTTTAAATGGGCCTATATATCTTTGTGTTAATTTACCAGTGTTTGGATAAATAAAGGTTTTCACTAATACCTGATCTCCTTCTTTAAAAATGGGTTCTGGGTGTTTAATATCATAAAGCTGTTTGCTGTGTTCATGGGATTATATGGTTCTTTCATTGGTTAATTTTCTTGCTTTTTCTATTGGTGTATGTGTTTCTGTGTCATGTTCTCTATACTGTGGTTGTATTCCATAGTATAAGAACCTAGGTGTAAAGCCTGTTATAGTATGTACTGTATCATTATAACTTTCAGTAATATTAGGAATATATTTTGTCCAAGGGATCTTTAAATTATGATTATATTCACATCTTAACCTATTTATGATAGTGGAATTTAATCTTTCTACTTTTGCATTTGTTTCTGGGTGATGGGCACTGGTGAGTAGATGCTTAACATTATTTTTTCCTAAAAATTGTTTAAATTTATTGCTAAGAAAAGCTGCATTTCTGTCAGTTATTAATATTTCAGGTTTGTTAATTTGGAATAAATTTTTTAAACAAGTTATATATGAATCAGTGGATACAGATTTTGTAGGAAAGGTCCAAAGGAATCTACTGTGATGATCTACTATCATATGGATACTGTGTTTGGTTGTCCCATAATTATGTAAGCCTCCCATTGTGTCTAAAGAAAAAATATGATTTGGGTGTGTAGCTATTGGCATCTGTTGTAGTGGTCCATCAACAAAATGAGCTATGGGGTATCTGCTGAGAAAATCAGCTTCTTTATTTTCCTTAATTAATTTAATTAAATCAGATTTTTCATATGGTGAAAGTTTTTCATCAAATTCTACAATATTAAAATTTCTAAAATCATTTTCATTAGGAGGAATAATAGATTTAAATAAAGGAATTACATTATGATGTGTATAATTATTATTATTAGGGTTATGGTAATTAACATTAAGAATTCTACCAAATTGAGTAATTGTAAAACTTTGAAAATCAATGTCTAATTTAAATAATCTTATATGGTGTAAAGAAAGCAATACATATGGCAAATTAATATCAGAGGAATAAAAATCAATATCTCTAGTAATAAATCCTATAGTTGTATTAACATTAATTTTTGAATTTATATTTAGCATACCGGATGTCTGATTAATAAGAGGTAAATTATCAAAAGCAACATAGTTTGGTTGAATCTTATCTAACATGTGTTGAGGAATTATCGAGAAGGTACAGCCAGTATCCATGAGAGCTACAATACTGTTATTATTCACATTTAGATTTATATACAGACCTTGGCGTCAGGAGTGTTGAGGCGGAGCTGGTCGGCATTCGCTCGAAGGGGCTGTTGTCTGCGTCAAGGTGTCCATGGATCGAGACGGCACGGACATGAAGCTTGCAGCTGGGGAGGCTTGTACGGCCTTCTCCCGAAACCAGCACCTATTCTCAGGATGGAAGCGTCCGGCATGTCCCCTGTTTAGGCAAATTCGGCAGGGGCGTCTTTTAGAACTATAGTCCATAGGGCTTCTTCCTGGATGTCCCCATTGCTTTTGTTGTACTTCCATTCTTGGGGCTGTTTCCCTTTTAATAGATGACTCCTCCACATTTGCATCTTTATTTGGCAAATTCTGCAAGCTTTTTGCGTGAATTTCTAGAAATTCCATTAAATCCTTACTTGAAGGCACAACCCTTGGGTTGTTCTGCAATTCCCACTGTTTTCTTGTGGTTTTATCAAGCTTATCTTGTATGATCTTGACGAGAAACACATCAGATAAACTATCGATTTGGTAACCTAATACCTTCACTGTTCTTACTATCTCGTTGCAACTATCTAGAAGTTTAAACATTGACTTATGGTTGTCATCGGCTAACTTTGGTAATCTTAATGCATTATCTATTTGGGTGAAAATCAGATCCTTTGGATTATCATATCTTGTTAATAAGGTTTGCCAAACCTCAACATAATTATCGGCTGTAATTGGAAATGCGTTTACCAGTCTTAGGGCTTCGCCTCTCAGTTGGCCCTTCAAATATTGCAACTTTTCAATATTAGGTATTTGTGAGTTAGAACCAACCGCAGAAAAAAATAGATCCTTAAATGAAAGCCATGATTCTAATCTACCATCGAAAGTTGGCAATTCAAGTTTAGGCATTTTAACATGTAAATTTACCTTTTTCTCAGATGTTTCTTGCCCATTATGCCTTAAATCCAATTCACACTTTAATCTTATACACTTATCTATGCAATTTTCCACTTCGTCATTCAATTCATCATCTTCAAGTTGCTGCAAGAAAATATCACTCATTTTCATCAAATCATTATTTGCATACTCTAGTTTGCATTTCTTTGCATTTACATCTACCATAGACACAATGGATTCGATATTTTCTTCAATGCCTTTTATACTTTTTTTTATCCTTTTTAATTTCTTAATTAAAGTTTCGACTTCCATAATTGCCATTCTTCCATCTATATCTTTTCCCAAATATCCCAGTTGCAATATATGGCTTTGAAATCTATTGGAATTCTTCTCGCACAGGGTTAAAATACATCCTATCGACTATTAATAAAGTCGACAGGATGTATTTTAACCCTGTGCGAGAAGAATTCCAATAGATTTCAAAGCCATATATTGCAACTGGGATATTTGGGAAAAGATATAGATGGAAGAATGGCAATTATGGAAGTCGAAACTTTAATTAAGAAATTAAAAAGGATAAAAAAAAGTATAAAAGGCATTGAAGAAAATATCGAATCCATTGTGTCTATGGTAGATGTAAATGCAACGAAATGCAAATTAGAGTATGCAAATAATGATTTGATGAAAATGAGTGATATTTTCTTGCAGCAACTTGAAGATGATGAATTGAATGACGAAGTGGAAAATTGCATAGATAAGTGTATAAGATTAAAGTGTGAATTGGATTTAAGGCATAATGGGCAAGAAACATCTGAGAAAAAGGTAAATTTACATGTTAAAATGCCTAAACTTGAATTGCCAACTTTCGATGGTAGATTAGAATCATGGCTTTCATTTAAGGATCTATTTTTTTCTGCGGTTGGTTCTAACTCACAAATACCTAATATTGAAAAGTTACAATATTTAAAAGGCCAACTGAGAGGCGAAGCCCTAAGACTGGTAAACGCATTTCCAATTACAGCCGATAATTATGTTGAGGTTTGGCAAACCTTATTAACAAGATATGATAATCAAAAGGATCTGATTTTCACCCAAATAGATAATGCATTAAGATTACCAAAGCTAGCCAAGAACAGATCGGATCTATCCTAAAACAAGAACAACCCGATGGGCTTTTAAAGCCAATAGCGTATAGAAGCCGTAGAATGACATCTTATGAATCAAACTATTGTGTAACTGAGCAAGAATGCCTTGCTATTATTGATGCTGTGGATTTCTTTTTACCCTACTTAGATGGCGTGCATTTCACCATCCATACAGACCATGCTTGTCTAAAGTATTTGAAGAACATAAAGAACCCAAAAGGACGATTATTTAGATGGAGCTTAAAGCTCTCAATGTTTGACTTTGAGATAAAACACATAAGAGGAACTGAAAATAAAGAAGCTGATTTTCTCAGCAGATACCCCATAGCTCATTTTGTTTCTGACCCAGAACTAAAACAAGCTCAATTTGATGATAACATCAATGATAGGAAATATACTAAATTTAATGGACTTTTAACAATAAAGAAAAAAGGATTAATCAAAAGTGTTGTTCCACCATCATTAAGAGAAAAAGTATTAATAAGAGCTCATCAAGATTACGGCCATATAGGAGTATCTAAAATGTTAAATCTAATTTCCCCTATCTATTATTGGCCCTACCTAATTCAAGATATTTCTAATTATGTAAAACACTGTGAGGTGTGTCAACTCAATAAAATATCTCACCAGAAGAAATTTGGTCTGTTGGAAAGTCTCCCCCCAGCTAAGGATCCTTTTGATCTTGTGTCTATAGACACAGTAGGTGGACTAAATTACTATAATTCCACAAAGAAATTCCTTCACATCATCGTAGATCATGCTACTAGATACATTTGGGCTTTCCCCTCAAAAAGTCAAACTACTGACTCATATATAAATTGCCTAAACAAAATTTTTCAAATACAAAAACCCAAACAATTTTTAAGTGACAGGGCACCATCATTTACTTCACCAAGATTTAGAAAATATTTGATTAACAATAACATTAAACAATTATTGACTTCATCATCAAGACCTCAGTGTAATGGGTTAAATGAACGACTTAACCAAACCATAATAACCAGGTTAAGATGTAAATTCAATAACTTGAAAGGAAAATCAATACCATGGACGAAATTGTTAGATTCAGTACTAAATGAATATAATAATACTCCCCATTCCATAACAGGCTATACTCCTACTTACCTTCTGTATGGTAAGCTCCTGATGTGGATGAACTTAAAAAAAAATAATTAAATATGAGTGATTGAATATTAATTAATTTATTTTTCTATTGTTTTTTGACCAAGAAAAGGTAAAATTCAATCTATCAAAAGATATGTAAATTTTGTTCGTTCAATTTCAATTTTAATTTTAGTTTTGCTTGAGTTGCATGTAAATATACTTAAGGAAGAAAAATAAACTTCTTTTTCTTTTATAAGTGCAGACTTCTTCTGTTTGATATAAATTTCTAGAAAATTAATTAAACATCAAAGTTAACAATGGCGACGAGGCTTTCGTTCGAACCTTATGTAATGAAAGAAGAACCTTTCGAAAACTATATTCAACGATTCAAACAGTACATTTTTGTGAATGAAATTGAAGGTAAGAAGATTGTTCCTTTTTTTATTATGTCTAT
Source organism: Cordylochernes scorpioides (assembly GCA_030710605.1). Lineage (NCBI taxonomy): Eukaryota > Metazoa > Arthropoda > Arachnida > Pseudoscorpiones > Chernetidae > Cordylochernes > Cordylochernes scorpioides. The sequence goes on along the minus strand of CP092866.1, from coordinate 73,598,878 downwards.
TGGACCAAATACTTATGGAATTCTGAAAGAATTGATCTCACCTAGAGATGTTTGTGCATTAGAATTTGAAGAAATTGTTAGTGTTCTACTTACTCATTTTACACCTAAGCTAAATATTATTTTTGAAAGATATGAGTTCAGCCAATTGATTCAGGAACATGGAGAAAAAATAGAAGAATATGTCCTTAAATTAAAAAAACAAGCTAATAAATGTAATTTTGGCTTAAATATTGAAGAACATCTAAGGGATAAATTCATTGCAGGCGTTTCTAATCAAGTTATTTTGAAAAGATTACTTCAAGAGCCTGAGCTCACTTTTAATATGGCAGTAAATATTGCTACCACAATAGAATCGGTAGATTGTAATGTGTTGAAAATGAAGTCTTATGCTGAAACTAAAGAAATAAACAAATTACATTCTAAATGCAAACATTGTGGAAAGATGAATCATCATTCGGACAGATGTTTTTTTAGAAATTCTTTCTGCTATTCTTGTAAACAATTGGGACATATATCGACTGTTTGTCATTCAAAATCTAAGAATGGATATTTTCAACCAAGAAAGAGCGAAGCATCTGCCCACGGAGAATCATTTTCGGGAAAGAATGGTGAGTCCATCAATAATATAGAATATCTGGCTAATAAATTTGAAAGTATTTTGTATGTCTTCGACATAAAATTCTTAGCAGAAATTGACACGGGTGCAGCTTTAACAACTATGTCAAAAGATCTATTTTTAAAATATTTTGAACATGTTAAATTATTTCCGTCTAAATGTTATTTAACCGATTATCAAGGAAAGGGCATTTCCTCTATTGGAGAATGTAAAGTAAAAGTAAGATATAAAAATAAAATAGGCCATTTAAACTTAATAGTAACAAATATTGAAAATAATAAATTTCTCATAGGAAAAGACTGGATAGTATATTTTGATATGGTACAAATTAATGTCCAACAAAATAATAATTTTGATACTAATTTTATTTTTAATAAATATTGTAAACTTTTCAAAGATATAGTCTTGCCAATAAAGGATATTTCCGTACACATTAATGTAAAAAATAATTTTGCACCAAAATTTTATAGATTTAGACCTGCTCCCTTTGCTATTAGAAATTTAATTGAAGAAGAACTATTATTTTTATTGAATAATGATATTATTGAAAATATAGTGGATAGCCCAATAGCTTCACCGCTAGTATGCGTCCCTAAGAAAAACGGCAAAATTAGAATTTGCGCGGACTTTAAAAGAACCTTAAATCCATTTATCGAGGATGTAAAGTATCCGATACCGAACATCGATAATGTTTTACATTCATTTTTTGGTAAAAGTATATTTAGTAAAATTGATCTTTCAAGCGCATACCATCAGATACTTCTAGACGAGGAATCTCAAAAATTGACAGTTATTTCTACCCATAAAGGCCTTTTTAAATATAAAAGGCTGCCCTTCGGTATCAAGTCCGGAGCAACTATTTTCCAAAGAACTATGGACAATATTTTTTCCGGTCTTAAAAATGTAATAATATATTTAGACGATATTCTTGTAGCATCGTCTGATGTAAATGAGCATATTTCAGATATTGAAACAGTCATGAATAAATTATCGGATTTTAATTTTTCAATTAATAAAGAAAAATCTTTGTTTTTTGTTGATGAAATCGATTATTTAGGACATAAAATAAATAAAAATGGAATCTATCCCCTTGAGGATAAACTGGACAGTATAAAAAAATGTCCTAAACCGAGTAACATTTCAGAATTGAAATCTTTCTTGGGCATGTTGTCATTCTACAGTAAATTCGTTAGAAATTTATCCATACATGCAAATCCTTTATTCTCTCTATTGAAAAGAAGTTATAATTGGATTTGGAAAAATGAACATGACCAGGCTTTCGAAAAATGTAAAAATTTGATTAGTACAAAAACTTGTTTGACGCATTATTCGCAAGATTTACCTCTTTATGTTACTTGTGATGCATCAAATTATGGTATTGGAGGATATATTTCCCATATTGTAGACGGCACTGAGAAACCAATTACTTTTGTTTCAAGAACACTAAATGACACAGAAAAGAAATATTCCCAAATAGAAAAAGAAGGATTAGCAATATTCTTTACCTTAAACAGGCTAAAACAATTCCTTTACGGAAGAAAATTTATTATTAATACAGATCACAAACCATTACTAGCCATTTTTGGCGATAAAAATAATTTACCAGCCTTAGTGGCAAATAGATTACATAGATGGTCACTCTCAATATCAAATTTTAATTTTGAATTAAGTATACTAAGGGAAGTGAAAAACCTCTTGCAGATTTTCTTTCAAGATTTCCAAATCCTGAAAAAGGGGAGAAGGAAGAGGAAATGGGAGAAATATTATTAATAGAAAATTCGATATTAGATTACGTCTTGGTATCGTACAAAACCCAAGAAGATCCAACTCTTAGAAAACTATATAAGTTAGTCAAGTACGATAGGTATGATGTTGACTCAGAGGTAGATATAAAACCTTATAATAGAATTAAAAACGAGATAACAATAGTAAGAAATTGCCTGTTTTTCGGAAATAGAATGATCATCCCCGATTCCTTAAGAGAATATGTTTTGAAAATCATCCATGAAAATCATATTGGAGTAAATAAAATGAAAACTCTGGCCAGAAGTTCTGTCTATTGGCCGGGAATGGATGAGCAAATTGAGAAACTGTCTAAAAGCTGTAGCACTTGTATGGAAAACACATCAAAGCTGCCAAAACAGGAATTTACCGAGTGGACTCCACCAAACAAAGTTTGGAAGAGAATTCATCTTGACTATTTCTATTTTGCGGGAAAAACTTTTTTGATATTGGTGGATGCGCATTCTAATTGGATAGAATGTCAAATGGTTCCAAATACATCGGCGGGATTCTGCATAGACTTTTTGAGAGAATGTTTAGCGAGATATGGTATCCCGGAGGTGGCGGGTAATGGATAATGGGCCCCCGTTTAGAAGTTATGAAATAAAGACATTTTTCGAAAGAAATGGCATACATGCGATGTTCAGCCCCGCTTACCATCCGGAGAGCAACGGACTAGCGGAAGTGTCTGTAAGAGAGATAAAAAAAACTATGAAAAGAATTATTTCGGAGGAAAGGGAATTGCCCCTTGAGTTTGCTTTGATTAAGGCTTTATATGCATATAGACTGAGTCCTTTGACTAGAACGGAGAAATCCCCGGCTGGAATATTTTTAAATCGCGAGATTAGAACGAAGATTTCCATGTTGAGCAAGAAATCAGTAAGAGTGGGGAGATTGAAAAATAAAAAACAGAACAATAGATACAAAGTAAATGATAGAGTAAGATACAGATGGATGGAAAGAGGAAAACCGAAATGGATGTTTGGGATTGTAAAGAGAATAGTGGGAAGCAACAGCTGTATGATAGAAACTGATGGAATAGAAAGGAAAGTACACACTAACTATATGAGGAGAAGTATGGAGAGAAAGGATGTTTCGTCATCAGAAGAAGGAGTAAGCTACCCAAGGCCTCAGACGTCAAGTCCCCTGACTCCTGCTACAATAGTAGCAGAATCTACACCTGGACCACCGACTGAATCTACACCTTCCCGGAGATATCCACTACGAGAGAGGAGACCACCGGATAGATATGTACCTTAATGAGTATTGCTATCTTAAAAAAGGGGGAGTTGATGTGGATGAACTTAAAAAAAAATAATTAAATATGAGTGATTGAATATTAATTAATTTATTTTTCTATTGTTTTTTGACCAAGAAAAGGTAAAATTCAATCTATCAAAAGATATGTAAATTTTGTTCGTTCAATTTCAATTTTAATTTTAGTTTTGCTTGAGTTGCATGTAAATATACTTAAGGAAGAAAAATAAACTTCTTTTTCTTTTATAAGTGCAGACTTCTTCTGTTTGATATAAATTTCTAGAAAATTAATTAAACATCAAAGTTAACAGCTCCCTTATGATCCCCCGTAAAAGAATCAGAATTTTACCCCCCTATAGACACTGCCAGAACAAATGCCTATAATAATACATTAAAATTTCATCAGATAAATAAAATTAGATATGATCAACATTATCAACCTTCCACCTTTAAAGTAGGCGATAAAGTTTGGTTACAAACCTTTTACCATCCAGATAACCGAAAATTAATGCCTCCAATGTCTGGGCCATTTACAATCTTAAAACAGATATCCCCAGTCAATTATGAAATTGATAAACCCCAATCTAATTTAGGAAAAACTACCATGGTAATTCATTCGTCCAAATTGAGGCCATACTACCCAAAAGAAGGATTTGAGTTAAAACTGACAAAAAGTAAAATACCCACTTTAGAGAAAAAACCAAGCTAACAAGTGGCACCTAAGGTAGTGAAAAGTAGAATCCCTCTTCTTACTAAATAATGGTAGGGAAATCTTAACATAAATAAGACAATACTAAAAATAACTACGCCTAAAAAGTGGGCCTTGAGAATATAATTTTTGTGCACAAATAAGATATACTATTTCAATATAAAACTGAGCTTTTAAAAAACACTCAAGGACTATGGAAGACTATATCTTTTTTCAGTTATAAATTATATATTAGATATAACTTGACACTTTTTCTTTTCAATTGTTGGAAATATTTTACATTTTGATTTTATTTGTTGAGAAATTCACTCATATGATTCTATATATTTTCCCTCACAAATTTTATATGGAACATTTCATATTCGAACATTCTTTTTTTTAATGTAAATAATAAAACTTCATGTGTAAATATTTTTAATTATGTGGAAATAACCCATTATTTTATGTTTTTATTCTGATCAAACCAAATAAATGTGAAACAAGATGTTGGATACCACTCGTCATTATGAGAAATAAATTTGTGATTTTCAAAGATATATATTTTTTTGGCATGTGGCAAAATACCTTTTGAATCTTGAGAGCCTGAGAAGGCCTACTCAATTCATGAGGTAAATCCCCTTATGAATTATAGGAAGGAGACACCTATAAATTCAAATAAGATTGGATAGTTTTCAGCTACTGTCAAACAAAGGTACAAATAAGAATATGTAGAATGAATAAAGAGAATCATTGATATAGTTTCAATTGGTATCCTCCATCTTAATTGATAATCTATGTAAATAATAATGATACTTTTTTTTTTTTACTTTGAAAATTACTCCCTAATTTTTATACTTGGAGGGAAGAAATGACATAATAAAAATCATATTTTTATTATTCATTAATATAATTATAATTTAAATTTTTAAGTGACACAGAGTTAATTCTATGATTATTTAAATTATAATTATATTAATGAATAATAAAAATCATATTTTTATTATGTCATATACATTACAAACTTTAAATGCATAATATAATTAATAATGAAGGCGATCCACAGGTTTAACAATTCGTCCACTGGCCGTCTTCTGAGTCGTTAGAGGGATAATCCACAACTGGGGTCTTTTCATTTTCAACCAGTTCCTCCCCCGAAAAGGTCGGCGTCGATGGGTCGGCTGGATATTGCACTGCATATCCTTTTCGTAGATGGAACCTGTTTCGACGTAAAGTCCCAACTGGAGTATCAACCATATACGACCTTGGTGTCGATGCTTTCTTCTTTACAATCCCCCAGGTTCGCATATCTGTAATCCAAACCGTGTCACCTTCGGATAGCTCCTCCATGTCCGTAGCTCCGCAGCGTCGATCATATCTGGATTTCATATCCTTTCTCCTTCTCCCCTCCTTTCTTTTCAGGGTCTGAGAGTCCACCAACTTTGGATTAAGATTCTCTGGTGCAATTGGCAAGGTCGTTCGGAGTTTACGTCCCATAAGAAGCTCAGCGGGGCTGTAACCATTCTCCAAAGGGGTCGATCGATACTCCAGGAGTCCAAGCGATGGGTCTTGATTTTTCTTGAGGATCAACTTAGCAATTTTCACAACTGCTTCTGCCATCCCATTGCTCTGCGGGAATCGAGGACTTGAAGTGACATGTGTGAATCCGTACTGCCTTGCGAAATTTGCAAATTCACGAGCAGCTCCAAATTGCGTCCCATTATCGCTTACAACAGTTTCTGGTACTCCATGTCGGCAAATATGGATTGCAACTACGCACCACCACATTGGCTGTGAGCCGATCCAGCTGAACCACTTCAGGAAATCGAGAATAATAGTCAATGACGACTAGATACCACTTATTCTCGAACTTGAACAAATCCATTCCAATCTTTTGCCACGGTCGTGTAGGAAAGTTGGTCGGTATCAAAGGTTCATGTTTTGAGACGGCTTCCTGGATACAGACACTGCACTTTCTGACCGTTTCCGCGATCTCTTCCGAAATTCCAGGCCACCATACCGTCTCACGTGCGCGAAGTCTTGTTTTTGTAATCCCAAAGTGCCCAGCGTGCAACTTATCTAGGATCTCCAGTTTCATACTTGCTGGAATAACAAGACGACAGCTACGCATCAGTAGTCCATTTTGAACGCCGAGTTCATCCTTGACATGCCAATAAGAGAGCAGAGCCTGTGACATCTTCTTATCTGGCCAGCCTTGCTCAAGGTAGTTGACTACTGCTTTCAGGGTCATATCTTCTTGTTGAGCTTCAAAAATCTTTGTCAACATCTCGTCTTTGTCGGTTATACTCGAGAGAACTGCATTTACATGCGCTGAGGTTGGCCGTTCGTCATCACCTCCCTCGGTTGTAAGAAGTGGTTGTCTGGATAATGCATCGGCGTCGAGCAGCTCCTTTCCAGGGATGTCCAATCTTGTCTTGAGCTTCTCCATCAAAGGTATTGGTACCCGTCGAGGAGTATGCACAGCATATGGTTTTGCTCCAGGTTTCAATTTGATTTCGTAAGGGTTTCCGATCTGTCCCAGTCCTTCAAATACTTCAGGGAATTCCTTGATTGGGTTAATTCTCGTCGCAACCACTTCAATCCGCCTCGCCAGGTTCAAGAGCTCACATGCCGGCGACTCAGAAGAGGTTCACTCAAACGACGAATGACATAAATCTTCTCCTTGATTTCATAATTGCCATTTCGCAGCGTTGATATAAACATACCCACAGTCTGAAGTTCGGAGAATTCAGCAGCTCTAATGTTGATATCACTTTCCACTAGCCGTTGCTCTCCCATAATCTTCTTGAAGAGACACAGAGGAACTCACGTAACATCCGCCTGGGAGTCGAGCTTAAACTTCACCTTTTTCCCATTCACTTGGATTTCTGCTGTCCATCGCCTCCTGCACTCGCCTTCATCATCATCGAGATTAGATGAATCCTCCACAGCTGAGACCTCCAGGAGAAAACCAATTTCTTCATCAAGTTCAGAAACAGCTTTGACTTCCGCAGTCTTCGCCTGCTTATCTGGGCAGCAATTTGCAAAATGGCCAGTTTTTGAACATAGGTTACATCTTTGTCCTTCAGCACGCAGGCCTGTCCTTCCCTGTGGGTGAAACCTCCGCATTTTGGACATCGTGATCTTGTTTTGTCTGACTTCTCCTTCTTCCTCGAAGGCTGCTGTTGTTGTTTCGGTGATTGTTTCTTCGAGTTGAACTTCACCTGATTGAACTTATGGCTTGTTGAGGGACGCTGCTGGTCGACTTGCTGCTGTCGAACGGCTTCCTGCTGTCGAACCATTTTCATCGCCTTTTCCAAAGTCAGTTCGCTGTCCAACTGCATTCTTTCAGATAAAGCTTTGTCCCTCACTCCAACCACTATTCGGTCACGGATCAACTGCTCATGAAGACCCTCAAATTCGCAACTATCAGCCAATTTGTACAATGAAGTGATGAATTCGTCCACTGGCTCCCGATCCTCTTGGATTCTTGAATTAAATTTCGCACGTTCGTAGATAATATTCTTTCTGACACAGAAGTGGCTGTCGAACGCCTTGAGGACGGAATCAATTTTCGTTGCCTCTTCCTCCTTTTCGAACTTGAAGGTCCTGAATATATCATCCGCGCGGTCACCCATCAAGTACATGAACAAATCGATCTTGTCCGCCTCCTCTTTCTTCTTCATTCCACTGACCACGAGGTATCGTTCGAATCTCTTCCTCCATTTGGGCCATTCGTTGGGAGTCGAGAAGTCGAAAGTTTCTGGAGGTTGAATCTGAGCCATGTTGAATTATCTTCCAAGGTACGCAAAAATCGATATTTTGCAATATACGGGTTCGTATTTTATCCAGTTATCGCTGCCACCATGTTTTAATGTCCATCCATACAGAGTTCAAAACAACAACTGACTCACCCGTGCAGGCAAGGTCACGCTCCGCTGCGTCACGTGGGAAAACATACGTAGATGTTCTCGTACATGTTCTCAGCACAACTCCCAAGAACAGGGATGCGATATGAAGCCGGGCTGTTGGCTCTGTTTAGAGGACAACAAGAGGTAAGGAGGAAATATGACTCTAATCATCGCCCCCGGAGTACGCAGTGCTTGGTGAAAGCCTGGTATGTGAACGCGAGGCGATGGTAGAGAGGCAAACAAGGAGGTGTGGAGGTTCGTGCAGCTAAATTGCGCTCGTTCGAGGAGGAACTCCGAGGAGATAGACCGGATCATTAAAAGTGATCGCCCTCATGTTATCCTGGTGCAGGAGATGTACTTGGAGGATGACGAGGGGATGGGTCTAGATCCTCGTCACAGTTTTTTCTCTAGAGAGTGCAACAAGGCCGCCTTACTGGTCCGAGGAGATCTTCCTTGTTTAGGTTGTGGGTCCTGGGTGGAGGCGGTGGCTGTACAGATCGAGGCAGCGGATCTAATACTGGTCTACCTCTCTACGTACATACCACCTCAGGACAACGACCTCGGTAAGCTGGACTTCCTAAATGATTTTTGGTTGGGAAGGGGATTTTAACGCGCGCACCTAGCTGTTTTGGGGACAGGGAGAAAATTCTAAAGGAAAGGCACTGGTTGATCTTGTTATTGGTCAGAGTCTGAAGATTTTGAATGTCTATGGTGAATCGACGTTTGCCACGGCAAAACGGTGAAAGCATCATAGACTTCTCCCTGGCAAGAACGAGCAGGATGCAGCGTTTGAGGTGGGAAACGGACCCCACGGACGTAAGCGACCACAAACTCATCAGGTTTGAGACCAGCTGTGAAGTGGAAACGCCATCAGTGGAGAGAGTTTCTCGGTACAGCATCAGGGGACCTAACCTTGAAAGATTCAGACACCGGTTTGCTTGCACACTTGGGTATAGATTGGCTGGAGCAGTTGACAGAATTTCTATTAATAGCATGGTCAATGAGCTCCACCAGGATATAACCAAAATGTGCAAAACCTTGGGGCCTGGATCTGAAAAATTTACCGCATTTAAAAGGTTTAAACAGCCTTGGTCAACCGAGGACTGGAGATCGAGAGGAAGAGAGTCAGGGCCATGAGGAAGCTCTTCCAGAATAGTACGGGCGAAGAGATAGTTAGGAGAAGAATAGCTTTCCAGAAGGTCTCAGCAGGGTACAAGAGACACACCAAAAGGGCGAAGAGGAAACACTGGAGGGAGCAGTGCAAAACCGTACTGGAGATTAATCCATACGGTCTCCCATACAGGGCTGTCTCTGGGAAGATAAGGTGCTCCGCTAACTTGAGGCTACTTGAAGGGGAAGATGGGTTCAAGACCCGGGACCTGAAGGAGACCTGGACCTCATCTTGGATCGGCACTTCAGAAACGAGGAACCAGAGGACGAGATCTCTTTGACCACTTGTGGTTTGGTGGATCCGCTCTTTTCTGAGAATGAGGTGAAACTGACGGCTTTCAAGTTCGGGAAAAGGAGATCTCCTGGTCCCGACGGGATCGATAACACGGTCGTGAAAGCCCTGGTAAGGATGCACCCATCGCTTCTTGCCAGGTTATTCAATAGGTGCCTGGATACTGGTACTTTTCCTGAGGCATGGAAGGTTGCCCCAGTAGTGCTTCTGGAAAAGTCTGGTAGAAAGGGTAATTCTCCTAATGATTATCGTCCGCTTTGTTTACTAGCGTGTCTAGGTAAGGTCCTGGATAGCCTACTAGCTCAGCGCCTCAAGCACTGGCTAGAGAGTAATCAGATCCTTTCCTCTTTCCAACATGGTTTTAGGGAAGGCAAATCCACAACCACAGCTCTGAACGAGGTGTTAGAGGGGTTGAGATGGGTTTAAATAAGGGTGCTTGGGTCTTCTCGTAGCGCTGGACATTGATGGCGCGTTCAACTCCATGAGCTGGAACAAGCTGATGAGAAATTTGATAGACATGGGTTGTCCAGATAATTTGTGCAGCTTGGTTCGTGACTTCCTGAGGGATATACGGATTAGCCTCAGTTTTGGTGGCGAAAGTTGGAAAGAAACTGTGCCAGGGCTCTTGCTGCGGACCTATTCTGTTGAATATCTTGGTAAACACCTTTTTCCAGGAGGAGCTACCTGAGGAAGCCAGGCTGGTTCTCTATGCCGACGAACAGTTCCTCATCATTAAGGCTGCTTCGAGAGCGAAGGCTAAGAAGTATGTTGAAACTTCTCTCCAAATCCTCTCGAACTTTGCCCCATGACTCTGGCCTTAAGTTCAATGTCTCCAAAACTAAAGCTCTCAGCTTAAGTCTAGGGACATAAGAACTAAAAGGAAAGGGATCAAATGGGAACACAAGCCGGCTATCCAGATGAAAGAACGGAGAGTAGCGTTGGTCAATAGGATGACCATCCTGGGGGTAGTCATTGATGACAAGATGGGTTGGCAATATCAGGCAGAGGAGATGGTGGCGAGAGGCAGGGAGGCGTTGTGCAGGCCTGTCCTGGTTGGCTCTCAATGGGGGGGGGGGGGGAAAGGAGGGTACTATTTTTAGGAACCTCTACCTCTCCTGTGTCGAGCCAATCCTGCTATTTGCTTCCAGGGCTTGGTGGTGCCGAAGCAGGGATCAGAAGGTGGCGACAACTCTAGAGAGAGTGCAGAAGACAGCGGCACTCAGAATCACAGGGGGATATCGCACTACCAGCAGTGAGGCCTTTTTGGTCCTCGCTGGGCTTATTCCCCTGGGATTGAAACTAGAGGAGGAGACCATCTGACAGAAGATCTGGGAGAACAGGGAAGATGCCTTGGGACTTGAAAGCGGGTGCCCTGGATGGAATAGGGACCCAAGGAAGCCTCTGCAGTGGTTGTCAAAGTGGAATTGGAGTCCTGGAGGGCCGAAAGAGATTGACACGGAGGTTTCACTGATGGGAGTAAGTCTGGAACCAATACTGGAGCTGGGGTAGTGATTTTCACTAATGGAGAGCTGATCTTCCAAGAAGGCTTAACACTCAGAATTGACGAATTGGTCATTTCAGCCGAGCTGGTTACGATCAGGGAAGCCCTCAGAGTGTGTGCCGAGAAGAACTTCAGCCCGGACCCGCCTCTATTCAGATTGTATGTCGGCCCTCGTCGCCATCAATCTGGAAAAAGGGCAACTCGCGCATCAATAATCCAGGAGCTGGCGATGATGACGCGGGCTCCGGAGTTCCCTTGGTTTAGGGGACACGGCCTCATCGAAGGTAATGAGTTCGCAGACAGGCTCGCTAAGGCAGGATGCTTTGAAGGTAGTTCAGTGAGGACCCCAGTGACAGGGAAGGAAGTGTATAGGAGGATCAGAGGGCACGTCCAGGACTTATGGTTGGACAGATGGAGGAACAGTGAGAATGGGGAGAGAGGTATTCAATTGGGTAACAACACCCAAGTACCTCTGTAAGGTAATGAAGGTAATGTCCCACAAACTCATTAGGATAGTTCGGGACATGGGCCCTTCCCAGGAGTCTCCACAGATTTAAAATTGAAAGCAATCCTGATTGCGTCTGTGGAGAAAGAGATGTGGATGCACACCACTGCGTCTTGGATTGTCCAAGGGTAGTAGGTGTGCAGGAAGAGAGAAGGAGGGCGAGGGGCGCGATCAAGAGTAAGCTGCTGAGAAATCACAGCAAGCTTCTTGAGAAAGCCCACTGTCGGCTTGGCACTGAGCTTTTCCTCATCTGTGAGTGAACAGAGTCGACCGGTGGCCGCCTCCCCGCGATCCCCGCTGGACACAGTAGATAGTTTCCTATTTTGCTGTGACTAAAGGCCACCGGTATAGAAATCCTTCCAGACACGTTGTCTGGAAGGTGGTGACATTTTTACAGTCATGAATAATATTTCGGGCCTTTTTTTTTTCAACTTTCTTATCTTTTATTTCAAATTTGATTTTACTACTTATTTGATATGAATTACCTAAAAGATTGGCAGCAATTTTCTCATTAGTTGCTAGGGGTACCATCTGTATTCTTAATCATATTTGTTTTTTCAGTTTGTCAGTGGGATCTGTCAATTGTTTTGAGTTTTCTATTTTCAATCCAATTACTTAGTCTATTTTTTAATATGGATGTAAAAAGTTTTGGCAAGTTGCTTATAAGGGAAATGCCCCTATAATTTGATGGTGTATTTGGATCACCATTTTTGAATATTGGTTGGATGATGGTTTTTGACCACTGTGAAGGAACTTGGATTTAGTTAATATTTTATTGAATAAGTTAGATAAAAGAATTAAACTATTCTCAGGTAGGGTTTTGATAGCTTCATTTGGGATACTATCGTAACCTGCTGCTTTATTGTTTTTTAAGCTAGTGATTTCTCTCGCAATTTCCAAAAGTGAAATTTCGGCGTCCAGCTCGGGGTCAATAGGAATTAGTAGAGTAGGTATATCAGCCACAATTCTTTGAGGAGGCGACAATAAAGCCTGATAGAAGGATTCCCACTCTGAGATGTCAATATTTCCTTTTGTGCTATGCCATTTCTTAAAGGACGCAATTGTTTTCCAAAATTCGGCAGAGTCCCTAACATTGCTAAGGGCAGCTTGAACAGAATCAGAGTATCTGTTCTTTTTGTATTTGAGCAATGATAGATATTTGCATTTACTCGTAATAAACAAATCTTTGTAAATAGGAGTATTGAGAGTCAATTATAACTTAAGATTTTTTTTCATATATTTTTTTGCTGTATAACATTCCCCGTCAAACCATGGCTTAGACCGCGAACTATCCGCTCTTCCCCCTGTTAGCATTCCTGCTCTCACCATTGATGTTTGAATCCTGCTAGTAAGAGTGTCAGCACATAGATCTATTGTAGCGTCTTCCGGTAGTTGGAGAGCATTTAAGTCTTCGAGACAAAGTTCATATGTCGAAGCTTTATTTATTGACCAGGTAAATTTTTTTTACAGGAATATACTCTAAAGGTAGGCTTTTCACTTTTGTATTGTCTGATCCGTTTAGTTTTAGAAGAAGTGGCAAATGATCGGAGTAAGGCAAACTTTCGATACTTAGGTCATGAACAAGTTCCAGTCATGGAATTCGGGTAATCTTTACACAAGGGGATAAGAAACAACAACACAAGTTCCAGTAGTGCAGGAGAAACCATTAATAAGTCTAAAACTGAAGACCCCTGATGTGAGATAAAAGTATAGCATCCGTTTTTATCACTAATAGATCTTCCGTTTAGTATAGTGAGGGAGTTATCATCAAGGAAATCGACAAGAGTCTCAGCCAGGGGGGACACGGTTGAATCTCTGGAGGTACGGTAGGCTGAAAGCAGAGCTGGGGTCTGGAACAAGTTGTAGAAAGCACCCAAGTAGCCAATGCGAATATTTAAATCACCGCCTAAAACTATTTTGAATCCTTGTTGTATTTTATTTTCAACATAGCAAAACATTTTTTTCTAATTTTCTAGCTGTAATTCGCTTGGGGGTAAGTAAACAAAAATTGTACACACTAGGGGTGAGTCTGCTATTGAAACCAGTCTAAATATAACCGATATCCATTTAGGCTCAATTTCAACTTTGTAGATTAAGCCTTGGATTTCTTTTCTAATTCCTACAAGGATTCCTCCAGAGCTTCTCCCTCGGTTCGAAAGTTTAACAGCTGGTGATTGGTAAAACTCAAAATCGTCTACAGCTAGGTCAAGTAAATAGTGGCACCAGGTTTCAGTTACAGCAAAAATATCAAACGATTTCAAGTAATCGAAGAGAGAGAAGACCGAAGTAATTCTAAAAAATCCATTTATATTCCAGTATATGATCTTTAAGGGATTACCTTTTGCTTTTAAAGGCTTATTTTTAGGGTAATTTGAGTGGCAATGATTAACTGAGCATGTATTTCGGGTTTTCCTATTTGGCGGCAAGATTGGATGATCTATTGATAGTCTCTGTGTATTTCTATCAAATTGTTATAGTTCAGCACCCTCCTTGGTAGTAATTTTACCATTAGAAGCTTGGTAAACCGTTCCATTAACAATCAGTTTGTTATCTCTTAGTTTTGCATTGATTCCTTTATTTAAGAGTTCTTTCCGTTTAGAAATCAATATTCTGCGTTGTTCTCTGATGCTAGGGGAGTAATCCTTGTTCACGAAGACGTTTAAATCTTTAAGTTTGAATGAATTTTTTAATATCTTCATTCTCTCACTGTGTTCGGAAACCTCGACCAAAATTGGGGCTTTATCTCTTTTGGATAGCCTCCAGCACTTGGAAACATCGATCTCATCGGAAATTTGCATCTTGTCCTTTAATAATATTTTTATTTTGACGCAGGATTCGTTCGAAGTTTCTGTACCACTACCTTCAATGCCATAAAAAAACTACGTTCTTCTCTCAGTTTTTCATCTCTAAAAACTCAACTCGCCTCTCGAATTCGCTAATCTTTTTTGCGTTCGATGCAACAGCACACGTGGTATCTTCTAGGGAAGACTCGAGCTGCTCTACACGGGAGTCGAATTTCTGCATACCTAGTTCAATCGAAGATAGCCTCGATTCTATTTTTGATCCCCAGTCGTCAATTTTAACAGTAAGTGCCGCAATCAGTTCTCTTAAATCTTTCTCCATCGAAGTTTCTAGCGTTGTTTGTCTGGTAGCTTTAGGGCCTGGATTACTTTCGATACCCGAAATTAGTAGCAATGAAAGTATGATTATTCTCAGATTTGATTTACGAAAACGAACGTATCGAGTAAGATGAATGTTTTTCACTTGATCTAGGTCAGCCACTTTATCGAAATTTGCATCATTGTCGTCAATCAAGTCCAGATTTGCATAATCAAGAAACAAGCAAGCTCGCAGCTTTAACTGACACGTAATGGATAAAAGTAAAGTCGTGGTTAAATTCATTTTCAAAATCTAATTTCTACTCTATGGCTGAACCAGCACAATTTTTTTTTTTTTTAAATAAGAGGGATAAAAGGCAAAAGATATGAAGAAATAATAGTATTTGGCGAGAGCCGTAGTTACCTGCTGCCTCTTCGGTTGGCCACCTAACGGGGAATCCCTGATGATGTATATATATTGTAATTAACCACTTTGTGCACCGAATCGTGACTTCGCCACTGGAAGGGGAGTACTGTGGGGGCCGAGAGACTTCCTTCCTGCCTGCTAGGATGACGGACCACGCCGTCAGCAAACATACAAGTGGGGACATGAAATAGGAGATGACCACCGCTGTGCGGCGCGGCGGAGATCACCGGAAGTGAAGGAGAACAAGAATAGACTTTCTAGGGTGTTGTCCTTTTGCCTTCCCATATAAAATGTAGCTAATAAGTAATACCAATAAAACACTAACTTTGAAATACTTTCTGGGCCATCGCTGGACTAATAAATCGACACACCACAAATCTTTAAATAAAAAGGCATATATTGGATCAAAATATCATTTAATAAAATATTGGTAAAATAAATGATATTTTGATATTTTTATTTAAATATTTTATAATTTATCATATTATATATATTAACAATAATGTATGTCAATCATACATTCAAAAATGTTTGAACTGTGTGTGCATATAGAACATTTAAATACAAAATATATTTTAAAATAAATGATCATTTTTGAAAAATACATTGTTAAATATGTAAATTAAAGCATTTAAATTAAATGTGCGTAAAGAAGGGTGAAAAGGGTTATTGAAAAAAAATTATCTTAATTTATTGTGGGGATAAACTAACTATTAGTGCAATAAAAATATCTTAATGAAAAGTAATTAAAGAGTACAATTTGGAATATAGATAAAGTAGAAACTTAAGGTAATAAGGTCAAATTAATATAATTTGGATGTGGCCCTGCTTATAATAAAAAGTATAATTTATAAATATATTTAATTCATGTGGGGGGGGGGGGGGGAAGAGATCAAAAAAGGGTTTTTTAAAGTTGTTTAGAAAATAAGTTCTCTCATGATAAAAAAAAAAAAAGATTAACTTTGTACAATAGACTCAATCTCTGTAACCATCATATGCAATTACACTAAGTTTCAGGATCCCAACAACACGTCCTCTACAAGATGTGGAGTTGAAGATGAAATGTTGTACCAGCTGGGATGTGATACTCCAGAAGCTTTTAGATTTGGACTTGTTAACTTCATATGTGAGTGGTGCATTCAGTTTTTGTTCAGTTTAACAAAAATTATTTCAAAAAACACAAATATACACTTGAAGTAATACTATTTTTTCTTCATGAATACATTTGTAGGGGCTCTGTAGATCTCTTGGCTGTCTCAAGGCCAAGTTTCCAACTTGATTACATCATCTTCCTGCAACATTCAAACAGTAATTATATCACTTCTTTGTAAAGTCATAACAAAAAAAGTAAACATTTTGATGGGGAGAAAATCAAAATTATTATTATACTACAAACTGTACTTTTGTCTGATCTAGGTAACAACACTTTTACCAAAGCATCAAATACTATTTATTTATTTGGATTTGGTGTTATTACCTTGTGTTTATAATAAATATTCCAAATTGTACCATTTCAAAATAAAACAAAAGAAAGATGGAAGAAAAGTTCAACAGAAATTTCCAGACTCAAAAACGGACCAAACATTGGGGGTGTGTACAAAGAGAATTAATTAGAAAGACCCCAATATGTACTAGATGTTATCAAACATAGGCTTCCCCCGGCTACATTATATTGTACAGGTTAGCTCCCCAGCAGAAAGGATCTCCATACACAATAGAAGGATTGGTAGATAGTTCAAACTCCATGACCATTACAGAAGGGGTATTAACTCAGTATAACTTCCATAACACCACCTATAATTCAATTGTTTTCTCTGTCCACATTTTACATACTCTAAACTAATCAACTATAAGCACTTTTAAGCACATATACACCTTAATTCAACAGAACCTATCCCTCAGGAGTGTTGATTTAGAGATTTGTGAATATGTGCATTATTTTTCAAAAGTACAGTAGAACCTCCCTGTAAAGGATATCTAATTGCAGAGCCAAAGTGTCCTTTAGGGAGAGATGTTCTCTTACCGGAGATTTGCTAAATTGTAAAAATGGTAATTTTTCAAATGAAAACTGTCCTTTGTGGAGAGGTGTCAGCTAGCGGGGTGTCCGCTAAAGAGAAGTTCTACTGTATTTCAAGTATAATATGTGAAAAGAAAATTAATATTTAATATATGCACCAAAAGAGGCACCTCTCTTTTTAAAAAATGCATTAGAACAATCATTTTTGTTCATCACCCAGCACAGAATGTAATGGTGGGGAGATAGAATGAGACACAACACACAGGGGGTTGGTGGAAGGGTGGTCTAAACTGTTGGTTTTCGACGGCTACGACCTGGGATCGAATCCCGCATTGGGCACTTTTTCTAATTTGAAAAAAAAAAAAAATGTTCCAATGGCCCCCAATTCTTGCAAAATTCTAACCCCAACAGTGAGTGCAAGTAACCAAACAGGGCTCTGGCACATTTGTAAGTGCAAAGTCGAAGTGCTTTTCACAGGTGTAGACATGTGGTGCACTTACAGTAAAAGCAGTCACCAACTTCTACCCACCATGATTATCATGGCCTGTACCACGTGTACTTGGGATAAGCAAAAAATAACCAGTTTTGGTAAATTCAGGCAAAAAGCCAACAACCTGTATTCTCTGCTTTAGTGCTATGGCCTTCGTCAGTACATGGGCAGTTTAATTACATCCTACTTTATCACAAGCATTACGTTTTGTAAGTGATAACAAAAAATATATTATTATAATGCATAAGGTAATAAGACCAAATCCAAATAAATAAATAGTGTGTGACGTTTCGGTAACAGCGTTGTTACCATCTTCAGACAAAAGTACTGAATGTGTACCATCTGAAGATGGTAACAACGCTGTTACCGAAATGTCACACACTATTTATTTATTTGGATTTGGTCTTATTACCTTTTGTTTATAATCTATAACCCAAATTGTGTCTAATTATTTTAATGCATGTTTAAAAGTGAAAGGAACTCCGCCTTTGCCGGTCCCAAGCCCGGATGAAAAAGGAGGAGGGGGAGCAGTAATAAGCTCACTAAAAAACTGGGTTCAGCTGGCCCGGCTGATAGTACCCTGTAAGGGCTCCTAATCCAGGGATATTTTTAATGAGCAGCGTTTGTACTCCATGTTAGGAGCAGCTGCACATGGCGTCTGTTCCTCATGTCAGAGGTGGCCATTTCTTTTGGAGGTAAGTTGGCCTGCCACTGAGTAGTGCTCCCAGTCTAAATGACAAAGGCAGACACATTCTACTTCACCCAGTGTGGAGATAAGAAAGAAGAAGAAAAGTGAAAGGTGCCACTCTTTTGTAACATGAATACCATTCTCTCGCAACTCTATGCTGCACATATCTAATATAGTGTCCTTTTCTATGTACTAACAAGAGTCAAAGCCATCTTCAAGTGGGGCATTTGCTATTTCTGTTGTTGGGACAGAGTTATTTACTCAAATGTTCGGCAAAGGTTACTAGATGGCATCCATATAAGTTTGTTGTAATAGTGAGGTAGAAAAATATTTAAAGCATTTGGGAGAAGAAAAACTATTCAGATAATAATTAGAACTATACTTATAGAGAGCGCCTTCCATACATGAAGATAAAAATTCAAAGCACGACTCCAAAGAATTCATTAGTCACACTGTCACAATATTCTACAACTGTGCTAATAACAGTGAAAATTGCTCATAGAATTACGAATAAAAGAAGATAACTTCTTCAAGGTGCCTCTCTTATACACATCTCTAAAATAAAAGAGAGGGATTGCAGGAGATTTTTACTTTCTTTTTATTCATAAACACTCTGTTAATGTGGCCATTATTCAAAATCCATGCAACAAACTTCAACATCATTTTTAAATATTTTTCTACAATTATAAATTGATATAGAGAGAGGGAGCAATCTCTTAAAATATTTTGAGAAAAAAAAAATTTCTTTCACAGAGAACCAGATAGGACTATTTTATATTGTAGCAAAATATTTTTATTATTACAGATTAATTTGGATATTTATATTTTGCTACTCCAAGGTAATAAGACCAAATCCAAATAAATATTTATTTATTTATTTGGATTTGGTCTTATTACTTGTGTTTATAACTACAATACAAATTGTGCCTTATTATTTTGCTACTCTGTAAACTTCCCTCATTGCCTCTTTGGTATTTCATGAAGTTTGTCTACCCTAATTTTATATGTAACATGGTGGAGATGCTGGGTAGATTAGGGAAGACAAAACTGAAGGTCGCCCGAATACCTTGGACGCTATGATCTACATTTTCACTGGTATTTTATAAATTTAAGCTTGATCTTGCCATAAATAAATTGCTGTATCATTCTGAAGTTTGTCTTTCCTAATTTCCTACACGACAATATAATTAAACTCTCTACCTTGTTGATCCATCTCTCATCAACCACTGCACAAAGTGAATAGAGTGGAGGAGGTGCCAGCTTTTGTTTGATACCTAAGTGTGGATGATGCAACGGGAGAATTCTACAAAAGGAAGACGAGTACAAAGGAGAGAAAGACCAGCTGTTATTCAGACAGCCTTCAATGTTAGGACATAAATGTAAGATCTTAATCAAAATGTGCTAAATTTGTTGTAGAATTTAACTAATATATTTTATAAAACCCAGTGAAACCTTCCTTATCATGGTGAAACCATCAGGCTTCCAGGGCTTCCTTTCAAGATGGTACAATTCTCCTGTGCAATTCCCTGGAAGTCTGATATTTGCACCTTGATATTGATACAAAGGATTATTTTATTAACTAGTGGAACCTTGTAATAAGAAACTCTTTGTAATATTAACTTGGTTATTTTATAACATCATAATTCTATGGCCCCAATTATTTTAGCAATGGGTATAACATCATAATTTTGTCAATCTCAGAGGGAAGGAAAAATGTGTGTGTGTTATGTAGATGAGAAGTACATGGATATATAGACAAGAGGTAGAGAGAAAGTAGAAATCTAGATAACGCAGAACAAGAGCATGTACTAATGTACAAAGTTTTTATATTTTCAAATGTGTAGAATCTAAATAGAAATAATATGTGTTTCTGACTGAATTTGCCCCCATAATGGGACAAATCCCCTTGTGAAAACACAAAGTGCCATTTCCAAGAAAATATCTACAAGGCCTTGGAAGCTACTTAAAACAGAGACTGATAACAGACAGAAACTGATATCTTTGTCGTCTACTCCAATTTCTAGTAAACCAATCCCCTCCAGTTGTTGTCATCTAGAGTACTTCGGCCCATCTGTTCCACCAGGAAATTTCAGGGCCAAGACAATTCTATACAGAAATTTTACTCCACTAACCTCATTTATTCCATTTAGTTGTCTCTGAAATTTATATTTTCCTTTTTTATCCCAATCTAAAATCGCAGCAAGAACTATTGACACAGTTCAAGCATTAATGACTGAAAAATTGACAATTTGGAATTGAGAACATGTGATCTTTTACAAAGAACCAGTTCAGAAAAACTCAGAAATATTGGTTCATTCTACAGGCCACACAGAAATTTTGGCAATATTAGATACTTGGGAGAATTTGAATGCAATTAATTTATCAATCACGTTACTTTTGTAAATACATTATATATTCAGAAAGAAGAGAGAGACTGCCTCCTTAACAACATGACACCTTAACTGATAATTACCTTATGATCTTAAATGATAAGGTACAATTTTAGATTATAGATTAGAAACATAAAATAACAAGAACAAATCCAAATAAATAAAAAGTGTGTGACATTTTGGTAACAGCATTGTTACCCTCAACATTCAGTACTTCAGTCAGTAGCTCCATAACACATTTTGGTTTGCATTAGATACACTAAACAAGACCTTACATTCTGTTTATAATCAAATAGCTCAAGGAGAATGGACTCATGGAATTTGTGTAATCTTTGCACAAGGGAATAAGAAACAACATTTGTCTGATGATAGTAATAACTTTGTTACCGAAACTTCACACATTATTTATTTATTTGTATTTGGTCTTGTTAGATTATGTATAACACTGTAACCTCCAATGAGCCAGATCAGGTGAGACCAAGACTATACCTGACACCTCCATGATAGGTTCTAGAGTATCTCAGAAGAATCAATAATCAGTGACATTGTGTCTTACCACCATGGTACTTGTAGCCTCCATCAGGAGCTTCAGGCATTGCAAAAGAATGACAGCTAACCATTTCAAGCTGGTACATTTCTCCTGTACACAAATATGGTGAAATTAAGAGTCAAAGACCATATTTTTAAAAATGTATACATGTGGTAACCGAGAGGGCAGTCAAGGTGTGGTAGAGTTTTCCAATACCTCTCTGCTCCTTGGAAGACCTTTCACAGCTCTTACAGATTACCGGCAGTCGTGGTCGAGGCAGAATGGAAAACTTGGGATTGTCCACACAAAAAATGAAGGGATACAGTTGTACTAGGAAAGTTCCATGAACAGAAAGAGTTGAGATAAGCAGCATGAGATTAAGAAGATTGGCTTACTGTTCTATGGCAGCATGATCAAACCTCGGAAGATGAAGTAACGTAGGCTTCTGCGGACATGGAAGTGGCTATCCATTTCCGGAATTTTAGGGCTTTATAATGGGCCTTTGACTGACATAATATTGGGGGAATCAAGTAGTAAAGGTACTCTTTTAACAACCTTCTGGAAACTTCTGACATCTTTAAGCCTCATTCTTAAACGTTGTTGGACTTCTATATCTCACTCTCTGCTATATATTTAACTCAACCCTTCTATTACACAGTTTCATTTTATTATCTCCAGTTTGTACATAGTACATTACATATTGTAATGCAATGGTGTATTTATAACATATGCGTATAATTAGTTACAGAGGTGTTTCTACTATACAACACATTTTACATCATACAATCTTGTTATATTACACCAATAAGTGGTTGTTGGTTCAAATTTTCATATACATGTGGTTTTTTTAGACATTATTTAAACACAATACTACGCCATCTATATTTGAAATTATCTATATAATGCTCCTATTTCTTTTTAAAAATATAATGATTTTCCACAAAGGCCTTCTTGTAATATAAGTGATCTATTTATACTGTATTAAGAACTAAATGCAGAGATGTAAGATAAAATTTTTATGGCCAGGAATTTACCACCAAATTTCTTTAATTCAACACCCCAAGGGATTAGATTTTCAGTTGAATTAAACTCAGTATTTTATAAATTGTTGTGTGTCAACAAGTAGAGCTGACCGAATGGTGCTCGTGACCGGAAACTTTTGTTTCATAATTTATTATATTAGAAACTCTATTTCATTGCATTTTAATTTTTATTTATTTTATTCTTTTATTATTATTATTTGTTTTAATTATATCAGAAATGGCACCACATATATGACGGGTATTATTCTATTTGGCCATTGACCACCTTTTTCAAGGCAACATGTTAGAGATACCAAGTCAGTTGTCTTTTGCCCCTCAATCGGAAAATGCCTTGACAGTAGATCATATAACATGTTGTCCTACAGTAGCAACACACTCTACAACCAGCCTGATGGAACCCAAGACTCAAGGACCCCATTGGATCGGCCCCTAGTGACCGTGGTCAACCAAGATGAATCACTCCCCATAATACTCTGAGACTTACATCCCTGCCGCTGTCTCATCTATAGCTTATGAATTATAGTCAGTTAAATTATAAATCTTACTGGGATTTTTAAAAATGGTTGAATTAATGATGTTATACTGTATATAATTGTAGTATAATAATAACTAATATAAAAAAGTGAAGACTAGCACGCAGCTGATCCCACACTAGTCTTTTTAGTGATACGCTAACCTTAACATATGCACAGTGAAATCTGTGGCCACTGGACATGCGTCAAACCTGGAGGCTGTTGTTGGGTTCTGTGCTGCCTGGAGTATAGAAGCTCTATCTGTGCTTCCTTTCTGCAGTGAATATGTATAAGACCAGTAGTCTTAATAAAGTTGTGTGTGTGAATAAGTAATCAATAAAGGTAAAATTCTATTTGTGACTCAAGTCCTAACTAGAGAATTGGCTGGAGTGAGATATGCTGGAGGAACCTTTATAAGAGACTTTATGAGAATTGTCCAGAAAAGAAGCCTCCCTGTCAGTATTGAGATGAGACAATGCGTGATACAGCCTCTAGTGATTCTTAACTGTTATTCCGGCACCAGTCTGTTGAAATTTTTAATTTATCATCACACACACAGATTTATCTGTTTACGTTTAAAAAATAAAACTAATACAGTAGAACCATGTGTCAGTGTCCTTTAGGAAGAGGTATAGCCTTATTCAAGAATTACCAATAGGTAAAAATTACATTTTTCTGATGAAAACTGGCCTTGTAGAGAGATGGTCTCAAGCAAGAGTGTCGGTAGCAACGGTTAAAGCCCTTGTAATTTAAAACTTGGTATTTAAGAATTAAGGCATTTTATAACTAACTTGGGGTTATAACTGTTGGAATATTACACAGAGTAGCACACACATACATACCACACATACAGCTTTATTAAGACCACCGGTCTTAAACACAGAGTAGCAATGGCTATAGATTAGCTCGTATTTCAAAAGGATCTCTTGTATATAATAATTATTGTTTTTACATACATAAAGAATATAAATTTTGCTTTGTATATTTGGCTGTTCATACAGTAGAATCTCCCTGTGAAGGACACCTAATTGCAGAGCCAAAGTGTCCTTTAGGGAGAGGTGGCATCTTACCGGAGAGTTTCTAAATAGTAAAAATGGTAAATTTGCAAATGTAAACTGTCTTTTATAGACAATTGACAATTAAAATAATTTTATTGACATATTGTCAATACATGCAAAAATGCACAGTCTGCACTATTTAAAAAATATAATTATATATATATATGCATCATACTATGTACAATGAACATGGCATCTCTGCCAGCGCTGCAGAGTTTGGTGGAGAATTGCCAGTGGGTCTCCAGCGACACCACGCATTTCGCAATCTACGAAGAATACATATTATCACTATATATTGTTAGAGCAACATGGTTAAAGCACTTGTAATTTAAAACTTGGGACTTTAGAATTATGACATTTTATAACCAACTTGCTATTATAACAAGGTTCCACTGAATACTTTTTTTTTTGAAATCTCATTATTATAATTTTTCAACTTCAATACATATATTTCTCATGTGTGTGTGGGGGGAGGGGGTTTCACTAAATACCAAAATACAGGGAATGGTTATGCTCAACTTAAAAAAAAAAAATCATAATATGAGAGAAGCTTTCGGACATGTCATTCCTCAGAGCATTACAGTCTCATTTTAGCTGAATTACTCTTGTAAACCCACTGCATTAGGGGCATATGACAACAGAAGCCCATATTCATTATCACTATAAAGATAAGGTAACAAGATCAAATTGATATTTAATAAATTGTGCGTGACATTTCAGTTACAACACCCTTACTGTCAAGGGATGGGAATCGAACCCACGACCTTCCGCTTACCGGGCAGATGCCATGACCACTAGGCTATATATTATATAAAAGTGTCAAGGGATGGGAATCGAACCCACGACCTTCCGCTTACCGGGCAGATGCCATGACCACTAGGCTATATATTATATAAAATAATATATAATATATAACACCCTTACTGAAATGTCATTCACAATTTATCACATTTGGATTTGGTTTTGTTATCTAATGTTTCAATAATCCAAATTTTCAGAAAAAAAAGGAGAGAGAACTTACCTTCATTATACATATATAGAAAATGTTCTCTAAAATATATCAGATGAACAATGGTGGAATGTTTCAGGATTGTAGATGTAGCACAGAACTGTGGAAAACCTTGAGCTTCTCCGTAGAATAACTTGGAATGTTTGAAGCTGGAACAAAGAGAATATAAATTAGATTTATATATAATTATTAAAAACAAATTTGGCATATCCTGACAGCTCACATAAGCATTTTAGATGGAAGAGTGTCATCAAGAGTGTCATATTTGGGCAATATATGTGCAGTAAAGCTCCTCTATAGCGAACTCCAGTGGGATTGAACCTGTGGTTCATTATAGCTATAATTCACTGTAATTATAAAATAAAATGGGGATTTTATTTCATGTTTGTTATAAGGGAATGTTCACTATATCCCAGGTTTGTTTTAGCGGGGTTCTATTGTACATGTCACATTTTGTAAAATATATTTTATCTTTTCTTTTAGACATTTTAAATAACCATTTTATGAATTGGTAAAATATCACTAAAACCTCTAACTTGTACATATTTTTAAATAGTTTTTCTTTCGAGGAAGTCCCTTTTCTTAAAATTTTGATTATTTATACATAACCTCTTGTGGAAGCACCCTGCATATCACATGGGCATGAACTTCAAAAGAAAGAAACTCACTTTATAGTATAGAATGTTTGTTGCTTTTATCTATTACCCTTAAAAGGAAAATATAACCTTACCACTCACCCACTGCCCCCTCCCTTTTTTTTTTTTTTTTGCCAAACAACACTTTTTCAAGTGTCGGAGGATAGTTTTGAAACAAGACTGTTGCATATATAAGCCATAATAAGAGAGATAACAATTCGGATTAAGGAGGAATGAGAGAGCTCCAGAAGGTAACAACACAAATTTCAATTGTCATTTATGAATAATATTTGCAGCAAAAAAGAAAGAAAATGTTGAAGTAATCAGCAAAGGTATGCAATGTATGTGTGTGTGGTGACAAATAAATTTCTATTTACATTAAAATGTTGCTTGTCGTGCTCACAGCCATTCGTTGGCTGGTCAGGGCAGCATCACTCTTTTTTTTTTTTTTTGCTTATCCCTAGTACACGTGGTACAGACCATGATAATCATGGTGGGTAGTTAGCGACTGCTTTTTACTGTAAGCGCACCACATGTCTACACATGTGAAAGCAGTTCGACTTTGCACTTACAAATGTGCCAGAGCCCCGTTTGGTTACTTGCACTCGCTGGTGGGGTTGGACTTTTGCAAGAATCGGGGGGCCATTGGAGCATTTTTTTTTTAAACATAAAAAGTGTCCAATGCGGGAATCGAACCCGGGTCGTAGTGGTCGAAACCAAACGGTTTAACCAGCCTTCCACCGACCCCCCCATCAATGAATTGAAACAAACCCAAACAATTTAAAAGTGCCATATTACGCACTAGGTCATGGAGACAGAGAATGTTGGGTAGTCAGTAGAAATATTCTTCATGAAAAGCGTAATAAGTACCCCAGCCATTTCTAGCTATAGAGAGAGGGAGGCCGAATCTAACTGCCACCTTCTAGAAGGCCTAAGGCCGAGTGCCCCCTAGAAAACCAACCAACGGCAGCAATACCAAAACCCATCATGGACACCCTTTACACTACAAGATACATGTAAATAATCTCCATGACATTGTGTATATAATGACACAAGGGTTAATTAAAAAAATATATATATAACTATAGAGTGAGGGAGGTGGCTTCCAGAAATGGCTGCCAGAATTGGCATCAGATATCCTAGTTGTGTTTAAATACCTCAGCACCAGATAAGGATGGTGATAGAATTCTTCCTTTGGCTGGGTGGTCCAGATTAGGTCTGGTATAATGAAGGTAACAGCAAAATATGGAAAAAACTTATTGGGGGGACTTGTCCCCCCCCCCCCCCCCCCCAGTGAAAATATTATAACCACAATAGAACCTTGTTATAAATTCTTCCTTTATGACAGCAACTTGATGTTATAACACCATAATTCTAAATTCCCAGATTATAAAGATAGTTAAAATAATTGAGACCATAGAATGATTAGGCACACTTTGGATTATAGATTAAAAACATAAGGTAATAAGACCAAATCCAAATTTTATTCGGATTAAATCATATTAGGATATCAAACCGGTAGAGTTGACTTCCATGTCTTCTACTCTTTGCTTTCCATGTTATATAATTATCAAATATGGATGTGTTTCAACAACAATCCTAGTATAGTTACATCTAGAGAGTTTATGCAAAGATCAAAACAAACAAAGACTTGATTTTCCTCCCACTGCCCTGATGAAGATCAAATCATGAGCCACCTATATTAAATATTCCAGACAGGCAGACAATTTGTAACAGCTAACCTAAATCTAGCAAAATATTCTAAAAAAGATATCAAAAGAGTGAAAGCCGCAAGAAAAGCTCCAGTAGCTGGTGTTGTGCATATATAACCTCGCTATAACAATATCACTTGGGACCAAGAGTTTTCATTGTCATAACCAAGGTTGAAACTATTGAGACTTAAAAACTTGGGACTTTAGAATTATGATGTTATTATAACCATGATGCTGTTAAAACAAGATTCCATTGCAGACAATTCTCAATTTAACAGGGTTGTCTAAGTCCAAAAAGAAATATTGCACACTTTTATGTTGAGGCACAATTTGGATTTTAGATTAGAAACACAAAGTAAATAAGAAAATCCATATAAATCCGAATAAATAAATAGTGACATTTCGGTAACAACACTGTTACCATCATTGACAAAAGTACTGAATGATGGTAACAATGCTCTTACCGGAATATCATTCATTTAGTACTTTTGTCTAATGATGGTAACAATGCTGTTACCAAAATGTCACAAGCTGTTTATTTAGATTTGGTATTATTACCTTGTGTTGCACACTTTTAGTTTTTAGTTATTGGCAGATATCCCGTGGAATTTTCAATAAACCTAGTTACCACCTTTACCCAAGTAAATACTGTGAGAAATACTTTCAAAGTATGAATTCCTACATGTATGTGGAACATGTAGCTACTGTGTCAGGTTGAGTAGGGCCACCCAAGACATTCACTATGTCCAACTAAATGCCAGGAAGAAGAGTGTCACAGCAAAGAGACATCTCTCTATCTAAAATAAATTATTTTAATTCCTTTTTTAAAGGGAGAGATGTCTATTTTGGTACAGAATACCATCCTCCTGTAATTTTATGTCTTATTATCTATGTGTATATCTTATTTCTCAACAACAGGAAGCCCTCCCACCATCCTAGAAGAAAGCAGAACTGGTCGAACCACCAAGGAGATAAGCACCACCACAACTTGCTGCTAAATTATTTTTACTTATTCCAAATACATGTTATACAGGCCACCATGATAATCATGGCGGATAGTTAACAACTACGTTTTACAATTAAACGCACCACATGTCTCACATATAGAAAACAGTTCAAATTTTGCACTCACAAGGTGCCACACTCTGCTTGGTTACTTGCACTCACTGGTGAGGCAAGAAATAGGGATTATTGAAGCAAAAAAAAAAGTGTTCACTGTGGGATCTCAGTATGTACCATTCCTCCTCCCTGCTGAAATAATCAACATTGTCAGCACATCTTGAGTAAAAATCAGCTATTTATGAACCCAGCACAGAAGCCCTTAATACAGGGGCCCAAGTAATAAGAGAATAATAACAGGAGCCACATGATTTTAACAGTACACAGCATATTTTCACATTTTTTTAAATTTTATTATTAAAGAAGCACGAAGTCTATCAGACTATTGTGCTATATTAGAATTATTTACATATATATCTTTAATTATTTATATGATGAATTAGTAGTGATTTATAAATATGTGTACAAATTACTCTAAACTTGCCAAAGTGTTCAGAAGATTGAGTATATACATAAAGATGATTTGGCATTATGTCAAAGTAAGCAAGTACAATTTGGTTAGTCAGAGGGCAAGCCAACAAAAGATCCTCAGGTGTTTCAACATCTAGACAGCATTCAAATGTTGGATCATTTGTAACTCTCAAGTCAAAGAGAAAACTTAAAAAGGGTCCTTTGCCTGTGAAGAACAAAGTAGTGTATCTATCAAGAGCAATGAAGCTTGGTACATCTCTTGGAACAGCAACAATCTCGCTAAAAAAAAAACTAGGTTCAGCTGATGCAACTGATAATAACCTATTTAAGCTTGTGATCCAGGAACACAGGAGAAGCAGTGGCTGTACTCCAAGTTAGGAAAGATTACAAATAGAGGCTTTTCCTCATATCAGAAGATGGATATAGAAGAAACACAGGTTGGGGAGAAGAGCCCCTTCTATGGGTACAGAATGACACCAGTGGCAATAGTTTATATATATATATATACTTTCATGACAATTTTCTACGTAATTCTATAAATTTTTCTATCCTATATTACTAAACCTATTATACAAAGCGTGAAAAGTTTGAGAAAAATATGTAGTGCAAATATATAAATATATGCAAATCCATTAATCCCTATATATATAAAAGTCAGTGTATATATGTATGTGTGTTTGTTCCTATGTCGGCTATACACGTCCACAATACGTAACTAATCTGACTGAAATTATAACAGTATATATAGTAGAAGCTGGAAAAACTTATGGTGAAAATTTCAGGTCTCTATCCCAAATATTATTCGAGTTGGTAGAAGAGATATAGCCACTTTTGAAGTATAAAAAGGAAGATCAAGAGGAGAGTGGTGAGTTTCTTTATTGAGCTGTACACAAGCTTTCGGACGTCACCCGTCCTTCATCAGGTTTTAACATGAATAAGAAGATGCTATATTTATAAGCGACAGTTTAAAAGTATTGAAAATATTAAAAACAATCTGATGCACGCCTGCGAGAGCACATGCTAATAACAAAATAAAATATTTTCAATTTTACTCTGTATAAATATTATTTTGAGTTTTTATAAAGAATATTTTATAAATTATATGCCTGCATCGAGATACCGATCATTCGCCCATTCTCTCCGCTCTAAACTCTTACCATCCGGATCTACTTTTTACACACAACCCGTCCCGCTCTAACTGTATTCCATTTTTAGACATTTTAATTATTAACACCGACGTTAAATTTCACACAACGGTCTTTCGCAAACCTGGCTTTACCCCCTCGTACCTACATTTTTCATCCCACGCCCCCGTCTCCCACAAGATCACCACCGTCCGAACTCTTTCCAAACGTATCTACACCCACTGTTCCCTCCCTTTCTTTAACAATATCGAGAGGCGTACGGTCTACTCGCATCTCCTGTCCGCGAGCTATCCACGCAGTTTTATTGACCGGCATTTTTTCACACCCAACCAAAAAAGAACCACACCTCCTGTATTTAAAAGCACCTGTGTCCTCCCATACTCCACCACGAATTCCGGTATTGGTTCCTTTTTACGTAAATACGGCATTCGCATTTTTTACAAGTGCACACCTTCCCTTCACACCTTCTTAAGACATCCTATCACAAAAAGCTCCGCCAAACGTAACCCCCAATCCCTTTCCAACGCCGTTTACAAAATTCCCTGTAACGATTGCGATTTACAATACATTGGAGAAACAGGCCGAACAATCGCCATCAGAGCCAGTGAACACGCCCGTAACATCCGCTCGAAAGACAAAAAATCGCTCATATACCAACATATCGCCGAGTCCGGACATTCCTTCAATCTCGACAACACAACCCCCATTTATAGCGATATAGCAAACAAATACCAACGCTTAGTTCTTGAGGCCCTTGTTTCTAATACTACCCCCAGCCTCAACAGAAAGATTGATCTCCCGCCCCAATATTCTGTTTTTTATTCTACCTCAGATACACCTTCTTCGTAACTTTTAACTTTATCTTTATTCCGCTGATTTTTTATTTTTATTGTTGTTTTTTCTTGCTTTTGTCTTCGCCTCTCGTTGTCCGCCTTTCTCACTTCGTCTTAGGTATACAGATTTTCAACGGGCTGATATTCTTTATAAAAACTCAAAATAATATTTATACAGAGTAAAATTGAAAATATTTTATTTTGTTATTAGCATGTGCTCTCGCGGGCGTGCATCAGATTGTTTTTAATATTTTCAATACTTTTAAACTGTCGCTTATAAATATAGCATCTTCTTATTCATGTTAAAACCTGATGAAGGACGGGTGACGTCCGAAAGCTTGTGTACAGCTCAATAAAGAAACTCACCACTCTCCTCTTGATCTTCCTTTTTATTATTCGAGTTATTTACAAATTGCGTTGCAGATTTGCCTTTTCGCTCGCAAGCAGCGCCTCTAGCGGTGAAGATTGGAAGTAATATCAGCTGACCTAATGTACATGTAGAACGTGTTTTGACAGGACATAGAGAAAAATTTGGAAGAGATATTTATCGGAATTTTAGCCAATAAAAAATGAAATTGACAGGTTCTGGGCAAAAATAGTTGTTTTTTAGTCAGAAAATGATGATGACAATATTGCTGTATCATGTTTATATCGGGAATTATATCGGGAAAAATTCCAAAAAGCAGGGACCACGGGTGAAGCCAGTTCATTTTTAGTATGTAGGAACAAAATTCTAACATAAAAAAATTCATTCGAGCAGAAGACACAAAGCCAGATCATCTCTCTATAAAAATATCGCTTCTCAGACACAAAGTTTGGAGCGGGACGTTTCACAAGAGTGACATCCACGGCGCCAATTTATAATTGTAATGAATAGTATTTGAATAAAAACATTTAATCGGGTAAAACCCGGGCGTTGCCCGGGTCATTCGGCTAGTATACTATGAAAGGAAGGAAACAAGTGTAAAAGCGACAAATTCAAATAGGTGGCCGTATTAGTACAAAAATTGGTTATATATATATATCTGGTAACTATCTTTCTATTAATGCTGTGAAGTTTGTTGGATACTATTGCTTCCAAGACCAATCTTTGGTGCAGGATTGGAATAGGATCAGAGTGGGTTTTAGGATTGTTAAAATAGAGTGTGCAGTTTTAGAAGTATACTGAAATATTAATGACCGGGAATCTCGGTTTCTAACATTTCTGCAGTGTTCAGATATTTGGATTCCTACAGATCTACTCGCCTTTCAGGTGTATTTTGCTTGCAGGAGACCGAGTAGACCACACAGGATTTGTTAAGTTGGTTAAGTGGAATGCTAGGTTTGGTTATTGGGTGTCTAAGATGGATTTAAATTGGAGCTAAGTCGGCCTGCTACTAAAAGAAGTGCTGTTCACAGATTCTTTTTAGAAAATAAGGAAACAAAGACCAAATTTTCAATACATTGGATTTGATCTTGTTGCCTTTTAATCCAAGTTGTACCTAATCAGGCACTTCTGTCAATCATGAAGCTCAAGATCCACAAATGCCTTTATAGGATTGAGAGGAAATAAAAAAGAATCTTCTTTTCCTATTTTGGATTTTTGAATTGTTATGTACAAGACCTGTGTGCCCAATGGTTTTCAAGATTACAGAAACCAAGAAGAGGCATTTTTTCATCACCTTTGTTGAATATAAATAAAGGTATTAAAAAATTATATTTAGTTGTACAAATATACAGTAGAACACTTCCATGAGAGGACACTCGTGCTAGAGGACATTTCTCTACAAAGGACAGTTTTCATTTACAAAATTACCATTTATACTATTTGGAAACTTTCCGGTGAGATGATACCTCTCCCTAAAAGACACTTTGGCTCTGCAATTAGGCGTCCTTTACAGGAAGGTTCTACCATATTAAGAATTATTTTTAAATATATATTTAGGTTTTAGATGCGTGCATGTAAAAAGGTTAAATTTTTAATATATTGATGCAAATATACCTAACAAAATTATCTCGCTTGGTAATACATGTACATGTGTATATACTAAAATATAATAAATAATAACTTACCTTTTTTATGATGAAGGGATATATGATTCAAGTATGAACTTGAACAATCTTTTTTTTTTTCTTTTTCATAATATAGAACTTTCACTCATAAATTTAATAAATGCCAATCTTCAAAAATATATATTATATATATTGTCATTTTAAAAAATGGAATGTTTTTCTCATGGATATATATATTTTTCAATATGTAGAAAATGTCATGGAGGCTCTTAAGTTTTATGAAATCAAGACAACAGCAATAAAATGTAATTTGTTTAAACAATAAATATAAACTAGTTTAATATTGGAATGATATATATGTAAATAGAGAGCTTTTTCTTTAAATACTGGAATGCTTATAGTAAAGTGTCAAATAAATAGTGTAATATCATTAATTGGAATTATTGACACATACTGGGAAGGCAAAAATTAGTTCCAAATATCAGCAGTCCCAATTATTTAATTAAGACAATTAGAATGTAGGAATTGTGCTGATGCTCTCAAAGCCATTAGCAAATCTGGCCACTAAAATGAATGGAATTTCTCAATGAACCATCGTATGGATGTAAATGCACAACAGTATCTAAACTGACACAAACAGGGCCCTGGAGTATCCAAAAGAAAAACTAGGCCATACTAAAACCATTGAAATCAATGAAAATATTTCCTGTTTGTACTAAATGCTACAATAAAACACAAAACTCTGCCTTTTCCTGTCCCAAGCCCGGATGAAAAAGGAGGGGGTGCAGTAACAAGCTCACTAAAAAACCTGGGCTCAGCTGGCCTGACTAATAGTATCCTGTAAGGGCTCCTGATCCAGGTATACATGATGAGCAGCGTCTGTACTCCATGTTAGGAGCGGCTGCACATGGCGTCTGTTCCTCATGTCAGAGGTGGCCATTTCTTCTGGAGCTAAGTCGGCTTGCCACCGAGTTGTGCTCCAAGTCTTGATGACAAAGGCAAACACATTCTACCTCACCCAGTCATGGAAATAAGAAAGAAGAAGAGAAAACACCAGTTGCAGCTGACCATATTCTTCCCGGCATTGTGTGAGATCAAAATCACACTCTCCACCACCAAAAGACACTTCCCTCATAATAAATAAACCAATTGCCATCATAAAGTTGTCAATATTTAGGCACTGGGCTTAGAAAGCAGATAAATGTGAACATGTAAATACTCATCTCACAAATTTACTTTATTTGGAACCACACATATTTGGAAATAATTTTCTGCTTTACCGGTGAGGGCCAATTTAAGGAGATAGATTATCCTATTGAAAAAGACCTTTTAATCAAAATGATAAAATATTCTCCATACAAGGTAAAAATATAAGTATAAATGCAATAAAGAATGTCATAGTTTTATTTACATAAAAATATACATATGTGTATATAATAAGGTTAAAAATAGGAAAATAAAAGTAAATTGTTTTTAATTGTGTCAAAAAAACAAGTTCAGATCTATCATTAAAAAAATTTCATGGAGATAAAAATTAAATATGTATTTATTTTAGCATTTATAATGACAGGTTTTAAGAAATTGAAACTATTTTTGACGTGTATGATTCTTTTCAAAAATATATATATATATTTATACTACCCTTACTGCAATGATAAAATAATGGGAGGGTCTGGCTCAATAGTGGTGAATTAGCAGATTAAACTGGCGATACCAGTTCACCAGTGACGAGCCAGGCCTCCCATTAATTTAAATTTTTCATAATAGATGGCAAGCTAGTCATCATATTAATGACAGGTTTATTTAAAAAGAAAAACATTAGGTTCTTATCAACTTAGCAAGCAATAATAATTGTGACAAAGCTTTCGTAGCCATCTTCCATTTTAGGAAATTGACTAAAATAGGTGCATTAAGGGAAAACAAACTGGAATGTGAAGATGAGATGAATTCTCTCTAAAGAGAGATTATTTATAGAGAGAGATATATTTTGAAAAGTAAAATCCTCTGAAATACATAGATAATAAGCAAAACAGCTTCTGAGGGTGAATTCCTTACTTTATTTTATATTCAGGTATCACAAACCTTTCTAAAGGAGTATATCATATAGATCTACAAGAAAATAAAACCAAATCCAAATA
The DNA here is from genome assembly GCA_030710605.1 of Cordylochernes scorpioides. Classification (NCBI taxonomy): domain Eukaryota; kingdom Metazoa; phylum Arthropoda; class Arachnida; order Pseudoscorpiones; family Chernetidae; genus Cordylochernes; species Cordylochernes scorpioides. The sequence goes on along the minus strand of CP092866.1, from coordinate 73,563,913 downwards.
AATTATTAACGGGTGACATTTTGGTAACCGTTGTTATCACATCATCAGGCAAAAGAATGAAAAGAAAAAATTATTCTTTTGTTGCTGTTACCGAAAACATCACACACTATTAATTAATTTGGATTTGGTCTTATTTTCTTGAAGCTATAATCTATAATCCAAATTGTGCCTTTTCATCTACTTATAGAGAAGAATATTAAACACAAGGTAATAAAACCAAATTCAAATAAATAAATGGTGTGTGACGTTTCAGTAAAAACATTGTTACCATCATCAGACTAAAGTACTGAATGAGAAAATATACCACAGCATGTTTTAAATATTCACTGTTATCAATGATAAAGGTACAATTTGGATTATAGATTATAAACACAAGGTAATAAGACCAAATCCAAATAAATAAATAGTGTGTGACGTTTCGGTAACAGCGTTGTTACTGAAATGTCACACACTATTTATTTATTTGGTCTTATTACTTTGTGTTTACTGTTAACAATTGTGTAAATAAGATAGCAGATAAGAATATGATAGTTTTCTAAGAATATTCTAAAATATTATTCTTGAAAAAAATATTCTTACCTGCTATCTAGTTTACATAATTGATGATAGTAACTATTTAAAACATGCTGTGGTATATTTTCTCATTGCCCTTCTGCAATGTCTGGGGGGCCACCTCTACTCCACCAACTCGCCATGTGTAAATAACCAGGACAAGGTGAGCTGTGCTCGAATGTAACACCTGTAAACTGAAACAAAATAAATAAAGAAATTTTCTCAATCAGTACTTTTGTCTGATGATGGTAACAACATTGTTACCGAAACGTCACACACTATTTATTACCTTGTGTTTATTATCTATAATCCAAATTATGCCTTATCAAGAGAGAGATATTGTTAAAAAAACAAAAAAAATTATGTGTTAACTAAAAAAAGAGAATTTATTTATAGGCTTAGTATCAATATTAACATTCAGAGATAACATCAACCATATGGATTGAATTGCTAAAATACTTCCAGGTTATCAAAATTCAAAACTATTTTAAAGGCGTCAGATTCTTTTTGATATTAAACAATTTCTACTGCCCTTATTGCATTGGGAAAAAAAACTTCCAGGTTATATCAATCTACCAACTCTCAGCACCGAAAGGGTGTTTTGGGACATTTATCCTTCATCAGTAAGGTCTAGGCTGATTTGACCAGGCTTCCTGAGATCTAGGTGCTTGGGAACAAATGGATACTCAGTGAAAAGGCAGTAGAACCTCCCTGCAAAGGACACCTAATTGCAGAGCCAAAGTGTCCTTTAGGGAGAGGTGTCCTCACACCAGATATTTGCTAAATAGTAAAAATGGTGATTTTGAACATAAAACTGCTCTTTGTAGAGAGGTGTCTTCTCACTGAGGTTCTACTGTATATTTCAAGAAAATGCTAGTTAGAAAAAGACTTCCAAATAAGTATTAAACTTTATTTCCTTGTGCTGCACAGATTGCACAGTCTGGTCTAAAGTCTAGTGGTTAGGGGCCTGAGCCAGAATAAGGACTCATCCAACTCCAAAGCTTTCAGAATTCTATTAAAGAAGGATATAGAGAGAAATTTGTCTTTTTTATATTTATTCCCAATTACCACGTATATTTAGACAACATATGTTTGGGTAAGAGACTTAGGGGATGTGATCAAAGGAAATGGAAATAGGAGGCTATGGAATGTAGATTTGAAGATACACAAAAAGAGAAAGTTATATTTTAAAAAAGGGCAGATAAACCCAGAGGCAACAAAAATTAAAAAAAGAAACAGATGTTACGTGTTAATCAAAGATTTTATAAATAAAAGAGATAGGAATGAGAGAGGAGAAAGGTCCATATCAGCTAAAATTAGTATACATTATTATTTCTATGTAATTTCTCTTTCTATTGAACTTTTATCCCATTTCTATACAGTAAATCATCCTCGTTTATAACCTGATTCCTATGTTATAACACCATGATTTTATGAGCCCAAGTTTTAGGCCCTAATTGTTATACAACCATGACTATTACAAAAAATCATAAGATGCCACAACTAATTTTATTTACTTGATTAAAGGAAGCTTTCAAGCAAGCCCTTCACAGCTGATGTTTTAGTTAGCTGGAGAAGTTTCCTTTAATCAAGAGTTGCAGCGTCTTATGATTTTGTTGTAATTTTTTGAAATTCGCAATCCTGTAATAATGCCAACCATGATTATAATAAACATCATTAAACCATGGTCCCAAATGATATGTTATAGTGACCTTTGACTGTAAATATAATTGCCTTGACATGACTATTCATATAAAGTAAATAATGAGATGATGATACCAAAGCATGATATTTACAATAATAAAAATCATTATTAAGGTAAAACTTTCTTAAGGTTTAAGACTAGTTGTAATTAGAGATCCATTCTGAGAAAGGATGACAACCTTTATCGCAGATAAAAATAATCTAATTAAATTAGCTTATTGGAAATATTATTTTTAAAACTAAGGTAAAATATTACCAAAAATTCAAATTAATAAATTGTTTGTGATCACAATTTGTTAATGTCTTTTTGCCTTATGTTTCTTGAGCTTTACTCATCCCCAGCAGACACCGTCTCAAGCTCTACAGGCTTGATACCCTAATATGATTGAGTGGAGATAAGAAAGAATAACTCATGTTTTTAATCTATAATACCAAATGTTCCATATCAATTTTTTTGATTTCTTAAAAAATAGGCTTTTATTCTAGCTACGCTTGGATAAAGATTGCACTTTGGGAGAAAACCCCGGCATTACCCAGGTTGTCTATATTTTTATATACATCTGACTCCTTGTATAGCTTTTTAGTCAAAATTGAGTTACTTTAACCTTTTTACATTTTTAATGCTTCGGTGACCTACTCTCTAGAAAAAATATTCTTATAATAAGGTACAATTTGGATCATAGATTAGAAAAACAAGGTAATAAGACCAAATCTCCAAATAAATAAATAGTGTATGATGTCTCAGTAACAGCATTGTTACCATCATCAGACAAAAGAATGAAAAAAAACTGATGAATTTTTTTCCCCCACTATTATTCTAAGAAAATATTTTAAGGTTCTAAGAAAACTATTTTCTTCTTATCTGCTATCTTGTTTATACACTTGACAACTATTTATAAGTATGCAGAGATATTTTCTCATTCAAAACATTCTCCAGTCACTTTAAAAGACTTCATTTTCAATTCTAGAACATTTAAAGCAACCCTCGCTTTCTTGGAGTTATCAGACTAAATCCTAACCTCAGATTAAAAAAGTAATGAAGCTTTAATTTTATTCAACTTGAACAAACCCCTTGCTACCCATCTTGCCCCAGTTAATAGGATTCTATCCATCACGGGTTTATCTGTATCTTACACCAGATACAACCATGTAACATGTAACCTTGTATCATAAACCTTTGAAGATAGTTTGAGTAAGGCATGGTGTATAGAGTTTGCATAAAGCGAATGGTGCATGCGGGAGAAATAAATTCAATACTTTTGTCTGAATGATGGTAACAATGCTGTTACTGAAATGTTTTGGACTATTTATTTATTTGGATTTGGCCTATTACCTCATGTTTCATTTTTATGATATTTTTTTGTTGCCATACAATGTAGGAATGTATTACAATAATGGTTTTCTTTGAAATGGGTGACAGCAGGAATATGAAACATTGAAGATAAAGAAGAGAGAGTGACTCCAAAACCTTCAAAAATGTTTTGTTCCACATCCTTTCAGAGTAAATAAATAGTTTTGCTGTGTGTGTGATTGGAAAGTAAAGTTGTGAAATAAATATTGTAACATCGGTGAACAGCTCTTGATAAGGACAGCAGTCACTGAAATTCTACTCTTTGTATACTTTTTTTTAACTTATACACAAACCCCTCACTCTGGACCACATATAGTTGCCCGGCCATCCTTGCAGCCCTCTATATGGCAGACATCAATCCAGAAGAGGGCATCCATACGAACAAGGCCCCCTTTGTTGGCCGGTATTGTGATCAGGGTGCATGGGCCGATCTGATCTGCTCCATGGACAAGACACCACCACCACCAACTTATACATAACTATTTTTTCTCAGGGATGTGGTGGATTTTAGTCCATTAAAGAAGGTAGTTTGGCTGGGATTGGAAAAACTGGTAAATTATAGTGTGAGTGTTGAATTATTGAAAAGTTTATATACCATGTACTCAAAAAGATCATGGGAGATTATGTATTGACCATACAAGAGGAATACATCTTGAAGAATGAAGGGAGACCAAGGAAGGATTAATAATCTAATAGAATGGTGTGTGGAATTACAAGGCATGAAAGGGTGAGGCATTTTGCTCAGAACTGGGTGAAATGGCATTCTGTGGTTATATCTGAAAAAGTTATAAATATGTATAGAACTATGGGAATATATGTGAAAATATATATATAAATAAAAAATCAAACAAGGGTCTGGTGTTGATATTAAAAACAAAAATGGCATATCCTGACCGTTCACATGAGCATTTTAGATGCAAGAGGGATAAAGCTATGCCATTTTTATTATGTATATATGTATACAAGTTATATACGCTATAAATTGAATAATAAGGTAACAAGACCAAATTCAAAACGGTATTTTATATGAGATATAGTAAAATGGCAGCTAGTTATAGAAAATCCATTACTTGGTAAAGTTCAGGGTAATAAAAATATGGGGGGGGGGGGGGGGGGATAGTTTCTTTTATTAATTTAATTGATAAAAAAAAAATTTAATCAACGCTTATTTGGTATTTAATCTGATTGATGATGCAAGCAACTTTCTGATACAATGATAAGTAGAGGCTTTTTTTTCCTTCATTGATTACTTATTTGGAATTTTTGGTGCTGTTACTCTGTGAAATGTATCAAGTTTGGATGGGATTTCTGACAACTTTATAAATTTTGAGACTAAACAGCTGAATCAGGTGGTTGAACTTGGTCAAAAGTGGTTGCTCCGAACTCCACCAGGTTGCTATATCTGGGAATGCTTCTGTACTAATATGTGGGTAGAAATAGGTAGCCATATTGAATGCTAGCTGCGAGCAGCAAGCCGATGGAAACATACGAGAGGTGACTAGATAAACCTGGGAAGTTAGATTTGAATCTAAATAGCTATTCAGATGGGATTCTAAAATAGGTTGAGTCATTCCTGCTAAATCATGTACTTCCACATTAGTATTGGTAGTATTCAAAAGTAGTAATGATCTTGGTGGCATATAAGTAGTATGATAAACTAGAAACAGTTTAGTACTATTGGTATATTCAAGAGCAGCTATTTTCTGCAGGAAATGTAATGATGGAAGTACTCCACCTTGATGGATATAGCCAAAGAAAATCAGGGCCAACACATTGTGTAGTTTCCAGAGTGAAAGCTTTCTAGAATTTTCTAGAAGGGAATTAGTGCCAATGTAGCAGAGCATAATTAATAATGGGATCAAAAATCTTGGCTCTTGGTGAGGAATAAAACTGAAAATGATCAGAGAAAATATAATTGTATATAAAAATAGCCCATTTGTGAAATCTAATTTGTAACCTTTGTGCATTACCTTATATATCAAAAAGATAACTTCAAATGCTAGAATACCAAAAAGCATTGGCATGTTTACAATTAAATGAATATATCTTGATGTACACCATGATTTTCAAGATTAGATACATTAGAATTATATACTATAAAATTTAAAGGGGTTAATATTATATTGTTATATAAGGTGCTTAAAAGTGTATCCTCACTTTTAAAATCATTTAATGCACCTTTATAATAAATTGTATCAACAAAAAGAACATTAAGAACAATAAATGCTGAGGCTGGAAATAATTTTAAAATTCGTTTGGTTGCTATTTTAAAGTTTGGTAAGGTAAAAGAAAGCCCTGAAAATAACCAAAAATAAAATGGTACTATGGCATAAATAATAAATGTTGGCCTTATAAATACACCTAAGATCGTGACAAGTATTATCGATTTTACATGTGACAAAGTTGTTTTGGTCTTGGTATTCGTATTTATTGTTGTACTAACAACTAAATATAATAAAATCGAAAATAATGCGGCTTCTAGTGTATTTGAAAATGTCTTAATAAAATAAATTTGGCTTACGTATGCTGATGAAAATATCACAAGATACGGAAGAGGATTTTTGTTATTCAATTTGCAGATCTTATATAAACACCAATCGTGAATTAATGAAATAAATGCCATGTATAAACGAGGAGCAATTAAAAGAATTTTTGAGTTAACTAACTCCTTAAAAAATGAAATAATGAAAATTGGTATTCCACATAATAAATATGGTGATAAAATGCATCTTATTGGGAATGTAGATTCAAATTCCCAGCTTCTAAATGCTTTAATTTGAAAAATATCATTCGCTACAATTTCTGGGGCCTGAAAAAATTCATCGGGATGTATATAACCTGTCATTAAAAATGCTAAAATAAATCTACTAGACAACAAAAGTTTATAACAGGTGGAATATAAAATATTGGTTTTCATTTTATAGTGTTTACAATGCACCAGAGAAAATAAACATTTGGCCAAGGGGGAGTTTCGCCTTTAAAAAAAATGAACCAATCAGACCTAGACAACACATCGTGCTTCCTGAGTGAGCCGCTTCGTGGGCGAACGCGATTGGTCGGATTCCAATTGACTACGGAGGCTTTCTAGAGAGCGTTTTTAGACACACTTTGTATTTCCTAGTGTATAGTCTAGTTACTATAAGTGGTGCTAACGTGCCCACTAGGCATTTATAAAAATGATCAATAGGTATATTTTATTTATTGGCCTTTTACTAATTGCAGGTACGTCAATTTATTTTAATATGTTCGTAAAATGTATGTGTTGGATGCCGGTATGTGCGATTTTTCATTTATAAAAAAAGAAAGGGTTTTTTTTTTTTGTAATATTAATTTTGCTAACGTGGCTGAATTGTGTTTTAGGAATTAGTATAGGCGAAGAAACTCCTCAAAGAAGTGAAGATGTAGTATTGGAAGATGATCTAGGTGTAAGCAGAGAAGGTTCCAGAACAGACCATGAGACAATACAAAAGTAAGTAACATTTTATGTGAGTAATATGGAAATATATTTGTTAAATATAATTTTAACCAAGCAGCTACACACGTTTCACTATAAAACGTGGATTTTTGAAATACTGATATTCCATCATTTTAATATTTTGTCGAAGTATCTTATAATTTTCAACAGCGTGATCAAATAAAAATGTAAAACCAAATCAACATTTAAATTCAAGGCACTAATTAATGTAGTATGATAATTATTAATCATGGTTGTACTTAGTGTATGATGATATAAATGTTAAATTTGATATACTCTAATAATTATAAATTGCTTTATTTGTATGGATATTTATATAGTGAATTATATATTTTTAAAATCCATTCCTTTTTATTTTTACAAAAATGCAGCTAATCTCTATAGAGAAAATTGTTTCTGCTGTGAATCTGACACAATTAAAAATTTACTTTTTAAAACCATTGTGTATAGTTCAATTATATAAAAATTAGAATTTAAAAAAAAAAAAAAAACATAGTGGTACTGTTGGATTTTACTTTAAAATACATTATGTACTTTATAAAATTAAAGTAAGATGTATTTATATGCAAAAGACAACTCTACGCAAGTTTTGAGGCACCTCTATGAAGCAAGCTGTCAATATGGGGCTAATGTTGTAGTTTTAAAATTAAACATATTGAAGAGAATGTAATACCCATTTTTTGGAATCACATTAAGTCTCTTAAGTGTTATATTAGGTTTATAAATTCCTTAAAATTATATATAAAGGATGTAAGGTATTTTTTAAAATATATTTATATGTAAAGTTGAAAAAGTATAAAAATGAAATTGTACTGGGATTAGGTGGATAAATTAAGAAAGAAAAAAGGCATTTCGTGATCGTAACAAAAAGTTGCTGATGGATTGTGCAATCTGTAGAAATAAATATCTACTGACCGTTGATTTTTAATTATTTCAGTATTGGCCAAATACTATTTATGTAGCGTTGGAACAGTTTTAGAAAGATGAGGTAACATCAGAACTGCTCAATTGGGGATAAGAGACTTCACTCCATAAAAGCTCCCAGCTAGCTGAACAATCATGCAGTTAGTTCAGGAGACCAACCTCCTATAATGGAAAAGCAATATTGGATTGATTAGCTATGGGGTTGTTTAAAATGCTTAAACCCCAAACTCTGAAACTATAGAACCATCAACCTACTAAATTGAAAGATTAAAACAGATCATAAAGGCAATGAATAAAGGACCAATACACCTTTATTTATTTTACTTACCCATCTCAAATGAAATGTGATGCAGGCCATGATATTCATGATTGGTAATTAGAAACTACTTTAACTATAACCGCACCATATGTCTATACATGTAGAAAGAAGTTTTTGACTTTTGCACTTACAAGTGTGCCATTATCCCCTGTTTGGTAACTTTACCCACTGGTGGGGTTAGACTTTTGTTAGATAACATCACTAATTATTTAGACATTAATAGTTAATTTATAGAAAGTTGTTATCCATTTGTTTTATGTAGGTAGTCCTCCCTGTGTCATACATGGTGAAATCTGCTGTCCAGCTACAACAGGATGTGGAAGCTTGTGCAAACAAAGACTGACCTACTTCAGACATACAATAAGCTACCGGAGGGTCACTAGATGGTGGGCACTAACGGATCAAGTTGGAGAATATTTTCTCGTCTAGTTATCAAAAGTTCGGATCTTGACATTCACTTCAAGAAAACTTCTTGTCTCCACGCAATCATATCAGCGTATCAAGCTTGTAGAGCTCATCTCTCAATGGATAAGCCAATACAATCAATAATGTAGTTTGGGGTTGCAGGTTGAGAATTGCATTTAGCACATAGTGGGAAACCTTGCACGATTATGGAAAGTCATTGTTCGTAGATGACCAGACTTCTGGAAATCAAGGACTGCTGTTCCTTTGGGATGATAGAATTGGTGCTTGTCCCTCCTGCTCTGTACCAGTCATGTGTAGCAGCAGATTTCCATTCTTTCTGGCATTGGGTCTTGATGGTACAAAGAAGGTCTCTTTCGTCTAGTTGGGTGGTAGATTTTCTGACCTCAGGGTGGCCAAGAGCTCCAGACTTTGGCAAAGAGTCTGCTAGCTCATTTCTAGGAATTCTAACATGACAGAGCTGTTGGCTGGAAGCCAGTTTTCAGATTTTTCAATGCTCTTGATAAGAGGTTCTTGGCCGTAGAAACAGTTTGAAGTGTATAAATGTCTGCGACAAAGCTAAATGTGAAGATTCGTTGAGAGCATTGTTGTCAAACAACACTTAGTAGTAAGACATGACAGCTTGGTTGTGATAATTATACTAGAATTCTTTCTCAGGGTTGGCAGTCTTTCATAAAATGTTTCAATTGCCCTAATCTTTGTCCAGCCCACCCGTGAGTGTGATAACCTATGTAATCATACATTGAAGACCTTGTAAATCAAACTGCCCTTACTACTGTGGTGAACTGATTGCAGTTGCCAGCTCCATGGGATCTTGGGATAGGTACTAACAGATATTCTAACAGAGAGATGTGTTACCTAAATACCAATTGAGTAGAAGTGTAGTCCCTTGTTAACCTTGTAGATTAAATTAGTCACATACACTAAGAGAAACTAGCTGGGCCCTCCTAGCAAAAGAACCCATTGCAGTAAAAAAGTAGATTTAAATTATATTATACACCTTGGCTCTCTTCTCTCTCTCTCTCTCTCTGCAATTAGGCATCTTAAAATAGGTTTTATAGTACTAAAATTAGAACAGATTTAATAGGGGTAATAAGACCAATTCCAAAAATAGTGTGTGGCATTTCGGTAACAACGCTGTTACTGAAACGTCGCACACTATTTTTTTTTGTCTTATTGCCTAATCTATTTATAATCTATAATCCAAATTGCACTTGTGTATAACATGATGGTACTGTGAGAGTCTGACTGACTGTGGGGTCCAGGGAGGAGGAAGCCATCAAAGTGGACGGACTCAGCGTGGCACAGGTCAAGGAGATGAGAGAAAAGGCGGAGAAGTTTACCTTCCAGGCCGAGGTGAACCGCATGATGAAGCTCATCATCAACTCCCTCTACAGGAACAAGGAGATCTTCCTTAGGGAGCTCATCTCCAACGCCTCTGATGCCCTGGACAAGATCCGAGTTCTCTCCCTCACAGACAAGAATGCCCTTTCAGCCACAGAGGAGCTGTCCATCCGTATCAAGAGTGACAAGGACAACAGGCTGCTCCATATCACAGACACTGGTATTGGCATGACCCGCAAGGAACTGGTGTCTAACCTAGGAACCATCGCCAAGTCCGGAACCTCAGAATTCCTCCAGAAGGTTGGAGATCCAGAGAAGGCCGCGGAATTGAATGATATGATTGGCCAGTTCGGTGTGGGCTTCTACTCTGCTTTCCTTGTGGCAGACCGTGTGGTGGTGACCAGCAAGAACAATGATGACAAACAGCATATCTGGGAGTCCGACGCCGCGTCATTCTCCCTGGCAGAGGACCCACGTGGAGACACTTTGAAGAGAGGCACCACAGTCACCCTGCACATGAAGGAAGAAGCCCAGGACTTCCTGGAGCACGACACCCTCAAGAACCTCATCAAGAAGTACAGCCAGTTCATTAACTTCAACATCTACCTCTGGTCCAGCAAGGTTTGTTGCCCTTGTACCTGCACTCTTAATTGAACACCGGGATAATCTCCAATAAGACTTTAATGGCTTGTCCTCATCACTTGTGGTATCATTCAAACATAGTGGTTCATCATGATGGTTTGGAACTCTATTCCATTCCTCTCCAGATTGTCAGGACAACACTTATTATTATTATTTTTTTTTAATGTTGTGGTGCACTTACAGTAAAAGCAGTTGCCTACCTCTACCCACCATGATTATCATGGCCTGTACCATGTGTACTAGGAATAAGCAAAAAAAAAGAAAAAATTCTTAATGCATTTCTGTAGGGGGCTGTAAAATGTGATTTGTTACTCCCTCAACATTGAGCAAGGAAAATTGACAGAAAATCACTAGTGGGGTTTACCTTATGTACAGTAAATCCTGCCAGCCAATCAAGTAACTAAGGTTAGATAGTACAGATTCTCTTAACACACAGGTTCAAATAATATAAGGGTTATAATCCCAGGAATACACAGTCTTAGTCACATGCAACTGACTTGTGTACAAGATAAATTTTATGTTACACTAGGCGAATGACCCGGCTTCGCCCGAGAAATCCCTCGCGTGCAATATCCTTCATACTAAAAGTATATCAATAATAAATATTAGAGGTGCCATAGAATAGCAATACAGAAGTAACACATAAACTACAGGAAAAAAGTGTGTGTGATGGCAAAAATTGTATTATATCAGTGTTTAGGTATTTGATTTAATTAATATAGTTGATATAATAATATATATTTATATTATATATAATATAATGAGTTTTAAAAATTGTTTTAAAAAAATCATCGGCCCGGAATCGAACCCAGGCCGCCCGTGTGGCAGGCGAGCATTCTACCACTGAACCACCGATGCTTAAAAAAAATGGCCATATTTAGGTATTCATTCCATTCCGGATTAGTCCGCGTAAAAAAAAGTTCTTCAAATGAAAAAAAAAGAAATAGCCAAAAATGCTAATCAAAATGCAGCCGAAAATTTTCCTCAGGTTTATAAAAAGCGACATGCAAAATTTGGTACCAATTGATTCAGTAGTTTTTGAGTTTATCGCGAAACAGACAGACAGAAATTAACTTCTATATGTTTAGATTTTTCCTTTCTCCCAAGAAAAGGCTTAACTTCAGTGTCCAAGAATTGTGTGATTGTGTGAGGACAGACTGAAACTGTGGAGGAACCTGTAGAAGAGGAAACCAAGGAAGAGGAAGCCAAGCCCGAGGAGGACGAAGAGATCAAGGTAGAGGAGGAGGAAGAAAAGAAGCCCAAGACCAAGAAGGTGGAAAAGACCACCTGGGATTGGGAGCTTATCACGATGCTAAACCTATCTGGACTCGCAAGTGAGTGGCGCCTATCTCTGTCAGTGTGGACTTGCTGATGTGGCCTGTGCACAGCTTGCTTTATTTGAAAGTTCTGAGAATGTACTACATTAGAGGTTGATATGTGTAGACGTGTGGTGCATTTTACAATAAAGGCAGTCGCCAACTTCTACCCACCACGATTATCATGGCCTTTACTAGGGATAATTAAAAAAGAATTAATGACTGTCTGCTTTAGACAAGCTTTACTGTATAGAGCAAAAGGTGAAAAGTTAATTCTGTGACTTTTCAAAATGTATTATTAAAGGAGTTACCCTAGAAGCTATCCCTTCATAAGCATAGGAGAAAATTATTAAACAAAATTTTGAGTTTTTAAAAGGAGAATGGTAAAACTAGCCATATCAAAAAATATTTTAATTTTTACTGCTTCACATAGAGCTGATGAAGGACTTTTCTGATAGCTTCTATAACTCCTTTCAATCTTTCGTTATTGTGTCAAAACCTTAAATACTCTTGCTCCATGATCAAATTACTGTTTGGACATGAATGGCTGCTGATGCGGGCTATGTTGTTCGCAGGCCGGTGGAGATAGAGGACTCGGAGTACAATGAGTTCTACAAGTCCATCACCAAGGACCAATCAGACCCCCTGTCCAAGACTCACTTCATCGCTGAGGGGGAGGTGACCTTCAAGTCCCTGCTCTTCGTCCCTTCTGTGCAGCCCTCCGAGTCCTTCAACAAGTACGGCTCCAAGATGGACCACATAAAGCTGTATGTGCGGCGGGTGTTCATCACTGACGACTTCCAGGACATGATGCCCAACTATCTCAGCTTTGTGAAGGGGGTGGTAGACTCTGACGACCTGCCCCTCAATGTCTCCCGTGAGACCCTCCAGCAACACAAGCTCCTGAAGGTGATCAAGAAGAAACTGGTCCGCAAGACCCTGGACATGATCAAGAAGATCCCCAAGGAGGAATACCACAAGTTCTGGAAGGAGTATTCCACCAAGTGAGTGTCCATTTATACCCAAACAATTCCTAGCTTCTTTATAAAATTGAAAATGCCATAATCTAACCTCCAATGAAAGACCACCTAAATATATACCTAATAATCATGTCATATCTTTTTTATAAATTAATTTTATTATATGGTAATCAAACGCACAGTATCAGGTAGATTCACTGCATCTATCCACTTCTCAAAAGAAGTTTTTACTGTTGAAGAAAATATTTTGTCCCATCAAAATTGAGGAGAAGCTTTCAATAAAAAGTGAATTTCTATATTTCTTGGGACAGGTTGATTTTTGCTGTAAACAAAGATACTATAAAAGTAATCATCCCTATCTTCATTTTGTTTAAGCTTTCATTTTTGTTTCCCTCTCCATTTGAGATTTAATATGTTGGGGCAATATTAGTAATAACATCATAATCCTTTATTAAGATCAAGTGCTTGAGATCTTAAAGTGAAGTAAACTTCAGAGGTTTTCAAAATGGACCAGTAACTAATAAAAAGGCAGGGATGTTTCAAAGAAAGTTTGCCTGTAGTTGATAGTTACCCTGAGATATGGTTATCTAACTGTGGTGGTGTGGCAGTGTCAAGCTGGGTGGTGATCGAAGACCCCTCCAACCGCACCAGACTGGCCAAACTGCTGAGGTTCGAGTCCTCCCAGGGCAAGGAAGGAGATATGGTGTCCCTGGCGGAGTACGTGGAGAGGATGAAGGAGAAGCAGGACCACATCTACTACATGGCCGGTCTGAGCCGCGCAGAGGTGGAGAGGTCCCCCTTTGTGGAGCGCCTCCTGAAGAAGGGCTACGAGGTGCTGTACCTGACTGAACCGGTGGACGAGTACGCTATCTCCTCCATCCCAGAGTTTGAGGGCAAGAAGTTCCAGAACGTGGCCAAGGACGGTCTGAAGATTGAGGAAGGAGCCAAAGCCAAGGAAAAGATGGATGCCCTTTCTAAGCAGTACGAGGTGCTGACCAAGTGGATGGAAGAAGACGCCCTTAAGGACAAGGTGAGTTATTATGTATAGGCATCTGGTACTGTGGAGGCTATTGTCTGTTTTATTCTTCACAAAGTTCAGTAGTTGTTGCTCTTAGAGGAATGGTTATATATATATGTGGTAATTCGGTAGTCTGGTCTGTTGTATTGAGTCGTGGGGAAAGATGATTGCGCAGTCGTGATGGTGGTGAGTGGTAAAGCACACAGAGGGGAATCCGAGGCATCAGAGAGAGGGAACGCAGAGTCCAAGTTGCGGCCGGCGGGCCCCATCCGCTAACGATCTGCCTGCTGCTGTTGTCCAGCGATCTTGCATCTACTGAACTGACTGACTACCTTGGCTGCGGGGCAAGCCCCTTTTATATGCTCAAGTGTTACGTCACCAGACGTCTGGCACCGTGGCGTCGGCGGGACGCTGACCTTATTTGGCTGCGGGTTAAGCCCTTTTGGTTTCTACGTTCCCTCTAGATGTACCTCTTTATTTAATTGAACACTAAAAAACGATACATACAAAGTTAAATTGATTAAAGGAGGATTGGGTACAATGATTAAAAGTCAATATTAGAGTAGGGGGTGTAAGAAGAGGTGGTGAGTATTTACACAGGTGTTTATAATTCTTAAATTACTACAGATGTATATATATATATTTTTTTTTAAAACTGGAGGACACTTCTACAAATTGTCACTCCTGTATTTGAATGCTGGAAGATACCACTATTGTGGGCCATCTTGCTGGGATCTCTAGATAGGTGGTAGAGAATTACTCATATACTCTATTTCACAATAAGCTCTTTATGATATTCAAGATAGAATAGATTATTTTTTTAATTCTTCAATAAAGCAAGGTTTGTAGGTAAGTAAAGGTTTGAGACCTTTAATAGTTACCTGACCTACTAGCTTTTTTTCTCATTTGGAATGGGGCAGTAATGTCAAAACTCTAATAAAGAATAAAATACTGTATTTGAAGGGATATCACTGCATATAAATTTGTATAGTTACAATAGGAGGAATCTCCAGATATCATTGCTAAGAAGTTTTAAAAACTAACGTAGACTTGTATTTATATTACAGCTTGTTGAAGGACATTATCCGAAATTTCTCTAAGCTTATACGTCTTTAATAAAGAAACTTGTTACCATTAACTTTTATCTCTTCATAGCAAATATGTAAAGTGTGTGTGTGCTGAGACAAGTGGTGTTGTACAGATCCTGAAGGCCACCTCTCCCAGAGACTGGCTAGCTCCCCCTGTGCCCTGGTGGCCAGTCAGTTTGGCTGGACCGGCAACATGGAGAGGTTGGCTCGCAGCAATGCCCACAGCAAGGCCCACGACACTGCTAGAGAGTGAGTAGTTACTTCCCTATTGTTGCCAAGGTACATTGGGCTGGAATTTCACCATTCACTACAAAACAACTTTATTAACATGATTGATGCCTTAGCATCTGTTATAAAAATTTAAACTATTTTTGAAACGTTTGATTCTTTAAAAAATAAAATAATTTCCTACTGCAATGATAAAATGATGGAAGGTCCTGGTAGATTAAACTGGCGAAACCGCTAGGAGGGTTCACCACTGATGAACCAGGCCCTCCCATTAATTTATCATTGCAATAAGGGCAGTAGGATATATTTTTTTTATTGAAAGAATCATAGGTGTCAAAAGCTTTAATTTCTTACAAAAAAAAAAACTGGCAAGAAAACGTGGGATCCTGGCACCAGTGTGCATTGGAACGCTCACAAATAGGGAATTGAAAATAGGGACAATATAGAAATATTTTAGCAAGTAGTCCTCCACGTGTGTATAATGCTGTGCAGTATTGTCACCCTGGTGGGGATGTGTCCTACAGGTATTACATGTCCCAGAAGAAGACCCTTGAAGTCAACCCCTACCATCCAGTCATCAAAGAACTGCTCAGGAGAGTGGAGGTGAGTTGTTGGCAGGACATCTCTCACAATGTGGGGATTGGACAATGCCAATAGTCTTATAATGACATCTCTGATAATGGATGTCTGGATATGTCATTTCATCCTCAACTTGCCATGAGGCTGACAGTAAGGACCCCTCCAAGAAAACAGTGGGATCAAAGAGTTGTCAATCAGCACCTGAGTTCCCTCCTAGATGAAACTTCAAACTAAAAAAGCTTTTCAATAAAAATAATCCCATACATCAATATTGAGTGAAAACATTAGGCTCCCAGGGATAAGTTTATTTTTATTTATTTATTATTATTTGATAATTTTTAATTAATAAAAAAAAAAAATAAACTTATCCCTGGAAGAAAAAAAACTATGACCTAGCTTTAGGCAGCCTTTTGTCTTAGGGTTGAACCTCCAGTGTAGTAAATAGGTATCAAGATCTATGTGTTGTTAAAAACAAGGTTAGAACAATTTGGGGAATTGTGATGTTATAATCAAGGGTATTCTATAAAAGAAGCTGATTGTTTGAATTATTTTTGGATTGGGTCTTTTTACCTTGTGATAAAAAAAGCTATTTTAATAAGGTTGTACTGTATTGGCTTTGGGTCCACAGAAATAGGCTGTGCTAGGCCCAGCTACATGCCAGTTAGACCAGTTTGTATAGTAAGGCTCTAATTACCTGGCTTGAAATGGTGCCAACACTCAAGTACTCTTGTGAAAGCGAGTTTCACTTTATTTTTGGGCTGATACCAATTATTTCCCTCAATTTACATAGCCTTTGTTTAAATACTCCTGTTCCTTTTTTGTTTTTTACATTAAAGTAGTTGAAAAATTTACTGCCAATGTGTTTCTTTTCAATAATATTGCCACGTGGAAAATTAGGAAAGACAAAAACTTCAGGAGGAGACAGCAATTTATTTAAGGCAAGAACAAACTAAGAATGATAAATAAAAGATAAGCAACGAAGGAAGTTTACAGAGTAGGAAAAAAATATAAACATAAAAATGATACTCTGCTAATAAAAATAATAAATACTTCGCTACAATATCATCAATATTATCTCTAGACCTTACTGCAATTATATGATATGTACCCTGCATTTTCTATAGGTTCACTAAACACCCCTAAGCTACCTTCTATAGAAAATGCAGGGTATATCCCAAAATCAATCCAATACAATAGTACAGCGGTCTAGAGATTAATTTGGTGAAACACCGCTGAGAGGGTTCACTAATGATGAGCCAAGCCCTCTCATTCAATAACTTATATCATTGCAGTAAGGTGTGTAGAGATAATATTTGATATTGAAAAGAAACACATTGCTAGTAAATTTATTTGTTACAATAATTAAAGTAGTTGCCCTTATTTTGGTTAAGTTTAGGAAGTATTTCAGTGTAGAGTTGTGGCTTACCGTTTTGTGAAGTTTTACTCAGTATGGATTGTTTTACATAGATGATAACAAAATTATCAAAACCCTTTTATCAAGGTATCCACTCATGGACAAAACTTAAGAAAGGTGTACCTTTTAGTAAGTATATCAGGATTCAGACAATAACTATGAAATATATTTGATACACAGTGACCTTTATTGAAGACGCACCAGATAACCAAGTGTGAACAAAATTGCCTTGTCTCCTTCAAAAAAATAAACAACCAGTGACACCAAAGACTTTCCACTTCCTTAAATTTTTGACAATGTGTGTATTTACAATGTTGTTGGTGTCCAATAAATTGACTTTTGGTAACTCTATGTACTAATATTTGATATTTATGACTTGGTCAATTGGGATCCCTTTCTCCAGAGTTAATGGTAGTATTTTTTTTTTTTTTTTTTGCTCTTCATTGGAAAATGGGTACCGTTGCCACGTTAGTCACCTTGGAGACGAACCAGAATTTGGTCGAATATTCCAAGGGTCCAGGGGGGACCACAGTCATGCCCAGCAATGGCCGCAGCCTTGCAGAAAATTGACTTAGACCCAGAGCAGCAGCTTTACACACCCAAGATAGTGGATATTGCTGATGCTGTGATGGAGATGCATGGAGACATCTGAGACTCTTCTTTGGACACGACAACAACAATGGTAGTATTATTGGCTCAATACCACAATGTGTGTGGCAAGACCAGATAATTGAAGGGGGGGGGGGGGTGTTATGTAAAGTCTGTGTTGAATAAAATATATAATTTGGTTAAAGTCTTTCTAGACTTGAAATAAAATATTGAAATATAGCAGGTGTTGAACTCAAGAGGCTCTATTTATGGATAAGTTATTTACCTAAGATTTCAGTAACAATGTCATCAACCTCAGATTTCATCAACCTAGTCAAAGGAAACATGTCTACTGTCTCATCTAATATCCAAATTGTACAGAATGTTGAACAACATATGTGTGGACAGAGTGACAAGAATGACGAGGTGGCCCTCAACATGGCCAACCTGATGTATGAGACGGCAACTCTCCGTTCCGGCTACATGCTCGGCGACACCTCAGCCTTTGCAGACCGTGTGGACCAACTCCTCAGGAAGTCCATGAACATTCCTGAATCGGCCCAGGTAACATTTCCAAGGCTATCTAACTGAAATTTTAAAAGCTATTATTAAAATAGCTTGGAACTGTTGGATCTTTATGTGCATGTAATGTTATGAATGTCATTGGACAAGGCACAATAGTTCATGGCATAAAAAATAATTTTTGTTGCATCATTGGCACATTTATTTGGACGTTTTTTTTTAGCCCTAACATATATGATCACGACAAAGGTTGAGGTTGATTCCTCTTTGTAACAATTTTTAATAGCCTTCTATTTTATCTTATAATATAAAAGTTATATTTTCTTATTTTAACATGTTCTGAGATTTTGCCTGTGTTGTTTCACTTTGAAAAGTTTTGAAACTGCCTTTTTTTTTTTAGAATGCCTTTGTTTACTTTTATTTTCTTTTATTTTGGAACCATTTGCATTTTTTCTATATCAAATTTGATGGTTGCAAAGATATATTTAGTTAAAAAAATAGAATGTAAATGAAAACAATGTTTCAAATTTATTGTTTTGAAATCCCGATCCGTTAGCTTAAACATTCACAAAATATTTTTGTTTTAAACTTTTTTTAATTACAATTCTAAGTTCGTTATAAGCCTAGTATTTTAAATAGATTTTATAATTTGGGAACTTATTGTAAAAATCACAAAGTTTGTTATGGTATTTTCAATGGAATGGAATCTGGAATTGCCTTAGGTTCATTATAAGGGAAGGTTTGCTATATCCAGGGTTCGTATTAGTGGGGTTTTACTGTATATATATATTTTTTATATTTTTTTACAATAAAAGAGTGTTCACACAAACTTGGCCTTTTGATTGAAATACACAATTCTTGATTTCTCAGGAAGCCTCTGGAACCAAATTTTTGGTCATAGAGGTACAGTCTGCACTATGCTCACAATAGCCAACAGCCTGAAAGACGTACATGGCTGATTTTTCGTGATTAATTAAGAAATCGGGATGGCCAAATATCTTTGGAACAAGCTAAGTCAACGTTTGGTTGATTTTTGTTCCACTAGATGGCGCTCTGCCATCTAGAATGCTTGTGTCAGTGGTTAGGAAATGCAATTTTTTTTAATATCAACACCTGACCACTTTTATATATTTTTTCACTTGTATATATTTATATATTTTTTTGAAAATATAAATCCATAAATAAAGCTTTAATAAAAAGGCATATATTGGTAAAATAATTGATATTTTGATCCAATATATGCCTTTTTAATTAAAGATTTATTTATGGATTGCTCTATTTTCAAAAAAAAATATATAGGGCATTATCATGTATAATCAATTGCACCTATTTTTCTACAGTTTGGATGTCAATATGATAACTATGAAGTCATTTTTATAAGATGAACACAATATGTCCCATATATTTGCAAGGTCTGTGTCAAAATCCCAGAAAAATAATTTAGAGAATAAATATTTTTTTCTTTGTGTAAATTATAATTATTATTCTCTATGCAAATTTTATTTTATAAATATTTTTCCCTAAAGGCAGTAAAATTATTCACACGAATGCTGAAACTTGTTTGGAGTTTGACTGTCAAAATTTTGGTCTGTCAGGATTTTGATCTATTGGAGTTATGTCTGGAACCCAGTTTTTGTACCTTTTAATATAAAATAATATGATTATCATCTATAACTAGGGTGAATTGTATTTTCCCATCTTTTATACAAGAAAACGTGTGTAAAATAGCAATCTATAAAACTTATTAAGAAGACACTGATGAGAGAAGCATTTTTATATTGTCAGGCTCAACTTGTTAGATAGGGTTCAAACGCTTAACCCTAATTGGTTAATGGACCAAGGTTTAATACTGACTGCCTATTGGCTGTATCCAGGTGGAAGAGGAGGAGATTGAGGAGGAAGAAGAAGAAGCTGTGGAAGCTGAAGACTCCAAGGCTGATGTAAGTATTCGAATAGCAGCATTTTATATTAGCTGTCTTGATACTTGTTCTCTTGATAGGAATGGAATTTTAGTGTTCTAATTATTACTAAATATTCCTATTATCTCTCTCTCCCTCAAATGATGTAATGGTTGCCCAACACACCAAGAATGTTCCCTGAACACGTGCTGTGTGATTGCAGGATACCACAGATGACCATGAGGAGCTGTAAGCAGCAAAAAGCCACTCACTTTTTTATTTAAAACTCGAGAACCACTGAGTCATCTCAAAGCCTCCATGTAAAATAGTTCCATTCTTAATTTATCTTTAAATTAAATAAAAGACCATTTTTTGTTTCTATTTATTATATTTGGTATCATTTCCCCTTTTGATACATACAGTGTTCTACATGTTTGTGTCATTTAGTTTTATTTGCCATTCCTCCCCCTACAATGTAAAACCTCGCTCTATACCCAGTGAGACTGAACTTTTGGTTCACTAGAACCCCTAAAAAATTTGCTTATCTTTGATTCATTTTAACAAGGTCTAGCATTTTTGGGACATCCTTTTCTGGTGGACCCAGTTTTATGGGTGTTTGAAAAGTTTTAATGCACTGTTATGTATATTTTATACTAGAATTTGAAAGTGTCAGCTACACAGGTAGACTCTCATTGCTTCTAACTTAGCAAGAGTATAACAATGGAGAGGTGTGTTCTTCAGAGAAACTCAGTTGCAAGCAAAAATCTCTTATTTATACTATGATGGCAATTTTTTCCAAGAAATACTTAGTACATTAGAAACAAAAGGTAATAAGACCAAATCCAAATAGTCTGTTGTTGTTTCTTATCCCCTTGTGTAAAGATTACACAAATTCCAGGAGTTCATGCTCCTCGAGCTGTTTTATGATAGGCAGCGGCCTCTCCAAAGGTTGGGTTTGGTGCATCTAATGCGAGCCAAAATGTGTTCTGGAGCTGCAGGTGCCAAGCTACCATTTTGGGAAAATGGGGTATATTTTGTTATTATTTTCTTGTTTTCAATGGCTTGAGATGGCCTGTTCTAAATCTTGTTAGTGTTGTTTGATGCTGTCTATTTCTGAAGTTCAGAGCTCTTCCATTCCACTGTACCAGCTGTGCTTAGGTGGGATCCTCCAATTTTTATTTATTTTTGTTTTGGCTACTGTCTCTATTTCTTTAAAAGTAACTATTTTTCTGTGTCAAGGGTTTTCTTGTGCCTTTTTTCGCTAGCGCTTCAGCAGCTTCAATGCCAACGTGTGAGGGTATCCGTTGAAGGTGAATTTTTGGAGATAACCAATTGGCGTTTTGGTAATAGAATTGTTACCAATCATCAGACAAAAGACTGAATGAGAAATTATATCATGGCATGCTTTTAAATAGTTTTTTTTTTTTTTGCTTATCCCTAGTATACGTGGTACAGGCCATGATAATCATGGTGGGTAGTTAGCGACTGCTTTTTACTGTAAGCGCACCACATGTCTACACATGTGAAAGCAGTTCGACTTTGCACTTACAAATGTGCCAGTGCCCCGTTTGGTTACTTGCACTCGCTGGTGGGGTTGGACTTTTGCAAGAATCGGGGGCCATTGGAGCATTTTTTTTTTTTTTTAAACAGAAAAAAAAGTGTCCAATGCGGGAATCGAACCCGGGTCGTAGCGGTCGAAAACCAACGGTTTAACCAGCCTTCCACCGATAGTTAATGTTATTAAGTGTGTAAACAAAATAGTAGTTAAGAAGAAAATAGGGTTCTTAGAAAACTTTTCTTATCTGCTATCTTGTTTGCACACTCCTCTCTCTTGATAACAGTAACTAAAAGCATGCTGTGTTATTTTTCTCAATCAGTCTTTTGTCTAATGATGGTAACACTGTTACCACAATGCCACACACTATTTATTTGAATTTGGTCCTATTAACTTTGTTTCTAATATTATTCTATAAATTATTGCTCGGCTGACATTTATATGCGAAATGATACTTCATCCAAAGTAAATCTTTGACACATGCATTACAGATATCATTTGTTTTCATCGTGATTCTACTATAGGGGGTCTAAACTGTTGGTTTCCGACTGCTACGACCTGGGATCGAATCCCGCATTGGGCACTCATTTAGATGATAGGTTCTTCTTATCATTAACATACATGTACCTCTATGTCTAATTTAAAAATCATGACAAATCCTAGGCAAAGTTTTATTGAATATATATTCAAATATATAAAATAATTTTAAAACATCATTATCACATTATATAATACAATGTTTACTTGAAAAAATGGATCTAATACCTTGTTGCTTCAAAGCACTTTTCAAGCATTGCACCATTCAAATAAAGTTAGTGTTTTTCTTCCATTTCATGTTTCCACATATTCTTCTAGGTATAGATTTCGTTTTTTATTTTTTACCTGTCATGCAAAACATGGCTGATTTTAAAATGACCATAGTTAATGGCATAAAATAATTTTTGTTTCATCACGGGGACCGTTTATTTGGACTTTTTTTTTTTTTTTATTCCTAAAACGTACGATCGCGATCGCAGCAAAAGTTGAAGTTGATTCCTCTTTGTAACAATTTTTAATAGCTTTATATTTTATCTTTATAATAGAAAGTTATATTCTCTTATTTTAATATGTTCTTAACATTTTGCCTGTGTTGTTTCACTTTGAAAAGTTCTGAAAATAGCCTTTATTTTTTTTAAAGAAATAACGTTTTAGTTTTTAGAATGCCTTTGTTTTCTTTGTTTTGGAAGCCATTTGCATTCTTTATATTTCAAATTTAATAGATGCAAAGATATTCAATTTAATAAAAAGTATAATGTGTAAAAATTTATACAACATACAGCAAAAATAAAGTGCAAAAATCAAAACAAACAATGCCGCTAAATTTATCGTTTTGAAATCGCGATCCGCAAGCTGAAACATGCTCAAAATTTTGTTTTGTTCTTTTTTTTTTTTAATTAGAAATCTAAGTTCGTTATAAGCATAGTATTTTAAATAGATTTTATTATTTTGGGACCGAAAATAGGTTCGTTATATGGGTAGTTCGTTATTCTAAAAATCGCAAAGTTCATTATAACGATGGTATTTTCAATGGAATGGAATTGGGAATCGGCGTGGGTTCGTTATAAGGGAAGGTTCGTTATATCCAGGGTTCGTATTAGCGGGGTTTTACTGTATTTGTGTTTTCTCCAGTTTTTAAGTATGGTGTTCAATTTATTTTTGAAGTTTTTTGTTGGATCATTTTGTATAGGAGAATGGGTGCCATTGTTATTCAATAAAGAAAGCATTTTTTTGTTTATAGTCTTCTTTTTTCATTAAAACAATTCCATTTTCTTTGTCATATTTTGTTATTACATATTTTGTTTGTAGGTGTTTAAGTTTGGAGGTCAATTTTTAAAAAATATTATTTGATTTATAATTTTGTTTTAGTGTATTAGTAACTTCAAATCTAATATTAGCTGCCTCATTAGGGTTGAGAGTTTTGCATATTTCTTCTGTTTACGAAATAATATCCAATTTTTATTTTTGTTTCAGATTTCCCCCCAAAGCATATTTATAACCTTTGCTAAGCAAGTCTAGAACTTCATTTGAGATACCTTCACATTTCTCATTCAGTACTTTTGTCTGAAGATGGTAACAACGCTGTTACCGAAACGTCACACACTATTTATTTATTTGGATTTGGTCTTATTACCTTGTGTTTAAAATATAGAATTACTTAGCTCATCTATGATAAACCTTCCCAGTGATTTCACCAATTTAATCCACCAGATTTGCTACATTCATATATACATGCACTAGATTACCAATGAACCATCTGGTTTTTGCCAAGAACAATTTTAGCCAACAAGCAATGACAATACCTACCATCGCTTGGTGACATGTGGTGTGTACTTATAAGATAAACAATCCCAAACCTCTACCCGACATGAATATCATGTTCTGAATTTCAATGTTTATTTGCATCTAATATCAACATCATAAACCGAAAATAGCTTTGACCTACAATCATGGACAAAATTTAAGGAAGTTGTACCTTTTAGAATGTGTATTGCCAATCAGACAATAATTGGTGAAGAGTTGAAGTCATGTCAGAATTATAATCATCTACAGAGAGTAAGACACAATAAATTACTATATTTAAAATGAATTTTAAATACACACACACTCTCTCATGGACAAAACTTAAGAAAGCTGTACCTTTTGGCATGCATAACAAGATTGAGACTATAACTCTGAAAAATATTTGATACACAGTAACCTTCATTGAAGACACATGAGATAACCAAAGTGTGAACAAAATTGTCTCTGTCTCCTTAAAAGAAACACAGTCAGCAACATGAAAGATCTTCCACTTCCTTAAATTTTGTCCACGATTGTGTATATATTATCTAAGATATTATTATATTATATTGAGATAATGTGTCAAGAAGAGAGCTCTGCCATGGTCCATATTGCCACCTGCTATATCTGTTAAAATCGTGAGATTTATAAGTTTTTAATATAATAGAAGAAGCCCTGCTTTGGGCGTCATTGTTAGAATCGGGAGATTTTATATATTTTTATGTTGTTGTTATCTTTAAATAAACTATTTCCAGATCTCTACATGTCCAAATATTAGGGCGCCAGTGGCTGCAGAAAACCAGACCAAAAATTTATTCATCTATGGCACATGTAGAGACCTAAAGCTGTGCCGGTTAGCAATAATGTTGATGGGGAAATTAACCAATCATTTTTTGGCTAAACAAATTTTTATTTAGACCAATAAAATAATCTTTCAATGTACATCAGGTATATTTATTATTAACAAAGAAAAATTACTTAATAGAATCACGCACATATATATATAAGATTTTTAAAAAAAGGTATTAAAAAAATTATATATATGGTTAAAAGGGAGGGTTTTAAAAGTATATATATACTTTATACAAAAGGCCTATTATGCCAAAGTCCCAGATTATCCCCAACCTACCTCGACATCCAGCCACCCAAGTCCACGATTCGAAAAAAGGGGCTGCTAAGGCCGCAGCCAGCGGCCTAAGCCCTCCGCAACTCCAAGTCTTTAGCTTTTTCAGGAAAAAATAAAAAAAATCAAACTCTTGCTAAGAGAAAAAATGTAAATATTCCGCTTCCTTGCCCCAGTGTTGCTGGACTCACCCCCCAAGGCTATCATCACTCTTCTCTCTATGAAAATAAAAAAGGCATCTTAAAAAAATGATAAAAAATAAATTAAATATAAAAATTATTAAAGAAATATTCACAAAAAAAAATAAAATAAAAAATACGAAAATATTGAATTAAAAAATAATTTTTTAAAATATAATTAATATTGTTGGATCTGGGCATCTTGGGGTCAGCTTGGGAAAGGTTCAGGGCTCGTGGTGGAGTTGGTGTTCTGCATGAAGATGGTGGAGTCAGGTCAAGCACCATTGGTCGGTGGCTTGACTACAGGGAAGGGGTGTCTGAGTCCATCTCAGACTAGCCTGGTAGGGCCAAGTCATCCACCACAGGTCAGGTGGCTTGACCACAGGAAGGGGGGTCTAAGTCTCTGGCTCGGTGCTGCCAAGGCTAAATGTGGCTTCAGGCTCCATCTAGACACCTCGCAATCACCAGAGGTTTGTGGCTTAGATGGACAAAGGTGGGATATGGTTAGGTTAGGTGGGGTTCTGGGTTACTTTGGCATATTATAGTCACGAGGTGTCCAAACATATCCAAGCCCACAGTCCATGCAGGAACATTTATTGTTCCCTATGTGATGTTCCATCCTTTCCATCTCCCATCTCTGGGCAGCATCGATCTTTTTAATTGGATCTTTGACAATAAAATTTTTTGTGAATTCATATATCACTTTGAATGTTATTTATCATAGTTCAAATTTATTTTTAAAATTATAGTTTTAAATAAATTATTGTTTCCAGGGTGTGACACTGTTCTAACGTTTATTAGTTAGTCTAGGGTCCTAGCCATGTTGTGAGAAATCAAAGCATGAATATTTCTTTTACACATAAAACAAACTTCTACTATCCTTAAAGTGAGGGAAAATATTGGGAAAGTTTGGCTCATCAGTGGTAAAGCCTCCCACCATCGTACTTTTCCTGTTCGCAGGGGTTGGATGGACCTGACGGTCTTAGTTCTACTAGAGGAGAATGGATTCTCTAGGATTTGGTAGGACTCCTATAATTGCCACTATAAATTAAAAAAGTAAAGAGCCAAGGCAGATAACTTTGGTGTAGTGTGGAAACCGCTGAAAAGATATTTTATTTTTTGAATATATTATTCTCTAGAAATAATATTTTATAAAATAATAATAAAAGAGGAGGAAGACAAAATATACAATAAAGTTACCTAAAATTGAAGCATCAAAGATAAAATGGTAAAAAAAAAGAGTCCAAAACAAGAGCCATTCTTTCTCTCTATCTCTACAAAAATATAAATAATAAACAAAACAGCTTCCGTGGATGAGTTTCGCGCATTGGAAGCCATTTTGTTTATTATTTATATATATATTGAAAATATCTAGAAAAATCTCCTGTATGTCTTGATTTGTTTATATATATATGGTAATTTAAACCGAAAACCCTATATTGTATACTACTTATAATAAGATTGTCATGTTGTATATAGAAACACATCTATAAATAATTATACGCATGATTGACATGTGTCATTGCATCACCATATGTGATGTACTTTGTACAAATTGAGGATGAATAAATAAAACTATGTAATAGATTAAGAGCTGAGCTAAGAAAGAGATCGAGATAGAAATCCAACAACCCTAAAGAGGAATTTGGCAAGTCGTTGCCATCAAGGTCAAAGGGTGCAGAATATCGCAGACGCCCCACGCACTTTGCACCCGTTCAAAGTCCAAAATTCCCGCATGTCTCCCCCCTCGGCAAAGGTATAAAAAAACCTCGGTTTTAGCCGAAATTAGTCACTTCACCATCGGCGTGAGCCCTTGTCGGTTGTACCCAGGTCCACCTCATCGACCATGTAAAACAGTAAGAATTCTTCTATCTCCATCTTGCTCTTAGCTCGACTTTTATCTGTTCACGGAACTTTCCTACTACAATTGTGTCTCTTCGTTTTTTGTGTGTGGACATTCCCAAGCTTTCCACTCTGCCTCGACCACAACTGCCTGTACTCTGTGAGAACTGTTAAAGGTCCTCCAAGGTGCAGAGAGGTACTGGAAAACTCTCCACGCCCTTGCTGTCCCTCTCGGTTACTACTGGTTTGACCCTCGGTTACCACAGCTATAGCGAGAGTTGACAGGATACCTCAACACAAATAAGTCGACTGGATCTCTCATCATCACATAAATTTATTAGTTAAATCAACCAGCTTCTCATCTGGGATTTTCCCTGTTTAACGAGGCTAAATAGTTTACTATAATTGAGGCCCTGTATGACTTGCATTCATTTTAAATTTCTATGAATCAATATACCTTCCCAGCTCAAAATGTAAAGTAGTAAATACGACATTTGGCCTTGAGATAAATTACACCGACAATATACAGTATAACCTCGTCAATTCGACACACGCAAATTCGACACTCTACCTTAATTCGACCATATTCTGATGTCCCGACCTCCGGCCTATCAAATAACAAACCGTAATTCGACAGTATCGATAATACGACAGTTCCGATAGTTCGAACATTTAAAAATTCGAATTTCGACAGTTGAATGTTTTTTTACATACAACTTTACCGATAAACGGTATTACGGCGGCGACGATCGGCATCGGCGGGCGCCGATAGGATCGCGCCTGCGCACTTTTGGTTTCTGTTAGTTTAAGTTTCACTGTATGTTGTATGGAGCCTAAATAAATTTATTTATCTGTTATTGTTTTTTTTTTTTGTGCGGGAATTTAGGCTTCGTGCGCTAATTAATAATAGTATTTTCGTTTCAATTTTCAGCATTGAAATATTTTAGTTATCTTAAAATTTACGAATAATTTCTTTTTAAATAAATAAATCTTCATAAAATATAGCCACAATTATTATGATAACATTTTATTTCAATATTCCATGTCCATGTTATTATAAAAGATTTAAACACAAAATCAATAACACCTGCAGCAGCAGTGGATGCCTTTAATACAAAAAAGCTCTTTGTTATTTAAAACACATTCCAGAGGAAGAAAGACATGCATGCTTTTTTTTTTTAATAGACCATCTGGAATACATTTTGAATATGATTTCAGTGAAAAAGCAGACATCTATAAAGGAATTTTTAAAAAGATATTCATGATTATTTTTAAATATTATTTTAAAAATTTATTTTTATTTTCCATATTTATTTCCTTTCAATTGCTATATTCTTCATTTAGAATAAATTTTATTTGGAATTATTTATGTTTCAAAAATATGTTTTATTGTCATTTTGTCCCTGATACTAAAGGTTAATCATCAAAATAAAAAAATAAATACAAAAAGTACACATACAATGGTTTCAATTAATATCATTAATTTATATTACAAGGCAATTTTTTAAAAATATTATATTCGTGAGTTGGATGATTAGCTAATCTTCTAACCTTAATTCAACACTTCCTTTAATTCAATCGAAAGCTCTGATCCCTTGGGGTGTTGAATTAAAGAGGTTCAACTGTACATATCACATTCATACTATTCCCTGTTTTAGAGTAGTAGTAGTAAGATATAAGTAACCCAGGTTCCTGGAGCATATCCATAGATCGCCAACTATCTGGGCTGTCCTGTCCCCAGCCCTAGTGAACCATTTCATCAAGAGTTTTCAGGCCGGTTTGTTCCTTGGTAGATTCAATAGATCAGTGTCATTGAATGAGGGCAGTCCAACAAGTGTAGCCACCAGGAATCGCTGTAGATGAAATGCTGGACAGATGAAGAGGACATGCTCTACAGTTTGCTCTTCCTCTTGGCAGCGTGAAAATGTTGGTTCAGGAACATTTTGGCTTGAACATATACAAGTTCTTGTACATGTTCTGATAATAGGGTCTTGGTTGATATTCCTAATTGTATTTTCCTGAGGTTCTTTTTAAGATGGCTGGGAGTGGGTGGTTTTAGAAGAGTTATTGCGACAAACTTTGAGCTTTTGCTATTGTAGCAAAATATTTTTTTAATTTTATGTACAGATTAATAATTTCTTCAATATATTTTGATACTTTGTTAACATCCCTTATTGCCTCTCTGTAATTATATATATACTAGCCGAATGACCCGGGCAACGCCCGTGTTTTACCCGATTGAATGTTTTTATTCAAATACTATTTGTTACAATTATAAATTGGAGCCGTGGATGTCACTCTTGTGAAACGTCCCGCTCCAAACTTTACATGTACATTAGGTCATAATAATAATTATTATTATTATCATTAGATAATGATAATGATCATAATGATGATGCGCGCGCATCCGTGACAGCGGCCGATGAGGAATTGAGGAAAGACGGTCGTGGCTATATATGTTGATTAATAATAATAATAATATAATAATAATTATTACTATTATTATCATTAGATAATGATCATAATGATGATGCGCGCGCATCCGTGACAGCGGCCGATGAGGAATTGAGGAATTGAGGAAAGACGGTCGTGACTATATATATTAACTAGACGAATGACCCGGGCAACGCCCGTGTTTTACCCGATTGAATGTTTTTATTCCAATACTATTTGTTACAATTATAAATTGGAGCCGTGGATGTCACTCTTGTGAAACGTCCCGCTCCAAACTTTACATGTACATTAGGTCAGCTGGTATTACCCCTCATTTTCACCGCTAGAGGCGCGAGCGAATTGACTTTTTGTAAATATACATAATTATAAAGATAGAAGCTTCTATAGAAGATAATGATCATAATGATGATGCGCGCGCATCCGTGACAGCGATGAGGAATTGAGGAAAGACGGTCGTGACTATATATATTAATAATAATAATATAATAATAATAATTATTATTATTATCATTAGATAATGATAATGATCATAATGATGATGCGCGCGCATCCGTGACATGAGGAATTGAGGAATTGATTGACGGTGGAAAGACGGTCGTGAGTATATATGTTGATAATTATTAATAATAATAATAATATAATAATAATAATTATTATTATTATCATTAGATAATGATAATGATCATAATGATGATGCGCGCGCATCCGTGACAGCGGCCGATGAGGAATTGAAGAATTGAGGAAAGACGGTCGTGACTATATATATTAATAATTAATAATAATAATAATAATAATATAATAATTATTATTATTATCATTAGATAATGATAATGATCATAATGATGATGCGCGCGCATCCGTGACAGCGGTCGATAAGGAATTGAGGAAAGACGGTCGTGACTATATATATTAATTTTATTTTAAAATTCAAAAAATTGCTGTGACTTTCAAAAAGGTTTGTCTTTTCTCATTTTCTACGTGACAATGTGTTGTAAAAATCATTTCCAGGTTGGAAGCTTGTTTAAAGAAAAATATTGGTATATATAACCTCTGCTTGAGATAATTCATTTCCCAACGTTTTGGCTATCCCCTATCAGTTTCCTAAAGAGGTGAGTCACCATCTATTGATGTATCCATCTTCTTCTTTGAATTCAGCTTTGTGGGATAGATTTTGATAAACTGATCATATATAAGCAAGGGGCAGACATTATTTTTAGTAACGACCTTTGTATCTACTGAATATCATGTGTGTAGATGTTTCACTTGATGTCAACACCGCTCAATGTAGAAAGAAAGGAATAGAATAGATACAAGTGTCACACACTTTGACAACCAATTGAACGTGACAGCTGTGTGACAGATGGCACCCAATGACGCCAGCAACACACACCTATAATTGGAAGAAGAATCTGAACCGATATCACAGCACTCAATTGCTTCACAAATATACACTCATAAACAAAACTTAAGAAATTTTGACCTCTGAAAAGTATTTGATACACAGTAACCTCTATTGAAGACACACGAGATAACTAAATGTGAACAAAATTTCCTGTCTCCTTGAAAAAAATATATATATAACAGGCGATATCAAAGACTTTCCTCTTCGTTAAGTGTTTTCCATGTGCTAGAACTCATGGCATATTGTATGCATATATGTAAATATTACAACTATTTTCATATTTTTGGTTTTTGTGTGTGTGACCCCTCAGCGAAAGGGAATCTATTTTTTTGCTGTTTTCTTCTTCTCTTTTCA
Source organism: Cordylochernes scorpioides (assembly GCA_030710605.1). Classification (NCBI taxonomy): domain Eukaryota; kingdom Metazoa; phylum Arthropoda; class Arachnida; order Pseudoscorpiones; family Chernetidae; genus Cordylochernes; species Cordylochernes scorpioides. The sequence goes on along the minus strand of CP092866.1, from coordinate 73,532,320 downwards.
CACACCGCCCCCCACCCCCTGTCGAGAGAATGTAATCGTCCGCCGGCCGGATGGACGGTCCAAGTACCCACCGACCAATCGGAGGGGCAGAGGGGTCACCAGGTCCGGGCGCGGGGGCAGAGTTGGTGACACAGCTGTGCCAAGTAGACAAGAAAAAAGCTTCGCGGGGGCTTGCCCAAGATGAGCTCCGGGAACTTCGTCCATCTTCCATAAACGACCATACAAGCGGTCTGAGAAGGGACTGGGTGGCTGACATCTCAAAGAAAGGTGAAGCCGAGACGAATCTTTGAGAGATTCGCATAGTGGTTGGAGTACGTCGAGGGCGACGAATTGTGCTTCATCTGAAGATACCAGGAAGTTCGTCGAGCTTTCAAGGCTGGGGGGCTCGGGCAGGCCGACCTAACAACTGAGAGGAACTGTTTTTGGTGAGCACTTTCTCACATCCTTTTATTTCCTAAAGTGATATATATATTTTATGTTATTCTAGCATATTTTTTTTTATTTATTTTCTTATTTTTACAAAGTTTTCTATTTCGCGCGCGCGCGCGCGTGTGTGTGTGTGTGTCAATATTATCATTTTATATATTTTATTATAAAACATTTAAGTTGCATGCAAATTTTGGAATACACAAAAACAATAAGTTTTTCATATATTTTTTATCCTTTATTTTATAGCTATCAAAAAATTAAACAAAAGCTTTATATGTGTAGCCTTTGTTGTCTTCCTTTTTTTTTTCTTGCTTGAACACCCAAGGCAGCCCAAAACAATATCAAAACATTAGGTTAAAGTTTTTTATTTTGTTAAAAAGGGGGTTTGTGGAGCGTTCCGAATTTTTCTTTTAATTACCCCTTTCTTAACTTATGAGTGTAGATTCAATAATTAAGTTGGAAGGTGATATTATAACCACACAGCAAATTAGTATATTTTAATATATATATTTTTTTATTATTTGTTATATTATCTATCTATATATATAAAATTGAATGTCTGTCTGTCTGTGTGTGTGTGTCCTCTATGGATTCAAAAACCATACATCCAATGGCCGTGGAATTTTGGGATATTATTAGGTGTATCCCCGGAAAGGTTTACGAAAAATAATTTCTTGAATATCTTAAATATCCTTAGAGTTATTTGCAGATTTGTAGCTTTAACTCGCAAGCAGCGCCACCTTGCGACGGAGATAGGCTTAGGTCTGCCCCCCACCCCGCCCCCCGTCCGGCCGGTCAGTCCAAGTTCCCACCGACTAATCAGAGGGATCAAGAGGTCCTGACGCGCGGGGGGCGGGTGACCTCCAGGAACTACGTCCATCTTCCATAAACGACCATGATTTTATTCAACTTATCGAGTATTTTTCAAGGGACCGGGAAAATATGTAGATAAAACGATGATTTTGTAATGTAGAAAATATTTTGAAAGACAAAATTCAGGATGACACGGCACACAGGGACCGGGAAAAAATGTTCATTTTATCGAGAGATTCAAATTTACGAGTTTCAAATTATCAAAATATATCTTTTTTTTAATAAATTTATAGAGAATTGTTTTAACAAATGTTCGTTAGACAAACCTTTACTCGGGTAAAACCTCGGGCGAAGCCGGGTACGTCCGCTAGTATATATATAAATGAATGTATGTTTGTGTGTGTGTCCTTTATGCCTGACCAAACCACTCATTGGAACGCCATGAAACTTTGGGAAGTTATTTAGTATAGTACTGGGAAGGTTTCTGAAAAATAATTTCTTGAATATCTTGAATATCCTTAGAGTTATTTGCAGATTTGTAGATTTAACTCGCAAGCAGCGCCACCATTGCGACGATGATAACAAGTTTTTCTATCTATAAGTTTTATTATCACTAAGTTTATTATCTTAAAGATTATTTATCAAAAGTGTAAGATTTTCTACCTATTAATTGCGCACAAGTCAAAGTTAGTTATCGAGTATTTTTCAAGGGACCGGGAAAAAATGTTCACTAGATAAAACGATGATTGTGTAATGTAGAAAATTAGGAAAGGCAAAATTCAGGATGACACGGCAATTTATTTGAGACAAGAATAATGATACAATTCCAAGGCAAGATACTATTCCTTTAACTTCCAATTACCGAGGGAACCAATTAATATTGCTTTTATTCAACTTATCTAGTATTTTTCAAGGGACCGGGAAAAAATGTTCACTTTATCGAGAGATTCAAATTTACGAGTTTCAAATTATCAAAATATATCTATTATTTTTTTTATATAAGTTTATAGAGAATTGTTTTAACAAATGTTCATTAGATAAACCTTTACTCGGGTAAAACCCGGGCGAAGCCGGGTACATCCGCTAGTTTTTTTATAAAAAATAATAATATCGCACAATTTTTCTATATTTGAGAATATTATTTTTTTATTTCAATAAAGTTTGGGAGATATATATCCTGCCGTTTTGCTGTGGTTATCTACTACCTTACCATAATGTACTCCCCTTAATGTTTACTAGTAACTACATGGTGTCCCAAAAAATTGGTGTTAATGTTTATCCTAACACGAAAGTATTGAACGGTAATAAATTAATGCATGTTTTGTTGGATTCCCCATGTTTTTATTTTAAGTTTCGACTTTGTGATAACTTAGTTTGTCGTGATTTCAGAATGTTATTGCATATATACTTGTCGCGTTCAGCGGCGCAGCGCCCAGGCTCTATTTTGCCCAGACGCCCGAAGTCTCTTATTCTGGTCCCGGGGAGGAAAAAATCCGTGGAATCTCAAGGGTAGAGAAGAGCGATTCCCAAGAAGTCAAATCCGCGGAAGTGTCTAAGGCAGGTATCAACCAAGGCGTAGACCTCTCGAGAGCGGGCCGAGAAACCACACGACTCTAACCAGTCAACTACTTTATTTTTTGTCACGAATATATATACATATAAATATTTACATATGGCAAATATGTTTCCTATAATGGATTAAATTTACATATATTTAAAAATATATAAATCTATAAGAAAAATAACATTCTTTTCCCAACATACTCCCACCTTGAGTTTTTCTACAGAAACTCAACCAATAGTTGGGAAACGACCGTTTTCATTCCAGTTCTTTAGGATTGGGCTATCTTCGTAGGGTCTTTACTGGCTTCTCCTCGGGAGCCTCCCCGGCGTGGTTCCGACTGTATACTCCTCAAGGTACTCCCCAGATCGGCGGGTATCTCTAAATTGTAGAGCCGTTGAACCGGCCTAATCTGGACGCCCTTGCTGGTTCTCAACTTGGCGACCCTCACAGGTCCATCTCGGCCAGGGTAGACCTCCACAACTCTCGCCAAAGGCCAATTGACTCGCTTAGCATTATCTTGTCCAATCAACACCAGATCTCCCACCTTGATAGGTCTTGTCTTCGAGCGTCTTCTAGTCTCTTGCCTTAAGAATCCAAAATACTCCGTCCGGAATCTCTTCCGCAGATCTTCTCAATAAATTCATCAGAGTTTGAAGTCCCACATGCCCCCAAGTTTCATGCTTCCATCTAATGAGTAAATATACCAAGTCATGATCAGAAGGCAACAATAAAGGCATTCGAAAACTTTCCAGATCTTGTCTCCTACTTATTTTAGTTTTGACCCTCAACAATCCCAAAGAATCGCAGCATAACTTGAAATCCTTCAACCTCTTGTCCTCTGGTCCAGTGAAGGATTCCCGTTGGATAACTCTCACCAGCATCAGTTCCGCCCTTTTAATTTCATTCACAGTAAGATCACCTTTCACTCGCTGACCTATTGTTCCTCTCGCATTTGTTAAAAACCGGTTCATCCAGGCAGTTACTCTCAATATCTTGTAGTAGTTTGAAAAGCGATAGTAGTACTGATCTTTTTCCCTTTCAATACATGTTGATGTTAAAACAATCTTTCTCTTTTCCGAGTTCACAATATCTGGGTCAGGGTATATTTCCCTATGGGGCCAATCTCTTCTTGGTCTTCTCAACCAACTCGGGCCCTCCCACCACTTCGATCTCTCCAGAGAATCGGCTAAGCACCCCCGTGATGGTAAATCCGCTGGATTCAAACATCCTGGTACATGATACCAATCATCTGTCTCACTGAGAGATCGGATCTCCATAACTCGATTCATTACAAAAGTCGCCCAGTTATCATTTCCCTTGATCCAATGGAGTGCATTCATGGAGTCTGTCCAATAAAATCGCTCCATGTCTTCAAATTTTAGGTCCCTCACAACGTTGTTCACCAAGCGGGCCCCAACCAAGCATGCCAACAGCTCCAAACGAGGAATGGTAGTCCCCTTCAAAGGAGCCACTCTCGACCGAGCCTGTACTAGTTGACACGTTACTTCCTGTTCGCTCTCGATGCGTAAAAAAATACAAGTGGCGTAGGAGGCCCTAGACGCATCACAAAAGACATGAAGAGTAGTTCCAATCCGGTGTTCTTCTCTATAGCAAAGCCATCTCGGTATGGCAATGGATTTCAGAGACTCCAATTTGGCCAGCCACCTCAAAAACTCGCAAGACAAGTTTTCAGGCAGAGGCTCATCCCACGACAATTTTAACAGCCACGTTTCCTGTAGGATAAGTCTCGGAACGAGGGTCACTGGACAAGTGAAGCCCACCGGATCGAAAATACGGCTTGCCAAGGAGAGTACCTTTCTTTTGTTTATTGGCCCCTGTATTTCCAAATTCTCCAAAGAACAAGCCAAAGTGTCCTTTTCTTGATTCCATGTCATGCCCAACAACCTTCCTCTATCAGACCTAGGACCATCACACATTATACTGGTAACATTGCTTGTCCAATCACGCAAGTTGAAATGAGCAGAAGCCAACAATCTCTGTGCTTCGTCCACAAATTTTTCCATATCTGTGACTTTTGAGAAACTAGCCACACAGTTATCGATGTATAAAGACTCCCTCAATAATTCAGCTGTTTCTTGCCAGTGTTCAGGAGCCTTGTTCAAGTGGTGAAACAGCGTGGCAAGCAGGAGATATGGACTCGTCGTGATTCCGAAGACAACTCTCGCATGACGTAAAACCATCATATTTCCCTCTTTGTCATACCAGAGGAATCTTAGATAATCTCTGTCTTCCTCCCTAATCCCAATTTGGAGGAAGGCCTTCTCTATGTCCGAGGAGACTCCTATCTCGCTCTTCCTAAATTTATTCAAAATTCTTGGGATCGTTTCTATCATATTCGGACCTCTTTCAAGACAATCATTCAGTGAAAGTTTTCCCTTCTTCTTCGCCGAAGCATCAAAAACTGGTCTTACTTTGGTGGTTGGACTATTCTCTTTAAAAACTGGTCGATGTGACAAATAGTGCACGCCTTCACGTTTATATATATATATTGTCTATAACCCTTTCTATTATTTTATTCCTTAGCCACTTTTCGAGAATATCTTCATATTCTGCCAAATTTCCGGTATTCACAAGATGTTTCCTCACGTTTGCTAATCGTTTTTCGGCAACATCTCTATTGTCCGTGAGTAGTTCTCTTTCGCGAATCCAAGGAAGGGCAACCTGGTAACGCCCCTCACAATCCTGTGAAATAGTACGTGCAAAATATTCTTCCGTTTCTTTTTGTATCGAGTCGTCTTGACGAGCATCTGAAATACCAATAGCCTCTAATCTCCATAAATTCTCCAAATCGCTAGTCAACAGTGAAGTTGTGCAAAGTCCACTAACGCTAGTTTCTTCTTCTGTGGCCGGAATCTTGCCCATTAAAGTCCAGCCCAACCTCGTTTGCACCGCCACAAGCCCAGAAGGAAGTCTTCTATGCTCTCCGGTTAGTAATTTTCCAGCAATATCTGCTCCTATAAGAATCTCAAGAGGTCCCCTGTGTGGATCAGTTAATTCTATGTCATGAGCACTAAGATCTTGCATCCATTTACCCTGATGGACCCTGGGCACGCTGTCGCAGATAACATCTTGGCTCAGTGCTTCAAAATTACAGCCATAAGATCCGTCTAAATTGCTCAACCTGATATCATAAACTCCATGTTCGTACAACTCTGTGTTCGATCCACCAAACAAAGAGTGGCGAAGAGACTCTTTTTTGGAACATTCATATCCCATTTCTTCCGCCGTGTCCTGGAGTACATAGGACCTCTGAGATCCCGTATCAATCAAAATTCGTCCCATTCTTTCTTTACACTTTCCTCTGATAGTCACTCTCAGTGTGGGCAACAACACCACAGGCGTCGTCAGATTGGTCAAAGTCTCATCCCTCATCATCCCTCGGGCTGGAGTAGCATTCTGGTTCTTCCTGGGGCACATAATCCTTGAATGTCTCAATTCCCCACAGCTGGTGCAACTTGTCTTAACTTTGCAGAATTTGCTCAAATGACCATATTTCAGGCATCTGAAACAAGCCCCTTTCTTCTTTAATTTTCCCAATTTATCTTCCAATGTCAAATTTTCCGCGAATTCGCACTTTGTACTTTCATGATCTCTTTCACAAAAGGCGCAATTCTTCCTCTTATTCACTGCTTCAGAGGCATTCAAAAAACCAGCAGCCGTGGGCAGGGGATTCCTCTCATTTCTTCGATACTTCACGATAGAGCTTTGTGACTGAGGGTGCTCATTTGATGGTTGGCCGGCTGTTATTTCGTCCCGCGTACCGAACGTGCTTTCTAATGCAATCAATTGTCTCTCCAAAAATTCAATCAAATCTCCAAGAGAAAAAGCTCCTGTGAATTCCCGGTGTAATTCAAGCTTTAAGTCTGATGGCAATAGCTTGAGGAGTAAAGGGCACAATAAGTTACCGTAGCTTTCAACGACAACACCCAATGACTCCAAACTTCTAATCTGCACCAGGATTCTGCCGTACAATTCTCTGAAAGCCCTCACGTCCTTTGTCACTCTAAGTGGTTTCAAGGCCAAGAGGTTGTTCATATGCACGTCGATCAACCTTTCCCCTTTTCCGAAGCGTTTCTTCAACAATTCAACGGCCTTATCGTAATTTTCCTCAGATAGGTAAAATCCTTCCACAGTTTGGGCCGCCGTTCCACCCAAGTAGGCTTTAAGATAGTTAAATTTATCTATCTTGGTCAAGTGTTCATTCCTATTGATTGATGAATCGAAGGCATTCCAAAAATTTAACCACTGGCTAATTTCCCCGTAGAATCTTTCCATTGTCAATTTGGGTAACTTAACCATCCCAGTTAGAGTCGGTCGACCGATTTCTCCTGGATATTCCTTCTTCGTGGCAGTTGCAGTTTCCCTCTGCATTCCTTCCGCTACCACCAGACTTCTTTTCTTTAACAAATATTTCCACGCCACGGCCTTTTCCCGGTATTCCTCTACCATCTTTAGATCTTTCTCTAGATCTTTGATGTCAATCAGCTTACCGATTTCTTCGTCTACCCGCCTCAGTTCTTCGTAGACATCCGAAAGCTGCCCCAGCAGTTCCTCGTGGTCACACTCCTTGTGCACGTCATATTCCTCTATTCTTTTCCCGTACTTGGATAAAGACGTGCGGAGTATGGTTCTCTTCTTCTTGAGTCTCTCTAGCGCTTCTTCTCTCTCCATCTTCTGATCCAAAAGGGTTCCAAATATAGGCACGGCTTTCTCCTCGCGTCCCGGCTGGGATGCCAAATGTCGCGTTCAGCGGCGCAGCGCCCAGGCTCTATTTTGCCCAGACGCCCGAAGTCTCTTATTCTGGTCCCGGGGAGGAAAAAATCCGTGGAATCTCAAGGGTAGAGAAGAGCGATTCCCAAGAAGTCAAATCCGCGGAAGTGTCTAAGGCAGGTATCAACCAAGGCGTAGACCTCTCGAGAGCGGGCCGAGAAACCACACGACTCTAACCAGTCAACTACTTTATTTTTTGTCACGAATATATATACATATAAATATTTACATATGGCAAATATGTTTCCTATAATGGATTAAATTTACATATATTTAAAAAAATATAAATCTATAAGAAAAATAACATTCTTTTCCCAACAATACTAATTAATTGTTACCACAGAGTGTGTGTAAGCTCACAGGTAAATAGGCGTTAACCGAAAGAAAAAAAGTTCCTTTTTTAATATTAGTTTTTCTTGTATTTTTGTTCTCTCTCTTGTAAATCAATAAATATAATTTTTAATTATTAATTATTGGAATAAGTTTCATTAAAAATTCTAAGCAAAGTCAACAATTGGTAGCAGAGCGTGGTTGTTCAATATAAAGCTCAAAAGCGAAAATATTCAATATGAAGATTAAGCAAGAAGTTTTTTCTGATCGGTAAACTGAAGCACTTCTGAGAAGATAAAAGGTATTTATATAGATTAATTTAAATTATATCTATATATTGCATGTTTAGAAGCTACCTAATATTTAAATAAATTTAAAATATATACAGTCGAACCTCTTTAATTCAACACCCCAAGGGATCAGAGCTTTCGGTTGAATTAAAGGAAGTGTTGAATTAAGGTTAGATATGATTAGCTAATCATCTAACTCCCGAAAATAATATTTAAAAAAAATTGCCTTGTAATATAAATTAATTATATTAATTGAAACCATTGTATGTGTACTTTTTGTATTTATTTTTTATTTTGATGATTAACTTTTAGTATCAGGGACAAAATGGCAATAATATATATTTTTGAAATATATATAATTACAAATAAAATTTATTCTAATTGAAGAATATAGCAGTTGAAAGGAAATAAATATGGAAAATAAAAAGTAAATTTAAAAATAATATTTAAAAATAATCATGAATATCTTTTTAAAAATTCCTTTATTTATTTATTTATTATCATTTACAAAGCACGCGATATCCGTCTTGGATATTTGCATGCATACACAAGTTTGGGAGCTTTTACAGTGATTATTAATATGATTTTAGCTATTATAATAGAAATTATTAACGTATTTGTCAGTTAGTTAACGATTTAATTACCCTATAATGAATATTAGTGAACATCACAGTTAAGAACAGAAATTTAGAGCTATTTACAGCATATAACTATTTACCATTAATTACAGCCCAGGCTATCTATTACTAAAAAAACATTCTAAAAAATCTATTAAAATTTATATACATATATCTATTATTAACTATTTGATTTAGACAATTTATATTTATTTGATTTTTGACTCTCAATTCCTCTACAAGTCGACAGTCCGTTAGAATATGTACAGGATTTTCTTCTTCTGCACCACATGAGCATTTAGGCGAATCCGTCTTTCTGACCTTGTACAAATATGATCTAAAGTTACCGTGTCCAGTAAAAAATTGAACGTTGTAAAAATTTGGCTTGACATATTTGGGTATTTGGGAATCAGTAAAGAAGGACTTGAAAATGGTGTTAGTCTTCTCATAGTATTTCTGCAATTTTTCCCTTATATAATTAGAAAGTATATTCTCCTACTTGAAGAGTCAAATCGATTGTAATTTATTTCGTTTTCAACATGTTAGATTCAATATATTCAGTAAGTTTGGGGACTTGTGCAAGTATGTGTGTACAATCCGATGATGTTGTACTGTAGGCCTGTATACAATGTTTTAAAATATTATATTGAAGAGAATTTAGTTTGTCTTTAGATTTTTTGTTTATGAATGGATACCATATTGGATAACCGTATGTAATTGTATTTCGATATAATGTCTTATACAGTATCAGTCTTCGTCTAAAGTCTAGACCCCAAGTAAAGAAGGACTTGAAAATGGTGTTAGTCTTCTCATAGTATTTCTGCAATTTTTCCCTTATATAATTAGAAAGTATATTCTCCTACTTGAAGAGTCAAATCGATTGTAATTTATTTCGTTTTCAACATGTTAGATTCAATATATTCAGTAAGTTTGGGGACTTGTGCAAGTATGTGTGTACAATCCGATGATGTTGTACTGTAGGCCTGTATACAATGTTTTAAAATATTATATTGAAGAGAATTTGGTTTGTCTTTAGATTTTTTGTTTATGAATGGATACCATATTGGATAACCGTATGTAATTGTATTTCGATATAATGTCTTATACAGTATCAGTCTTCGTCTAAAGTCTAGACCCCATGCTTTCTTTGTCAGGCCAAATAGGTATCCACTAGCTCTAGTTACTTTTATGATCGTTTCATTAACGTGAGGCGTAAAGTCTAATTTGCTTCTGACTCGGTGATTTTTAATAGTCACTCCTAGGATCTTAAGTTATTCAACCGGTTTAATTAACTTGCTACCTGAGACTATTATATCGCTATTGCATTTATATAAATATAATATTTTTGTTTTTTCATCTGACAATTTTAATTTACGACTTTCACACCACTCATTGATTTTTCTTAATACGTTATCTATTGTCTTTCTTAGTTGTTCAGGAGTTTTATTCCAACATATTAACGTAATATCATCTGCATATCCTATTGTTTCACAGTTATCATCCAGATTATTATTCAGTATCTCATTAATAAGAATATTCCATAATGTGGGAGACAGTGGTCCTCCCTGTGGACATCCTTTACTTAGTTTCTTATTAATTTCAGTTGAGGAATATCAAAGTCTTATATTCTTCTATTATCAAAGTATGATTGTAGAAGTTTTATCATTGAAGCCTGCACACCATCTTCATCTAGTCTTTTCATCAAGGCCGGCCACCATGCATTATCAAACGCTGCACTAATATCCACTGCAATTATTGCTGCATATTCTCTTGTTTTATGTTCTAACGCTATTTTTATTATCTCAGTTAGTGCAGTAATAGTAGATTTCGATCTTCTAAAGCCATGTTGTCGATCACTTAGTAAATTAAGATCTTCATAATATTTTATTATTCAATTATTAATTATTTTTATATATTTTAAAAATGTTGGAATATTAAGACATAAAGGTCTATAATTTTTGTAGTTATTAAAATCTGTTTTTCCAGGTTTCGGAATAATTATTGCCTCTGCTCTTTTCCATTCAGCACTATAGTATTGTAGGTCTAAACATTTTTGAAATAGTTTCACCAATATAGGAGCTATAAATTGTTTAGTGTGCCTTATCATGTTGTTAGAGATGTTGTCTATTCCGGGAGATTTCTTTGGATTTAATTTGTCAATTAAGTCGTTAACTTCAGTAATCATAACCATCGGTTTTTCTTTATTGAGTAGTTTTTAATTATAATTTCTTATACTTTTATGGGTGTTTGTATCTTCTTCACATTTATCATCTGGAAATAAGTTGTTAAATAATTCCTCACCCTTCTGCAAACATTCCATGTCAGTATTACCCTCCAAAATTTGCATATTTCTCTTCCGATTAGATCCACTTTTGATGTTTTTATACGCCTTATATAAGTTTCCATAAGGGTTGTTCGATTTGTTTTCCTCCAGAAAAATTCTCCAGGATGCTTTCCTAGCTTTTTCTATTTCCCGTAAATACTTATTTCGTATGCTTTTATTAGTATTGTTTAATATGATTAGGGCAATTTTTGTTTCTATAGTAACAGTTTCTAAGATAATGACAGTGATCCTTTAGAAGCTGTAAATTCGTATTCCACCACTTATTACTAATATTATTTTTTGTTGTCATATTATTATTTACTTTAAGAGAATTATATGCTGCCTCAATCAGTATGTTCGTAAGTTCTTTTACCGTTTGATCGATCACTTCTGGTGTATCCACTATATCTAGTAAGTTTTCATTTTTTTTCTCGTTCAGTACTGTTAATTCTCTGACTAAAACTTAACCAGTTCGCATTTTTCTCATTAAATTTCCAAGTGGAATAATATTTTTCTGAACTTAATTGTTCGTTTGTATATATTTCAAAAGATATAGCTACATGATCTGAAATTTGCGATATCTGCTGTGTATTCCGATTTCTGATCGCCGCAATTGCCTGTTTATTCGTTAGTGTGAGATCAATCATACTTGCATCACGACACGTGAAAGTTTTATAATTATGGATAATTAAGTTTATTTCATCTATGATAGGGATCAGTCTATGTCCATTATAATTTTTCCTGATGTCATACCATAACGGAGCTCTGGCATTGAAATCGCCGCAGATTATCACCGGTATATGTAAGTTTGTATTAATTAACTTCTTCATAAACTCCTCGTGCTCGTTTTTCATTGAATTCGGATGTATATAAATGTTGGAAAGATATATTTTCTTACTTTTTGTTTGTATGGTTATAGTTGTAGCGAATGAGTTAGTGAATTCTGTACTTAATTGAATTTTTAAGCTGCTATTTCTTACAATTATTGCCGTATTTATATTGGGACTGTTCATCAATTGATATTTTGTACAAGGTCCTGGAAATATTACCTCCTCTTTGATTATATAAGGTTATTGTATCATTATTATATCTGCATTTCTAATTTCATCAGATGCACAAAGCTCATTTATGCAATTTTTGCTTTTTCTGGTATTTTGTTGAATAATTTTAATTTTGTCAATATATAGTTTTCGCCCCATCATTCTGAAAGTTTATTATTGGCCCGCATCTTCTATATTCGTTTATTATATAAGGTTCCTGTAATAGGACTATATCTGCTTCTTTGGTTTCATTGGATGAGTAAAGTTCGCTTAAGCTTGTATTACTTTTCCGCATATTCTCTTGAATAATTTTTATCCTATCGATAAATTTCATTTGTGATGTCATCTGTTAGAAATATACATTAAGGACTCATTAAATTTCAGAAAATTTAGTTTACACTATCTTCTGAACCTGTTGTGTAATCTGTTCGCTGAATCATCAGGCTGATTTGTTTATTGTAAATTGGAAAGTCCTTTGAATTTGGTTTGTGATCAAGATTGTTATTTTTAAAGTATGGGTGTTTGACGCAGTTGCAACATTTTATTATATTAGAACATTGATGTTGACCCTCTGTACCGCAGTTCACGCATTTTTTCAAGTTTGGGCAGTCGTTTTTCTTGTGGTTAGGGTTGAATATGAAACAGTTCTGACATTGGTTCACCAGGACTTTGTCTCGAACTTCACATCTTTGTACATCAGTATAAATTTTGTTGGCTTTCATTATAGATTGGTAGGCCCGAGGCGAAACCCTCAGCACCACGTCATGATCAGGTTTATTGGACTTAATTGGGAAAGGTACCCTTAGTTCGTTTTTAAAGTTGTTAAGTTCTGGGTTAATCTCACAAATTATGTTTGTAAGATCAGATATGTCTGTTGATTTATTTACATTTTTTATAACAATAGTTGGATCTCTTTGATTAGGCTTATAGATTTTACATGTTTGGTTCAATTCGTCAATTTTCCTGAAACTCTCATGTCTCATCAGTTGATCTATGTCTTGTTCGTTGGGTGATTTTAATATTGTACGCTTTCGTGTATTTATCAATTTTGAGATTTTGGCAGTATTTCCTTTTTGGCGAAATTGCTTTAATGTTTCATTCACCTTTTGGTGTACATGAGCTGTATTTTGATCATCATTAGCAAATATAATCAATGTTTTCTCATCATTAGTGTATTATTGACTAAGGGCTCTTGACGTGACTATACGATCCATTAAGCCCACGCGTGTAACATGTCAGTTTTTCTGACCGTCCTGAATCCATCGATTCAATATTATGCTAACAGTCATGGGATCTCGACCGAAGTGAGCAGCAATACTGCGGTACGCTAAACCGCAATCCTGTTAGTCAATAATTCTAGCACTATTAAACTCAGAAACGTGTTGACAAGCATTTAACCTTTTTACACAAGGCATCGCGACCACTTTTCACAACGAAGCAACGTTTCAAATTCAAATTTTCTACAAAACCTGCTGGATAATATCTTCTTTTCAACACATTGTAGGTGTTGCTACCGACGCCTTTTTTTAAATATATAAATGCGTTGAAAATCCAAGCATTTGTATATCACAGCCTCTTCTTCGCGCCTGTAGCGGGTCGCCTTCTTGGTGTGGCAATTTTAAAGGTCAGTAGTGTATGTGTGAAGCAAGAATCAGATGTTGGCCACGATACGTTTGTCCTGGGAAGAAGTGTGCCATAAACGCAGCAGTACTGCGGTTTTATCCCCGAGTTTATTGTGGACCTTTTTCTGGCAGTGGACAACAATGACCCAAGGCTGTCACCTATTGTTGTGACAAGGTTGACTGGCCATCCGTGGTGCCAAATGTTGCTCAAGTTCTAGTATTTGGAAGTATGGTAGATAAAACTTTAATTCCATATAATATTTTATATATAATTCAATTGAATTTTGTTCCACTAGATGGTGCTTTTCAATCTAAAATGCTCATATGAGCGGTCAAGACCTGCCTTTTTTTTAATACAAGGTTGTCCCAAAAGAGTTCGTGAACACTTAAATACCAATATTATTATCCGTTATGAATAATGTATTTGAATTATATATACAGTGGACCCTCGGTTTACGAGCACCTTGGAGTACGAGCTTTTCGCAGTACGAGCAAAATTTTTTGAAAAATTTTACCTCGGATTACGAGTGAAATTTCGCATTACGAGCAACTCGTGATGGTTGCCCGTAATCGTGATGGATGAAAATTCACTGGGATCCCTCCCTTCAGATCAGATTCGGGAAATATGTAAAATGTGGGAAACTGTGCAATTGTTCGTAGCAAGAAGAATTGCCCGAGTTTCAATTATTAAAAATAAGAAATTAGTTTCGCACTACGAGCGTTTTGGAGTACGAGCATGGCTCTGGAACGAATTATGCTCGCAAACCGAGGGTCCACTGTAAATTAATTGTATCGTTTGCCAAGTAATAAGAAAAAAACAACGTTTTAAGAAAAACACGAACTTTTGGGACAACCTTTTATCAACACCTGACTTTTTTTTTTCTCATATTTTTTCCTATAAACTGCTGGCCACCGTAAATGCAACACCCTGAAAGAAGCATGCAAATAACATGAAATTTACAACATGCATTAGCAGAGGGGAGGTATGCAAATGATTAGAATTTCAGTACAGACGCACATCACGCGCGCCTGTGGCCCCACTTCAAAGCACTATTTAAGGCTTGGAGATTTCAACGATTTCAAGTTCGGCAATTGTGTTTTTTTTTTTTTTTCAAAAAACGATTAATTATGCCTCGTAGAAAACAGCGAGCATCTTTTTATCAAGTACCCGAGTTCGAAAGAGCAAGGATAGTAGCCTACCGAGATTGTGGATTATCTTTCAGGGAAATCGGTAGTCGTGTTGGACGAAGCCAAACAACTGTAATGCGGATATGTGATCGTTGGATGCAGGAAGGTACGACGGACCGACGTGTTCGATCGCATCTACCTCAGTGCTCCACTTCACGTGCTGACAGGAAAATTGTGCGCGTGGCAGTGACAGATCGCTCAGTCACATCACGAACCGTAGCACAGCACATTCAGTCTGTAACGCATCATCCAGTGTCTGCGCGTACCATTCGACGCCGTTTACAGCAGAGTGGTCTGTCCGCAAGATGTCCATTGCTTCGTCTACCCTTGACGCAGAACCACAGACGTCTCCGCCGCCAATGGTGCGATGAAAGAAGGATGTGGACGGCAGAATGGAATGAAATTGTCTTTACTGATGAGTCACGCTTCTGTCTGCAACACCACGATGGTCAGAGTCGAGACACCGTGGAGAGAGGATGCTGAACAGCTGCGTTATGCACCGCCACACTAATCCTACAACGGGTATTATGGTATGGGGCGGTATTGGATATCACTCTCGCACTCCTCTAGTACGCATTGCCGGTACTTTAAACAGCCAACGCTAAATCACCGAGGTGTTTGGAGCCAGTTGTCCTTCCTTACCTTCAGGGTTTGCCCACAGCCATATTTCAACAGGATATTGCGCGACAACACGTGGCGGCACGCATTGTCCAAAGTTTCTTCGTCAATCGCCAGATTGAATTGCTTCCCTGGCTGGCTCGCTCTCCTGATCTTTCTCCGATAGAAAACATGTGGTCCATGGTTGCTCAACAATTGACCCAGATTACATCCCCAGCTGCCACACCAGATCAACTTTGGCAACGCGTGGAAGCTGCTTGGTCTTCTGTACCCCAAAAACACATCCAAAGTCTCTTTGAATCAATGCCGAAGCGTTTGGCAGCGGTGATCTCCAACAATGGCAGCTACTCTGGCTACTGATTCTGGCAGGAACCACAATTCGCAGAAGTCTATAGATTTAATCATTTGATATTTGGTGAACATGTTATCTACAAAATAAATTTTGTTGTGATATCTCTTCTCTTTCTTGGTGTTGCAATTTGGGTGGTTAGCAATGTGTATATATATACAGGGTGATCCAAAAGTCCCGCACTATTTTAAAAATTAATAACTCCGCGAATATTTGCGCTAGAGCAATGCGGTAAACACCATTGTGTTCAGGATGCAATGGGGTTTTTTATGGCAAATAATGAAAAATTCGAAATTGATTTTAGTTACAATTTTATTCGCCAGATGGCGCACTACCAGAATAAGAGATTCAGCGGCCAAATTGTTTGATAAATTGAAAAATACAACTGATCGACACGTATTTTTCCTTTTTGAATACCAGGAAAGAACCCTAATAACATCAAATAACAAATTAATAAAACACCACTTCGCCAAAAGTATGAAGAATTGGTTAACAATTTTTAAATACAATCAGAGATATGTAAAATAGGTAAATGCAAATTAAAACATGTAGCAAAAAATATATATATATATTTTAGATACGGTTTGTGTTTCCGAAGATAATAAATTTCTAATATTTTTTTAATTCAACTCTCTCTCAGTATCGATTATATTTATTTTAATATATTTGAAAAATATGTATCTATCTCTGATAATTTATTTTACTCTGGAATGCCGTTGTTGTTGTCGTGTCCAATAAATAGCCTCAGATGTATCCATGTATCTCCATCACAGCAGCAGCAATGTCCACTATCTTAGGTGTGTAAAGCTGCTGCTCTGGGTCTATGTCAAATTCCTGCAAGGCTGCGGCCATTGCTGGCTATGATAATATGTGGGTAGGTGTAAGTTCCACACCAGGACAATTGTTGCATGCCCTATAGGTTATTGTGCCTTCTGGATGTATTGTCATTCCTTTATAGTGTTTTGTTCTAAGTCTTGTTATAGTTTTTGTCATTTTTCTCTCAGAGTTTATTTCGCATTTTGATCTTTTCTTATTTATTGTTTAATTATCTTGTTTTTTGGCAAAGAATCAGCGTCAAATAATGACATTTGTTCTTTCCTTTGGCTCAACTTTCTGGCTTCCTTTGCCAATTCAGATGCCATTTCATTACCCCCGATCCCAGCATGGGCAGGGATCCATTGTAGAATGCAGTTATTCTCCAATGGTTCCAGTTGGGTAAGTAACGAGTGTATTTTCCGTGTGATTTTAGTATTGCCCTTCTGAATTGCTTCTAGAGCGGATATGGAGTCGCTGTATATTAAATTTCCTTCTGCTTGATGCAGGGATGGTTGGTTAAGGCATACATCAAGGGCTTTCCAGATAGCCGTCAGTTCACAAGTGAAGTTTGACGAAATCTGTCCTGCTCCTTCTTTGATTTTGATGTGCGTTGCATCTTGCAGTATTATGTTAATTCCGGCCCCTCCATAACTCAGGGTAAGGTCTGAAGATCCATCTGTATATGCTGTTGAAGGGGGTGGCCTAGCATTTTTAATCAAGAATTTGTACTATGAGGACATAGCCGTTAATATTTAAACACATTAGACCTCGAAGCCCAAGATATCAAAGTCTACCTCAATCAAAACAAGGCCATCAACAAATACAATAAGTATCACCCTCCAAACAATAAACTTATTGACGATGGAACAATGGCTCAATTTCTTACAGACAACTCTTATTGTAGGTGACCTTAATGCCAAACATCAACTATGGGGATGTTCCACGCTAAACCCAAGAGGCAAAATACTTTCAAACATATTTGACGACAATGCCATCATGTGCTTAAATGATGGGAATCCTACCCATCATTCATACAGCTATAATACTGCACAAGCCCTTGATATAAGTTTTTACTATCCTGACATTTTCCACAAATGCAAATAGCAAATATTAAAAAGTATTGTAAGTGATCATTTGCCTAATTTGATATAAATTAGCACCAAGACCAAAACCAGCTCAATTAAGAAAAATTCTGGAACTTCAAAAAGACTAATTGGATATCTTTCGAAAACACCATTATTAAAGCAGCCACAGTTTCAATACCAAGAGGTACCAGGCAAAAAATATTCAAACACTTATAACTAAAAGAAATGAACTACAAAAAAGAGCACCCAAAACCAAACAAATTGTAGAACTGAACTGAACATTGTGAATGCAAAAATAAAAAGATTATACGTAAATGTGAAAAGGGAAAAATGGAAAAAAACTTGTGAAAACCTGAACCCAAGAAACCCAAATACAAAACTTTGGAATTTGGCAAAACAAATTGACAGATCCCAGTCACAAACCGAAAAAACTAATATGATTAAGAATACAGATGGTACACCAGCAACTAATGACAAAATTGCTGCCAATCTTTTAGGTAATTCATATCAAATAAGTAGTAAAATCAAGGTTGAAACAAAGGCCCGAAGGATTATTCATGACTGTAAAAATGTCACCAGCACTCATAATATTTTCCATGAAAAAAATCAATATGAAAGAGCTAGCTTATGCATTAGAAAACACTGACCTAAACAAGACTCTTGGGCCAGATGGAATCAATGGCCGAATGATATCAAACTTGGGCAAAATTGGCAAAGAAAGACTTCTTAATATTTTCAATATCTCCTGGAAAACTGGAAAATTGCCTCAAGACTGTAAAATGCAACAATAATTCCCATTTAAAAACTTGACAAATCTGCTGATGACCCAAAAAACTACCGACCTATCTCCCTCACAAGTATTTGCTGAAAATTAATGGAAAAATTATACTCAGACGACTCACCTACCACCCCGACACAAGAAATCTCTTACCAGAAGAACAATATGGATTTAGGAAAGGAAATGGGGCAATAGACCAACTCTTATTTTTCACACAAAAGGTAAAAGATGTACAAAACAGAAAACCAACTAACCACACAATAGCTGCTTTTTTAGACCTTACACAAGCTTTTGATAAGGTATGGAAAAACAAGTTAATTACAAAATTATACAAACATTTCAAAATTGATGGAAAAGCTATCACTTGGATAAATGATTCCCTTAAAAATAGATACATCAGGGTCAAATATAATGGCACTCTATCTAAAACCTTCAAATTGTATCAAGGATTACCACAAGGATCAGTCCTTAGCCCAAATCTCTTCACCCTATTTATTGCAGGCATAGAATAAATTTTTTCACATAAAACCAATATTGGACTTTTCGCTGCTGACATTATTCTATGGAGCAGCAAAACTAACTGGAAAAAAGCTGAAAGAGATTTGAACAAGACTCTTTTCCACCTAGAAAAATTTGCTAATAAACATAAATTAGAATTTAACCCCCAAAAATCTGAAACCTGTCTTTTTACTACCGATAAGAAACTATACAAAATAAGACCAAATATTATTCTGAAAGAACAACAATTGCAATATAATAAACATCCTAAATATCTCGGCTACACCCTGGATCCAGACATTAACTCCAGTAAACATATTGAAGGAGTTGTTAGAAAAGGAAGAGACCGACTAAAAATCTTGAAATGTATTTCAGGAAGAGTGGGGAGCTGAAGCAACAACATTAAAATGAACTTACACATCTCTAATGAGACCTATCTTGGAATATGGATATCAAATCTATGGTACAGCATCTGAAACAAATCTAAAATCACTGGAAAGGATACAACTAAATGCAGCTAGAATTATTACAGGTCTTCGGAATACCTGCCCTAATAATATTGTACTTTACGAGGCAGACATTATGCCCTTAAAGGATAGAAGAAGCTACAATCTGCCAAAATATATAAACAAAATCAAGAGTTATGAAAACAAACACAGAACTTTCAATTACATACTTAATTGGGAATCCAATATAAGATTCAAAAAAGAAGGCCCTCTCCACCTGGCCAAAAGAAATGGATTTTTAAAATATAAAGTGGATAAATATTATTTAGCAGAAAAAATAACTCCATGCGAATCACTAACAAAATGTTATTTTTAATGCCACTTTAAATGAACCCACCAACAAACAATACCAAAATCCAGAATACTTAAAACAATTATCATTAGAAATAATTAATAAAATTCCTAAAAAAATGTAATAACTATCTATACCGATGGTAGCAGAGACGAGTTGGGACACACTGACAGTGAATCTCTCATTAAAACCACAAATGGCAATGAGAAAATAAACAGAACAAACCCAGATTTTTGCTCAGTCTTCAGATCCGAACTTATAGCCATCTATGAAGCCTTAAAATACATCAGAAACACTAAACATCACGATATATGGATTCTTACTGATAGTAGAAGTGCCATACAACACTTGAGTCACACAAGGGAACTTGGAGACAAAGTAAGCAGGAACATAATTGGTTATCTCCAAAACTCTCAATACCTCAAAAATTCACCTTCAATGTTAGCATTGAAGGCAATGAAGCTGCTGATGCGCTAGCGAAAAAAGGCACAAAAGAACCCTTACTACAGAAAAAATAAACTTACCTTTAAAGAAATAGAAACAGTAGCCAAAACAAAAATAAACAAGAACTGGAGGATCCCACCTAAGCACAGTTGGTACACCCTAGAAGCAGATGGCCACCCATACCTTTCGGTCCACAAGCCGGCTTCCGAAGCATGCCCTTCGCTGCTATTCTGTTCAACTCATAAGCCAAGTAACGGTATCCAAGCTAGAGCTTGGACATTGTACCTGGAAACACCACCTCCCAGACAACGTGTCTGGAAGGATTTCTATACCGGTGGCCTTTAAACACAGCAAAAGAGGAAACTATTTACTGTGTCTAGCAGGGACCGCGGGGAGGTGGCCCCCGGTTGACTCTGTTAACTCACACTTGAGGAAAAGCTCAGATGCCTCGTCGTGGGCTTTCTCAAGAAGCTTGCTGTGGTTTCTCAGCAGCTTACTCTCGATCGCGCCCCTCGCCCTCCTTCTCTCTTCCTGCACACCCACTACCCTTGGACAATCCAAGACGTAGTGGCGTGTATCCACATCCCTTTCTTCATAGACGCAATCAGGGTTTCTCTTAATTTTAAATCTGTGGAGACTTGGGGAAGAGCCCATGTCCGAACTACCCTAATGAATTTGTGGGACATTACCTTACAGAGGTACTTGGGTGTTGTTACCCAATTGAATACCTCTCTCCCTTCACACTTTTCCTCCATCTGTCCAACCATAAGTCCTGGACGTGCCCCCTGATCCTCCTATAAACTTCTTTCTTGGTTTCTGGGGTCCTCAGTGATCTACCTCTAAAGCATCCTGCCTTAGCGAGCCTGTCTGCGAACTCATTACCTTCGATGAGGCTGTGTCCCCTAACCCTCCGGAGCCCGCGTTATCATCTCCAGCTGCTGGATTATTTGATGCGCGAGTTGCGCTTTCACCAGATTGATGGCGACGAGGGCCGACATACAATCTGAATAGAGGCGGTCCGGGCTGAAGTTCTTCTCGGCACACACTCTGAGGGCTACCCTGATCGCAACCAGCTCGGCTGAAAAGACCAATTCGTCCACTCTGAGTGTTAAGCTTTCTTGGAAGATCAGCTCTCCATTAGTGCTGTAAAGACCAGGATATCCTAAAGGATATTTGGTCATCAGTTGGTGATATCTGTCGATCAAAAGATCTAGCCCGAGGGCGCATGCCGGAAAATCACTACTCCAGCTCCAGTATTGGTTCCAGACTTACTGCCATCAGTAAAAACCTCCGTGTCAATCCCTGTCGGCCCTTCAGGACTCCAATCCCACTTTGGCAACCACCGCGGAGGCTTCCTTGGGTCCCTCTTCCATTCCAGGGCACCCGCTTCAAGTCCCAGGGCATCTTCCCTGTTCTCCCAGATCTTCTGTCTGATGGTCTCCTTCTCTAGTTTCAATCCCAGGGGAATAAGCCCAGCGAGGACCAAAAAGGCCTCACTGCTGGTAGTGCGATATCCCCCTGTGATTCTGAGTGCCGCTGTCCTCTGCACGCTCTCTAGAATTTTTGCCACCTTCTGATCCCTGTTATAGCAGGATTGGCTCGACACAGGAGAGGCAGAGGTTCCTAAAAATAGTACCCTCCTTCTCTCCCCCCCCTATTGAGAGCCAACCAGGACAGGCCTGCACAACGCCTCCCTGCCTCCCGTCACCATCTCCTCCGCCTGGTATTGCCAACCCATCTAGTAATCAATGACCACCCCCAGGATGGTCATCCTATTGACCAACGCTACCCTCCGTCCTTTCATCCGGATAGCCGGCTTGTGCTCCCATTTGACCCCTTTCCTTTTAGTTCTTATGTCCCTAGGCTTAAAGCTGAGGGCTTTAGTTTTGGAGACATTGAACTTAAGGCCAGAGTCATGGGCCCAGTTCGAGAGGATTTGGAGAGAAGCTTCAACACACTTCTCAGCCTTCGCTCTCGAAGCAGCCTCAATGATGAGGAACTGGTCGTCAGCATAGAGAACCAGCCAGGCTCCCTCAGGTAGCTCCTACTGGAAAACGGTGTTTACCAGGATATTCCACAGAATAGGTCCGCAGCAAGAGCCCTGGGGGCAACCCCTAGCACAGTTTCTTTCCAACTTCCGCCCACCAAAACTGAGGCTAATCCGTCTATCCCTCAGGAAGTCACGAACCAAGCTGCACAAATTATCAGGACAACCCATGTCCATCAAATTTCTCGTCAGCTTGTTCCAGCTCATGGAGTTGAACGCGCTATCAATGTCCAGGGCCACGAGAAGAACCCAAGCACCCTTATTTAAGCCCATCTCAACCCCCTCTAACACCTCGTTCAGAGCCGTGGTTGTGGAGTTCCCTTCCCTAAAACCATGTTGGAAAGAGGAAAGGAGCTCATTACCCTCTAGCCAGTGCTTCAGTCGCTGAGCTAGTAGGCTATCCAGGACCATACCTAGACACACTAGTAAAGAAAGCGGACGATAATCATTAGGGGATAACCCTTTCTACCAGACTTTTCGAGAAGCACTACTCGGGCAACCTTCCATGCCTCAGGAAAAGTACCAGTGTCCAGGCACCTATTGAAAAACCTGGCAAGAAGTGATGGGTGCATTCTTAACAGGGCTTTCACGACCGTGTTATCGATCCCTTCGGGACCAGGAGATTTCCTTTTCCCGAACTTGAAAGCCGTCAGTTTCACCTCATTTTCAGAAAAGGGCGGATCCACCAAACCACAAGTGGTCAGAGAGATCTCGTCCTCTGGTTCCTCGCTTCCGAAGTGCCGATCCAAGTTGTTTTTATTTTATCTTCTGCTTTCGAGCGAGTAGGTCTAGAACACATTCTCTCTGAATTTTCTCATTGTTGGTGGATGAAACAGCACCAGTGATTATTTTGGCCGCTTTTGCTTGAACACTGTCTAGTCTTACTTTTAGTGATGAGCTTGAGGGAGCCCAGACCGGTGTTGCATATTCCATTATCGGCCTTATTAAGGTGATATATTTTGATCTGAGAATTCTGGGTTTTTCTCCCCAATTTGTTCCACATAGCCATCTCAGAATGTTTAGTTTTCTGGTAGCTCTATTTGAGGTGCTAATTATGTGTTTGAAAATTCCGATTCCTCATCAATGACAGTAAAAATAATTTTATTGACATCTTGTAAATACATACAAAGTGCACAGTCTGCACTATTTAAAAAATATATAATATGCATTATATACATGTGATATCTTGGGACCTCTGGGACCAGTGTTACCTGATGCTAGACGAACCTCGATGTCAACTCTACCGTGCAGTCGTGGTGGAAGGCGACACAGCTGGGCCAAAGGTGAAATAAGCAAATAGAGATTCCACTTAGAATCGTCTGAACGTCAAGAAGGAATGGGACGAGGAGATTTCTGGCAGGAAAGGGCTTACCTTTTATCCGAGCGTCCGGTGGACAGGGACTGGAACGAAGACTAACTAAGGACTGACTAACTGAGGATCGGAGCCTCCTTTTATAGCTGAGCTGGGTCCGAACAGGTCACTGCTATTTTCTGACGTAAACAGGGTGGGAAGTTTTATTATCCAGGGGGGCCACGACCTCGTAAAAGTTGGACTGGGTTTGCTAGGCCTTCTCTCCTATTTTCACCTATGCCTGATTAGTTTTAACCTTAATTTTCTCCTGTTAGTCTCCATTCCTTCTATCTGTACAGTTGCTATACTTTATTAGATTCTTACGCGGTACAGATTGATGTTAGTTGAGGCTTTCTATTTGCAGTAAATAAGAAGTTATATACAATTACGTGGTGGAACATGTGGTAGTAGATATCTGGACTATTTACAACAATTCCATGGTCTTAAATCATCACATACACTATGTACAATGAATATGGCGCCTCTGCCAGCGCTGCAGAGTTTGGTGGAGAATCGCCAGTGGGTCTCCAGCGACACCACGCATTTTGCGATCTACGATGAATACCTAGATCGCGTACTTCGCCGCTTAGGAGATGGTGATGGCGCGGTCCTCGAGACCAACTGGAAAGATCCAGGACTGCAGTATCACACGTTCTTCCTTCCTTGGAAAATTCTCCATTGACCCAAACCTTTAACCTTCTTCCCCTTAAGAAGTCTGCAATCCAGGTTAAGGTTTCTCCTCTTACTCCGATGTTGTGCAGCTTTTCACGTAATTTCTCCCTCCACACTCGATCAAAAGCTGAGGTCATATCAAGGAATATAGCCGTGGTCTTCTTTGGCGGTTTATCCTGGAAAGAATCTATTATTGATTGACAGAAGTAGAACAGTTGATCAGTCGTACAGTGCTGGGATCTATAGGCAGTTTGGTAGAAGTTTATTTTATTATTGTTAGTGAGCCAGACTATGAGCCTAGAGTGGATAATTCGTTCTGTTATTTCACAAAGTATGCTGGTGAGAGCAATTGGCCGATAGTTCTTGGATTCCTTGGCATCTTTGTTTGGTTTCAGTATTGGCACAGTAATTGATATCTTCCAATTCTTTGGTAGTTCACCAATTTACCATGAAATGTTCAGTATTCGTAGGAGTTGTTTATTAGCTTTGTCTTCAAAGTGTTTAATCATTTGACCAAAGATTAGATTATCTCTTGGTGATCTCTTGGATTTTTTTATTGATGAGTTTAGCTCATTCAGTGTGAAGTCTCTCGAGAAAATATCTTGTTGATGGAAGTTTCTTGCTTGTGTTTAACTAACTGGTTTTATTATTTTTAGAGTCCTGTCTTCAATCGTAAATTTGAGTATGGAAGTGCTTGAAAGATATTCAGCAATTATGTTAGTCATCTGTTTGTTCTCGTTCTCGCTGTTCTATTCATATCGGTTAGAGTATTGGAGGATTGGTGTTGGTTTTGATTATTTTCTAACACTCTAATCATATTCCAGTGTTGGCTGTCCTTTCTTGGATCCATTTTTTCGCAGAACTCTGCCACTTTTCTCTTGTTTGCATATCCAAATTTCTTGTTCTATTTTGTGACTAATTTCAATGTGTTACTTTCTCTTTTCTTCTGTTTTATTTTTTTAAAGAAGTTCATTGATATTGTCTCTCTCTGCAATCACTGCCTCGATGTTGTGGTCCTTCCAGTAAGGTATCCACAGGTCTAACGTCTCCTTCTAGGTATCGATGCTTTTGCAGCTTTTGATATATTCGAAGAGAAGTTTTCCAAGTTTTTGTCAAGCGTTCTGTAATTCAATTTTTCGTCGCACAGTTCTTCAAGCTTTTCTGTGATTTTTTTTTTCAAGTCGGCTTTCCTAAATTCCATGTTCTTTTATTCTGTTGGACATTCTCAATTTTGAAGTTTAGGGTTGTTAAAATTGGTCTGTGGTCACTGATTGCACCTCTCAGGATTTCCCATTGTGTTGTGGGTGCGATGTTGAAAATTATCGCTGTGATGTCTATTGCGGATTCTGTGCCTGTCGACTTGGATAGATAGGAGTTCTCTCCCTTATTTAATGATGTAAGGTCGAGGTCGGTGACCTTTGTTATACTGGACAGATGATCCCCAAGTTGAAGTTTTGGCGTTAAAATCGCCGAGTATGATTGTGATATCCGAAGAGGCTTCACTTAATGTCTCTATTGTGTGTACCCATACAAAATTCAAAGATTTCACGAGCTGAAAGTTGGCGATTTTGAGATGCGTCAAGAATTCGCTGTATGGGTTTTCTGGAAAATTGATATTGATGAAAACTGGCTGTCGAATGTTCTGTGGACAGATGATGCTCACTTTTCTCTAAACGGAGAATCTAACATTCAAAACAGCCGCTTTTGGGCAACAGAAAACCCTAAGATTTTTACAGAAATGCCACTTTATCAGCCTAGAGTTACATTTTTGGGTGGGTTCACTTCTTCTTTTATTATTGGGCCATTTTTCTTTGAAAAATCAATGGAAGAACTTTTAAAACCGTTTTTGTAACTGGTGAACGTTATGTTCATATGGGGTATTCCCATATTGCAGGGAAAAAGCACTAAGCGAAATAACATTCATGAAAGTTGGAGGACCTCCTCATATCTCCCGAGGTACCAAACAATTGCTGAAGAATACGTTCGTTGAAAATCGTGTGATAAGTCGCCACTTTATATACCAGTGGCCTCCAAGATCACCAGACTTGACGCCTTGCGATTTTTGTTTATGGGGGTACATTAAATCGTGTGTTTTTCGATGCTGGCCTACCACATTGGCCATGTTGAAGGCTTCTATCAGATGGCACGTTTTATCAATTTCAACAGATATGATATTTAATGCTGTCCATTCTGTCATTTATCGTCTGCAGGCGGTGATTGAGAATGAAGGGTGCCACATTGAGCAAGGATTGTGACCTAATACAAGAGAGAAGGCAGTTACCTCATGTGTTATATAAGCTGCCATGTATTATATTATCTACCAATATTTTGCAGCTCTTTGTGTGGGATATGGGGATAATAAATGCTGTCCTCACATCTTGACTCTTTTTTTTTGTAAACAGTAATATTTTGTTTGTCATTTGCTCACATATTATTTCGTGCAAACCAGAGTGTTATAACTTCTCGAATAACACTGGTGCACACAATTTTTCCCCTTATGTTTAGTTTTTCGCTTTTCGCTCATTAGAAGAAATAGCATAAGGAATATTTTCTGTACACCAATTACCTTAGAAATTTTGTGCAAAAAAATAATACAAAATGATTTTACTACCACGTTTTTCAACGCAAAAGGTCGATTTGAAAAATATTTTTATTTGAGGGGACACATTTTTTAAAATTGGGTACAGTATGAGAGAGAGTTTAATTAAAAATATTAGAAATTTATTATCTTCGGAAACACAAACCGTATCTAAAATATCATTTTTTTTTGCTACATGTTTTAATTTGCATTTACTATTTTACATATCTCTGATTGTATTTAAAAATTGTTAACCAATTCTTCATACTTTTGGCGAAGTGGTGTTTTATTAATTTGTTATTTGATGTTATTAGGGTTCTTTCCTGGTATACAAAAAGGAAAAATACGTGTCGATCAGTTATATTTTTCAATTTATCAAACAATTTGGCCGCTGAATCTCTGATTTTGGTAGTGCGCCATCTGGCGAATAAAATTGTAACTAAAATCAATTTCGAAATTTTCATTATTTGCCATAAAAAATCCCATTGCATCCTGAACACAGTGGTGTTTACCGCATTGCTCTAGCGCAAATATTCGCGGAGTTATTAATTTTTAAAATAGTGCGGGACTTTTGGATCACCCTGTATATCAAAATAATGAAGACATATCCTAACCAAAAACACATGTGCTTTATATATCTATGTTTATATATACAAGGTAGGATCAAAAAGTGTTTTAATGTCCATCCATACAAAGTTCAAAATAACAACTGCCTCCCTACCCCTGCAGGCCCGGTCACGCTCCGCCGCGGCACGTGGGAAAACATACAATGTTCCCAGCACATCCCCCTTTTTAAGATTTGAAATATATATACATTACAAACTTTAAATGCATAATATAATTAATAATGAAGGCGATCCACGGGTTTAACAATTCGTCCACTCCGGGTTTTTACCTGGCCGTCTTCTGAGTCGTTAGAGGGATAATCCACAACCGGGGTCTTTTCATTTTCAACCAGTTCCTCCCCCGAAAAGGTCGGCGTCGATGGGTCGGCTGGATATTGCATTGTATCTACTTTTCGTAGATAGAACCTGTTTCGACGTACAGTCCCAACTGGAGTATCAACCATATATGACCTTGGTGTCGATGCTTTCTGCTTTACAATCCCCCAGATTCGCATATCTGTAATCCAAACCGTGTCACCTTCGGATAGCTCCTCCATGTCCGTAGCTCCGCAGCGTCGATCATATCTGGATTTCATATCCTTTCTCCTTCTCCCCTCCTTTCTTTTCAGGGTCTGAGAGTCCCCCAACCTTGGATTAAGATTCTCTGGTGCAATTGGCAAGGTCGTTCGGAGTTTACGTCCCATGAGAAGCTCAGCAGGGCTGTAACCGTTCTCCAAAGGGGTCGATCGATACTCCAGGAGTCAAAGCGATAGGTCTTGATTTTTCTTGAGGATTAACTTAGAAATTTTCACACCTGCTTCTGCCATCCCATTGCTCTGCGGGAATCGAGGACTTGAAGTGACATGTGTGAATCCGTACTGCCTTGCGAAATTTGCAAATTCACGAGCAGCTCTAAATTGCGTCCCATTATCGCTTACAACAGTTTCTGGTATTCCAAGTCGGGCAAATATGGATTTGAAACTACGCACCACCACATTGGCTGTGAGCCGATCCAGCTAAATCATTTCAGGAAAGCGAGAATAATGGTCAATGACGACTAGATAACACTTATTCTTGAACTTGAACAAATCCATTCCAATCTTTTGCCACGGTCGTGTAGGAAAGTTGGTTGGTTTTAAAGGTTCATGTTTTGAGACGGCTTCCTGGATACAGACACTGCACTTTCTGACCGTTTCCGCGATTTCTTCCGAAATTCCAGGCCACCACACCGTCTCACGTGCGCGAAGTCTTGTTTTTGTAATCCCGAAGTGCCCCGCGTGCAACTTATCTAGAATCTCCAGTTTCATACTTGCTGGAATAACAAGACGACAACTACGCATTAGTAGTCCATTTTGAACGCCTTGACATGCCAATAAGAGAGCAGAGCCTGTGACATCTTCTTCTTATCTGGCCAGCCTTGCTCAAGGTAGTAGACTACTGCTTTCAGAGTCGTATCTTCTTGTTGAGCTTCAAAAATCTTCGTCAACATCTTGTCTTTGTCGGTTATACACGAGAGAACTGCATTTATATGCGCTGAGGTTGGCCGTTCGTTTTCACCTCCCTCGGTTGTAAGAAGTGGTTTTGCTCCAGGTTTCAATTTGATTTCGTAAGGGTTTCCGATCTGTCCCAGTCCTTCAAATACTTCAGGGAATTCCTTGATCGGGTTAATTCTCGTCGCAACCACTTCAATCCGCATCGCCAGGTTCAAGAGCTCACATGCCCGGCGACTCAGAAGAGGTTCACTCAACCGACGAATGACATAAATCTTCTCCTCGATTTCATAATTGCCATTTCGCAGCGTTGATATAAACATACCCACAGTCTGAAGTTCGGAAAATTCAGCAGCTCTAATGTTGATATCACTTTCCACTAGTCGTTGCTGTCCCATTATCTTCTTGAAGAGACACAGAGGAACACATGTAACATCCGCCTGGGAGTCGAGCTTGAACTTCACCTGTTTCCCGTTCACTTGGATTTCTGCTGTCCATCGCCTCCTGCACTCGCCTTCATCATCATCGAGATTAGATGAATCCTCCACAGCTGAGACCTCCAGGAGAAAACCAATTTCTTCATCAAGTTCAGAAACAGCTTTGACTTCCGCAGTCTTCGCCTGCTTATCTGGGCAGCAATTTGCAAAATGGCCAGTTTTTGAACATAGGTTACATCTTTGTCCTTCAGCACGGCAAGCCTGTCCTCCGCATTTTGGACATCGTGATCTTGTTTTGGCTGACTTCTCCTTCCTCGAAGGCTGCTGTTGTTGTTTCGGTGATTGTTTCATCGAGTTGAACTTCACCTGATTTACCTTTTGGCTTGTTGAGGGACGCTGCAGGTCGACTTGCTGGTGTCGAACGGCTTCCTGCTGTCGAACCATTTTCATCGCCTTTTCCAAAGTCAGTTCGCTGTCCAACTGCATTCTTTCAGATAAAGCTTTGTCCTTCACTCCAACCACTATTCGGTCACGGATCAACTGCTCATGAAGACCCTCAAATTCGCAACTATCAGCCAATTTGTACAATGAAGTGAAAAATTCGTCCACTGGCTCCCGATTCTCTTGGATTCTTGAATTAAATATGGCACGTTCGTAGATAATATTCTTTCTGACACAGAAGTGGCTGTCGAACGCCTTGAGGACGGAATCAATTTTCTTTGCCTCTTTCTCCTTTTCGAACTTGAAGGTCCTGAATATATCATCCGCGCGGTCACCCATCAAGTACATGAACAAATCGATCTTGTCCGCCTCCTCTTTCTTCTTCATTCCACTGACCACGAGGTA
Organism: Cordylochernes scorpioides; assembly: GCA_030710605.1. Classification (NCBI taxonomy): domain Eukaryota; kingdom Metazoa; phylum Arthropoda; class Arachnida; order Pseudoscorpiones; family Chernetidae; genus Cordylochernes; species Cordylochernes scorpioides. The sequence goes on along the minus strand of CP092866.1, from coordinate 73,501,901 downwards.
TCGTTCGAATCTCTTCCTCCATTTGGGCCATTCGTTGGGAGTCAAGAAGTCGAAAGTTTCTGGAGGTTGAATCTGAGCCATGTTGAATTATCTTCCAAGGTACACAAAAATCGATATTTTGCAATATACGGGTTCGTATTTCATCCAGTTACCGCTGCCACCATGTTTTAATGTCCATCCATACAAAGTTCAAAATAACAACTGCCTCCCGTACCTGCCTCCCGAAGGCCCGGTCAGGCTCCGCCGCGGCACGTGGGAAAACATACAATGTTCCCAGCACAAAAATTTCTCGAACTTTTTTAAAATTGATTATTTATTCATAGTATAGTAATTTAAACATCATTTTTTCTTTCAAAATAGGAGCCTTGGTTATCTACACATTTTTTCCTGCGTGAAAAAAGCTGTTGAAATTCTAGTTCAAGGTCAATTTTTCTAAGCTTGTTTAGCTTCACTGTCGCATTTTCAATTACGTCTGATAACGATGAAAAGCGCCTCCCTTTTAACGTCATTTTAAGTTTTGAAAAGAAGGAGAAATCACATGGGGCGATATCAGGAGCGTAAGGAGGATGCGGCAAGACAGATACAGAGTGTTTGGCTAAAAAGTCTTAAACAATAATGGCTCTATGAGCAGGGGCATTGTTAAAACTATTTTAACGATCCTTTACTTTTGTAAATAGAATGAAGGACTTAGGTGAAGGGAGAGTTGAAAGAAATAGAAAAGACATCTACATGGTCGGTGGCCGGGCAGGCAGAATCACGTGGACACCCGCGAGGTGATTGGTTGTTCTGAGACCCCCCGGGGACGGGGCGTCATGTTACATGATTCTTTCTTAGCAGCGGATCTGGCGGACAGTTGAGTTCCCTTGCCTTGGGGCAGACGCGCCAAAGAAATACCCTACAAGCAGCGTCTTGTGGACGGAAAGAAGTCTAAGAAGAGATGTCCCACAAGCAGAGTCTCGTGGACGGAAAGACATCTTGGAGGATCCCTCAAGCGGCAACTTGAGGAAAGAAAGGACGCCATTGGACTTCGCACAAGCCGCGACAAAGAGGAAGCCAAGCGAGCGACGGTGCTGCCTCCCGAGGTACTGTGTAAACAAACGCTCGACACCCCCCTGCCATTTATTTTTATTTCCCTTCCCTAAGACTACTTTAATTTTACTTTACTTTTTTTGCTTAACCTTTTTTATCTAGTTTTTTTAGCTCTGTTTTAATCTTTAAATAAAACCATAATTCTATATATATATAAGTGTAATAGTTTTTAGCCCCTTTTGTTTTAATTTTTAAATAAAACTTTTTGTTATACTGTGTTTCTGTGCATTTATTTCCCCCATTGTTTTTCCTTTCAGTCGATCACCATTTATTTTTTTTTAAACAAACACGAACATTTTGGTGAGCCGGACGTGATCGATTTAAAGGAGATATGGAGGAAATGGATGCAATTAAAAAGCGCAGAAAAGCCATAAGAGGTACTTTCACTAGAATTATTAATGAAATAAATGGGGAATTTGAAAAGTCTCAAATTGATAAGAATGATATTTATTCTAAGTTTAATAGACTAGAGTCTTATTACACGAAACTTGTAGATCTAAACGAAAAATATCAGGCTTTTTTGGTAGTGAAAGAAGGGATTACAGAGGAAAGTATTGATAGGGAATGGCAAGAATGCGATAAATATGAAGAGGAAAAGTTTGATATTCAACAGAAAGTCAGTGTATTACGGAATCCCGATAAAGAGGAAACAATCCCGATTGCTAGCGAGGACACTGTAATAAATGTGAAATTACCAGAGTTAGCCCTAAAAAGCTATGATGGCTCTCTGGAAGGTTGGTTGCCTTGGTGGGCGCAGTTTTCGAAAATTCACGAAAATAAGAATTTATCCGATAGCGGCCGGTTTTTATATTTGCGTCAAGCAATTGTACCAAATTCAGAAGCCTATCGTGTTGTAGCAAGCTATCCCGTTACAGGCGCCAACTATGCTTTGGCGGTACAAGCCCTACAGGAGCGATTCGGTGACCCGAATATACTGACAGAACTGTATGTCAGACGTCTATTGAATTCGGTTATATCTAATGTAAAGAAAGAAAATAGAAATTTAAGCAGTCTGTACGACGAACTGAGCAGTCACCTCCGGTCGTTAGAGACACTGGGCATTGATCCCCAGTTGTCGAGTATTTTTTTATACCCTCTTGTCGAGTCTTCATTACCTTCGGATATTTTGAAAATATGGCACAGGCATCCTTCTTCGGGTTATGGTATGGAGTTAGCAAAACGGGAAGAGTCAGATAAAGGGGTTGGAGGAGCTCAAGAAAGGCTAAGGTTATTATTGGACTTTCTAAAAGCCGAAGTAAGGAGTGCTCAACGGCTGAAATTTGTGGAAAAAGGCTTTAAGCAGGAGGAACCCTATAAAAGGTCTTACAATGATGGGACCAGAACAAGGAGCAATTTCAGACCCGCCACTGTGTCTAGTCTGTTCGGAGGGCGAACTAATATAAAATGCTTCTTTTGTGAAAGAACAAATCATGCGAGTCATCAATGCCGCTCCATAATGAAAATGTCTCCGGGAGAGAGAAATGATAAAATACGTAGTGCCCATCTATGTTTCAAATGCTTAAGAAAGGGACACATACAGAGTCAGTGCCGAGAACAATTGGAGTGCAAAAACTGTGGGAGAAACCACTTGGAAGTTTTATGTGAAGGAAATTCTTCTAACCGGTTAACGAAACCAGGAAGAGAAAATCTAAAGGAAAATGCACCTGATCCCATTGCATCGCTTTCTAGTCAAGCCTGAACAGGTCAGGTCTTGCTGATGACCACGGTAGCACTGTTAAGAGGCCCAAATGCCTCTAGAAGGGTTAGAATTCTCCTCGACAGTGGAAGTCAGTTTTCGTATATCAAACAGTCGTTAGTCTGGAGTATAGGAATAGAAAGAAAAGGCGAAATAACTATAGCTAAAAGTCTTTTTGGAGGTAATAAGATTGGTGAAGAAAAAAGCACGGTAAATTTATGTTGGAATTGGAGAATTTAGGTAATAAAAGAGATGTGATCCACATTGAGGTGCTGGATCAACGTAAAATTTGCGACGCCATACCACCTTTGCCAAAAGGAGACTGGTTAGAAAAATTGAAGATTAAGGGCATAATATTGTCCCAGGACAATTTTAAAGGACAAGAGATTGACATATTGATTGGCGCTAACTATCTAGGTATGATTTTGACAGGAAAAATAGTTCAAGTTGAAGCAGATTTAACTGCGGTGGAAACGAAATTAGGTTGGACACTAATGGGCAATTCGCCAATTATTGATAGCAATGACAATGTGCAGCAGACTTTGAATCTGCTAACAACGCGATGCGATTTAAAGGATTTGTGGGATCTAGAAGTACTAGGCATTAGGGATCCTGTTGAAACTTGCTCCAAAGAGACCAGATACCAGGAAATAAAAGAAAAGTTTATAACAAAAATTCAAAGACAAAGTGATCAGAGATATTCTGTAGGTCTACCTTGGAAGGTAGAAAAGGAGTCAATCCCCAGCAATCTTGACATAGCGATAAAAAGGTTAGATATAAGCACTAAGAAAATGACCTCACAGAATAAGTTGACCGAATATAGTCAGATCTTTAGTGACTGGCTGACCGAAGGACTCATTGAAAGAGTCGAGGAAAATCCTCTCGAGAGAAGAGGCTACTATTTACCTCACCGCCCTGTATACAAGATGGAATCTAAAACGACGCCCTTACGTCCGGTTTTCGATGCTTCTTGTCTAGGTCATAATGGACTATCTTTGAATCAATGTTTAGAAAAGGGACCGAATTTATTGGAAAGAATCCCTGAAATGATGATAAGATTTCGGGAAAATAAATTTGGAGTCACGGCAGATATAAGAAAAGCATTCCAGATGGTGGCGATTGAAGAATCTGAACGGAACTATCTTAGATTCCTTTGGTGGGAAAAGGAGAGCGATAGAGAACTAATAGCTTACAGGCATAAGAGACTAGTATTTGGCTTAAACTGTAGTCCTTTTGTGCTGAACGCCGTAATAGAATACCATCTTCAATCAATAAGAGGCCCACTTGTTCAATGGGCAAAAATTTTAGCTCAATCCTTCTACATGGACAATTGTATTACCTCGCTGGAAACAAAGCAGGAAGTGCAGGAATTTCAAAAGGCCGCAATTGAAATTATGGACAGGGCTAAAATGGACTTACGAGAGTGGGAATATTCTCTGGAGGAAAACCCTGAAAAGGGGACTTGTACAAAAATATTGGGTGTTGTTTGGAATAAAATGGAAGATTCATTAAAATGCGAACTCCCTGACAATTTGAGTCTTCAACCCAAATTAACGAAAAGGCTAGTACTGTCCATGGTTCAGCGGATATTTGATCCACTTGGATTTTGCGCTCCATTATTCTTGCCACCAAAGTTGTTACTGCAGCGATCATGGGGGCTGAAACTAGGTTGGGATACACCTCTACCCGAAAGTATGGCCCAGGAATTTCGAACCTGGTTGGATCAAATAAAATTAATAGAGTTAATAAAGATACCGAGATATATGTGGAATGATCTCATTTTCCCTACAGAAGTTCATATCTTTTGTGACGCTAGTCAAATAGGCTATGGAGCTGTTGCCTATTTACGGAGCGAAACGGGACGAGAAAATACTCTAACTTTGATTTGGAGCAAAGTCAGATTAGCTCCTATGAAGAGTATTACGATCCCTCGCTTGGAATTAATGGCCATGGTACTAGGAGCTAGACTAGCCAATGCAATCCAAGCTGCCTTGAAGAGAAAATGTGAAACAACTCTTTGGTCTGACTCTACTACCGCGCTAAGTTGGATAAAGAGAGAAATTGAGTGGAGAGTTTTCGTGAGAAACCGAGTCAGAGAAATACAGGCCACTACCAATTTGAACGATTGGAGGTTCGTTCCTAGTCAGTTGAACCCGGCCGATCTTCTGTCTCGAGGTTGCCCTCCAAGCCAGTTTGTGCAAAGCAGATGGTGGGAGGGCCCCGAATGGTTGAAAAAACCTAAAGAATTCTGGCCCAATTCAGAGTTCTCGATAAATCCAAAAGAAATAAAGGTTGAAGAAAACATTATGAAAACCAACATTAATTTGAACATCGATTATAAAGACTGGTTACTGACAAGGAGGTCTAATTACTTTCTCAACATCAGGGTAATGTCCTATGTTTTAAGATTTTTAGGGAAACTTAAAAAACAGTCAACTGAAACAGGACCTTTGAAAGTTTCAGAATTAGACTTGGCAGAAAAAAAGCTTATCCGAATGATTCAGGAGAAAGTCTCCATAGAGAAATCGAATGCAACCAAGAGTTTTAAAATATTAAAAAACACTGACGGACTTTGGTGTGTAGAAAGCAAACTTTTACATGGACAGGTCCCAGAAGAATTTAAAACTCCTATCATTCTACCAGGCGACCATCCCTTCGTAGAGCAACTTATATGGGAAGTGCACCTGAAGAATGGACATGTAGGCGTGCAATTCATTTTATCAAAGCTGAGAGAGAAATTTTGGATAATCAGGGGAAGGAAAACGATAAAGAAAATTATCAGTAAGTGCATTGCTTGCAAGAGACTTAAAGAAAAGTCTCTGCAAAGACCAATGGCAGCTTTGCCAGAAAACAGAATTGGACTGGGCAAACCCTTCCAAATTACAGGAGTTGATTTATTAGGCCCTCTTCATTTGAAAGAAGGTGGGAAAGTGTGGGTAGCCGCCTTTACTTGCGCCGTCTATCGCGCTATTCATCTGGAGTTGGTGAAGAGTTTAGAGACAGGAGTCTTCATGATGGCCCTCCATAGGTTTATTTGTCGGAGAGGGCGCCCCGAGAAAATATATAGCGACAATGGCACCAATTTCGCAAAACTTAATAGAATATTCAAGAGATTGGATTGGACTAGAATTGAAAGGGAAACCTCAATTAAAAGGATACAATGGATTTTTATCCCTCCTTCCGCTCCTTGGTGGGGAGGATTTTGGGAAAGAATGGTTAGGACAATAAAGGAAATGTTGATAAAGATGCTAGGTCACAGGAAGCTGAAATATGTACAACTGCAGACTGCCCTTTGTGAAATCGAATCTATCATTAATAATCGACCCCTCACTTATGTCTCTGAAGACGACAATGATCTAAAACCGTTAACTCCTAATGAGTTTTTACAAAATTGCAAAATTTTGTGGGAGAATGTTAAAACTATTTTAACGATCCTTTACTTTTGTAAATAGAATGAAGGACTTAGGTGAAGGGAGAGTTGAAAGAAATAGAAAAGACATCTACATGGTCGGTGGCCGGGCAGGCAGAATCACGTGGACACCCGCGAGGTGATTGGTTGTTCTGAGACCCCCCGGGGACGGGGCGTCATGTTACATGATTCTTTCTTAGCAGCGGATCTGGCGGACAGTTGAGTTCCCTTGCCTTGGGGCAGACGCGCCAAAGAAATACCCTACAAGCAGCGTCTTGTGGACGGAAAGAAGTCTAAGAAGAGATGTCCCACAAGCAGAGTCTCGTGGACGGAAAGACATCTTGGAGGATCCCTCAAGCGGCAACTTGAGGAAAGAAAGGACGCCATTGGACTTCGCACAAGCCGCGACAAAGAGGAAGCCAAGCGAGCGACGGTGCTGCCTCCCGAGGTACTGTGTGAACAAACGCTCGACACCCCCCTGCCATTTATTTTTATTTCCCTTCCCTAAGACTACTTTAATTTTACTTTACTTTTTTTGCTTAACCTTTTTTATCTAGTTTTTTTAGCTCTGTTTTAATCTTTAAATAAAACCATAATTCTATATATATATAAGTGTAATAGTTTTTAGCCCCTTTTGTTTTAATTTTTAAATAAAACTTTTTGTTATACTGTGTTTCTGTGCATTTATTTCCCCCATTGTTTTTCCTTTCAGTCGATCACCATTTCTTTTTTTTTAAACGAACACGAACAGGCATTATCACGTAGCAATTTCCACTGTTTTGAATCAAAGAGTTGGTTTCTTTTCCTTCTTATCGCATCACAAAGGTGCACAAGTATTTCTTTGTATGCATCTTTATTAATAGTAACCCCCTCTTTAATAAATTCATAATAGACAAGTCCTTGATAATCGAAAAATACTACAAACATTACTTTTCCTTTGGACTTGTCAAGACTAACTTTCTTCTTCCTAGGAGAACTTGGTGTGTGCCATTTAAGTGATTGTTTTTTGGTTTGTGGATAAAAAAGAAAGCACCATGTTTCATCAACAGTTATTATTGTTTTTAAAAATCAGAATCATTATTTGCAGTTTCAATTAAATCTTTTCAAATTGATAATCTGGTTTCTCTTTGTTTATCTGTTATATTTCGTGGAACAAAATAACCACAAAGTTTTTTTTTTCATGTTTAAATGTTCACCAATAACTTTTTGACAACTACCATAAGAAATTACAAGTATCTCTGTTATATTTTCAATAGTAATTTTTCTATCAGCAACAATTAGATCACGTACCTGTCTAATATTGCGATCCGTTGTTGACGTCAATGGCCGACCTAACCTTGAATCATCTGCGATGCTCTTACAGCCATCTTTAAAACGTTTATACCAGAAATAAACTTTCGTTCGTGACAATTTTTCGTCTTCATAAGCTTCATTCATTAAGGCTAATGTCTTTGTGAAAGACTTTTTTTAATTTCATACAAAATTTAATATTTGTCCTTTGCTCAAATGATGACATTGCAGAAACCGACGCGAGCTAAATACTTACAACAAAAATATGCCTAAAATGAAAACTACGCATGCGCATTTACTGGCGTTTCTAAATCAAATTATAGTTTAGGCTTTGTTCTTCACAGTAAAATTCATTTTACATTTTTCAAAAGTTGTTTTATATTTTATTTTTTAAAAGTTCGGGAACTTTTTGGTCCTACTGTGTTATATACAAGGGTCACTCCAAAAGTTTTTGCAATCAATATTAAATAATTAAAATATTAAAAAAACAAATTATACTATTAAAAGCTACATGCATTTTTTAACACCAATGCAAGATTTCATCCGTGAAAACCAATTATCGAAGCACTTACACAAGTCATCTTCGGGGATGGAATTTACGGCATTGATAAAGGCTTGCAGTGCTTCCTCAACAGCATCAAATTTTATCCCTTTCAACAATACTTATGGAAATAAAATAAAACTCACAAGGTCTGGTGAATATGGTGGATGAGTGACTAATTGGACACCATAGTTGGCTGAAAAGTCTCATGTTTGGGCTGAGGTGTGCGGTCTTGCATTGTCATGGTGAAGAAGGACTCCTCTGAGTTGAACTCTTGGTCTGTTTTGCTTGATTTTTTCAAATACTGATGGAGCGCATTTAGTTATATACCAGTTACTATTAACTGTTTTTCGATCTTCTGATTTTACAATATCATTGAAACCACCATTTTATTTCCAACACTTCGAGCTCTGCGAACTTTCTTAGAAGGAGATGATTTTGAAGAGCACCAAAGAGTAGGTTGCCGTTTTTTTTTTTCTGGATCAAAATTGTAAATCCAAGTTTAGTCACCTGTAATAATGTTAAAGACAGTCTTTGATTTTCCTTCATCAAATTTTTTCAACATGAAATTACACCATTTAACGCGACCAAGTTTTTGGCCTTCAGTCAAGCTTTGAGGTACCCATCTACTAACAAGTTTTCTGTATTTTAAATGATCATTAATGATGGTGTTGATTGCTGTCGATCCAATGCCCACACTTTTCTCTAACTGCTGATACGTAATTCTTCGATATTCTGTAGGTAAAAATCTTACCAGCTCGATTTTTTATTGGGTCATTGCTGTTGGTGGTCGACCTGAACGAGGTTCATCTTCAATGTTGGTTTTTTCCTAATTTAAATTCATTAAACCAATTAAAAACTGTTCTGATAGAAGGAGCTTTATCTTCTAAAGCTTTCATCAATCTTTTTTTTTTTTTTTTTTTTTTTTCATGGGATTCTTTAGAAGTTAAATTTCTTCATAATCATAAAAGATCATGTGGGGTAAACTTTCTCTAGTCAACTCTATTGTGTCTGATGCAATGTTTAGAAATTATCGCTGCCGCTGTAAACAAAATCGCAACCTCTATGATCATTGTTGTTACATTTTATGAAAATGTTTATGTTAGGTAAAGAATTCATGTAGATTTTAACTATATAATTATTTTTTTAATATTTTAATTATTTAATATTGATTTCAAAGGCTTTTGGAGTGACCCTTGTATATATAGATTTAATTATTATATGTGTGCGTGCATGTGTGTTTAAATAACTACAGAGTGTGGAAGCTATTTGAGAACAAAAGAATTATAAGCCGTGTCCAAGCTGCCATCGATGAGGACCACGGGAAGTAAATGAGGGTACTTTCCAAAGAGCTGCAGTTTGATGAGGCTACCATCAGACATGTGGTTCATGGGGATCTCCGTTACAAATCATACGTGATGCGGAAAGGACAGTTCATGTCCGAAAGAACCAAGGTGAACCGCTTGACCAGAGCCAAGCGCCTTCTAAACAAGCTCAAGCATCCCAGGGAGCCAGTAATAATCTGCTTTTTTTTTCAGACGAGAAGAACTTTGTTCAGGCGCCCAGAAGGTGACCCGCAAAAATGATCGGTTGTTGTATAAAACCCTGATGAGGTACCTACGGTCATGCATACCAAATTTCCAGCATTATTGATGGTTCTTGGTGTTATTAGTAGTGAAGGTGATGTAATTCTTCCACATTTTTTTTGCTCAAAGTGCCAGAGTCAATACCGTAACACTGAGGTGTTAGTCACATTTTTCAAGCCTTGGATCGCTACTATAGCACGTGAGAGGCCGTATGTTTTTCAACAAGACTCAGCACCATCTCATATAGCCAGAACAACCTAGAATGGATGGCCGAGAATCTTCACCACCATGTCACACCTAACGTTTGGCCCCCCCAGATCACCAGATGTCAATCAGCAGGAATTTCACGTGTGGGGCGTAGTTGAGAGGGACTCCAATAGTCATTCCCACAACACTGTTGTAGCTCTCAGCGTTTCTATAGTGGATGCAATGGCAAACAATGTCAATACCCATTAGTGCCTGCAAGCGGTTTCGACAGCGTATAGAAGTTATTGCCGCTGATGGCGGGTTCATTGAATGATGTCGTCCTTCAGGTATGAGTTCATCTATATAAAACTTTAATATGTAATAAATTATCTATTTTTCCTTTGTCTTTTCATTTTCCCATGAACATCATTTTGTTCTCAAATAGCTGCCGCATCTATAAATCCTAGTGTATTTAAAAATATCTATACCGTATGAAATATCAAGAACATTAACCTGTCACACACCCGTATATATTTCTGAACCAACATAATAAACGTGTTTAAATGCGAGAGAGCTAAAAATTAAAAGCTTAAAAAACTCCAACTGGCCGAAGAGTCTATTTTTTATATAAATATGAATGCCGGCCAGGCAACCTCTATCTTTTCGTTAAAAGAGAGAGTTTTTGAAAATATATATTTTTAATCAACGGTCAGTTAGTATTTTTCTGATAGATGGCCAACATCTACATCCAGTTTTACGATCAGGAAATGCCCTCTTTCAGTAATTTAGCACCGTGATTCACTTTTGATCTGCTCTAAACTCTTTTTAAAGCATTTCCCTGTCAAGAATAGGGTTGTAAAATTTAAGCTAGAAAGTAGTAGCTGAAGAATAAAATAGTCACGTAATTTATTAGCTATTATAAAACTGATAAATATATATTTAAATATTATATTATTTATTTAACATTTTAAATATATATAATCAATGTATTTTTAATGTTTTTCGACACATCAAAAATATCCCGTTAGATTTAAAATTAACCTAAATCAACTAATTATTTGGACATCACAAAAATTATTAATAACCTCTCAGTATATTTTAAATATTTAATCACAATATAAACAACTAGAGATTATTTTATTTATTTATTATATTCTCTTGAAAAATTGTCACCTATATATTTATTAATATCTAATATTTTGTTATTATTTCTATTGAACAAAACCATATGTGTGATTGGAAAAATGGGAATATATCATACTAATATAGTAAAATTGTTTGATATACCCGTTTTCTGTTTTTCTCTTTCAGATATCGTTCAAAAACACTTTTACTTAATCTTCTCTTTAAATATAAACATTCAATACTAGAAAATACATTCATGGACAAAACTCAAGGAAGTTTCATATTTTGTCGACGCTGGTCGTGTTTTTTTTTTTTTTTTAAGGAGACAGAGACAATTTTGTTTACACTTGGTTATCCCGTGTGTCTTCAATAAAAGTCACTGTGTATCAAATTCAGAGTTACTGTCTGAATCCCGATATACATGCTAAAAAGTACAACTTATTTAAGTTTTGTTCATAAGTCTCCCATGCAATCTACAAAATAGAAAATATCCAATTGAATTTTTAAAATGTTCAATTAGGACTATACATTTTTATTTGAAAAAGAGAATAGGGCTCCTCTCCCGTCAAAACAGATGGCGTCTAGTTTTGACATTTGATTTGACGGGAAAGGAGCCCTATCCCCCTTTTTAGATCGATTTCCTCACTGAAAATTTTCCATTTATTTTTATTTGAAGTAAAAATGCTTATGAAAGTTTGCGCAAATTATATATAACAAGCATTTCTGCTTAAAAACAATAAAAAATATTCATATATATATATATGTTATATAAAATTATTTTATTTAAAATATTCCATATATACAAATATTGTTAACTAGACGAATGACCCGGGCAACGCCTGGGTTTACCCGATTAAATGTTTTATTCAAACACTATTCGTTACAATTATAAATTTGGCGCCGTGGATGTCACTCTTGTGAAACGTCCCGCTCCAAACTTTACAGTCAGATTAGTTACGATATACACATGTGTAAATCTTCAAATCGAGCGAGCGTCTATAAATATCTCGATTTAGATCAAGTATTCTAATTATTAAGCGAACACTATTATTAATAAAATTTTGAGAAGATATCGATTTTAAACGTATTTATAACCTTGATAGAGGGCGCTGTGTGTGAGCTAAGTAGAATATTTTGAATATATATTTTTAATATTTAATTTAAATACAATTTAAAATAGCCTATCGTTTTCCTCGTACTTTTTTTACCTATGTATGGAAATCTTGGTACTGTAAAAAAAACTTTGCTTCAATAATATTTAAAAAAAAAACACCCAGGCTAAGTTTCGAACCAAGGTTGTGGAAATACGAAGCCGCACACCTAACCATTAAGCTACGCTTGGCATTATAAATATTTTTATGAAATAAGCTATTTCAGGCAATACATATTTCTAACGACCTTTTTGAAATAGGTTTTTGAAACATGGAAATTATAATACTTCAAATAAATAGAAATAGAGTGAACACAAATAAAACATACCAAATATTTCGATTTAGAGCAGTTATTTTAAACGGCGAATTAGATCAGTTATATCAAAAAATGAAAATTAATATATATAGTCACGACCGTCTTTCCTCAATTCCTCATCGGCCGATGTAACGGATGCGCGCGCATCATCATTATGATCATTATCATTATCTAATGATAATAATAATTATTATTATATTATTATTATTATCATTTGGACCAATTCCACTATACACCCAATCTTTAAAAATGGTTATAAGAACAGCCCCTCCAACTACCGAGGTATTGCACTGATTAGCAATGTATCAAAGCTTTTCACATCAATCCTAAGATCACGACTGGAGGAATGGGTCGAAGGAAGAAGGGTTATACCCGAAAACCAAGCGGGATTTAGAAAAGGAAGATCATGTATTGACCACATATTTACACTAACTACTTTAAACCAACTATCATTAAGAAAAAAGAGGGGAAAACTATATGTCTTTTTTGTCGATCTAAGGAAGGCATTTGATACTGTACCTCACTCAATACTTTGGAAAAAACTTTACAACCTAGGCATAAGTTACCAATTCATAAGTACGATCAGAAGTTACTACGAACAAGCAACTATAGCTATCAGATGGAAGGGATCATTTACGGAAAGTATTAAGATAAACTCGGGAGTCCTCCAGGGAGAACCACTTTCCCCACTGCTATTTATATTATTTATCACGGACTTAATCGAAATTTATAATAACTCAGACCTGCCGAGTGTAAATTTGCCAGAATTTTGAGATATCCATTTATTGCTGTACGCCGACGACATAGCAATTATAGGTGAGTCCAGGATAAACCTCCAAAAGAAGATCAAAATACTGAAAGAATATCTCGATGAGAACTTAATGACACTAAATGAGTCCAAGTCAAAGATTATGGTGTTCCGTAATGGAGGTAAACCCTCAAATAAGGATAGATGGTTCTGGAATGATAAACCCATAACAATAACTTCAAGATATACATACTTGGGATTCCCTCTGACGCCAACAATAACAACTACTCACCCGGCAAATTACTTTAAAGGAAAAGCACTTACAGCAATTAACGCCACCCACCCAATATTAATAAAATCAAAAGCAAAGTCAATAAATTTATCAACCAAACTCTTTGATACAATAGTTAGAGCTGTCCTGATGTATGCCGCTCCATTGTGGGCAACAGAGCATAAAGACTTATTGGATAGTATACAAGACATATTTATCCGTAGGTTCCTGAATCTGCCCAGATACACTCCAGGCTACCTAATCAGATTAGAAACCGGTCGTATCTCATTGAGTGTAACAGCCTTAAAATTAACCCTGAAGTATTGGCTGCGGGTGTTGAATATGAGCAGTGACAGATTGCCACGTATATGTTTTTATAGAACACGGGAACTGTCTAATGCTTCGGGCACACCCATCGGTTTCATTAAAAAGCTCACCAATCTGCTTAACAATAATGGATCCCCTGCACTTGTTTCCTGTGATGACCCTGAAACGCTGAGGAGCGCGATTACAGGGCTCTTAAAAACAGCGGCAGACCAATCTATACAAAACGACCTTACAAGAATGGATAAATCTAAGCTATACTCTCACTACAAAGACATTCACATATCTTTCATGACGGAGGGATACCTTTTAGGAGATTTTCCTTTCCCGGTTGTAAGACTACTCGCACAAGTTAGAATACTTTCAAGTTTTTTTAGAGAAAACCACACCAAGATGCTCTGCGGTGAGGACCCGACTTGTACCTTCTGTAATTCAAAACTAAAAAATGAAATCACTCACTATATTTTTGATTGCCCTGCTCTGAAAGAAGAACCCTTATGCTCAAAACTGGGCAACTCTGTGCTTCACTTCCATCAATAATTGACAATATGACCCAGAATAAGTATATTGCTAAGGCGTTTTATGGTTTCCACAAGTCCATATCTCAGAAGAAGGCCAAGTGATACTCACTCCTCACTTTCTTACTGCTACTCTTTTTGTGTTGATTTCTTGCTTCGCTCTTTCTTTTTTTTTCTTTTTTTCTTGTTTTTTTTTCATTTTCTTCTTACTCTGTATATATCGTTATTTCCTTTGTCTCACTGCTTTGTTCTTATGCATACCTCTGGTGAATCCTGTATAGGGTCAGTGACCCTAAATAAAGGCTTTTTTGTTGTTGTTATTATTATTATCAACATATATAGTCACGACCGTCTTTCCTCATCGCTGTCACGGATGCGCGCGCATCATCATTATGATCATTATCATTATATTATTATTATTATTTTATTATCAACATATATAGTCACGACCGTCTTTCCTGACCTCTGTCACGGATGCGCGCGCATCATCATTATGATCATTATCACTATCTAATGATAATTATTATCAACATATATAGTCACGACCGCCTTTCCTGGCCTCTGTCACGGATGCGCGCGCATCATCATTATGATAATTATCATTATCTAATGATAATAATAATTATTATTAATATATATAGTCATGACCGTCTTTCCTGGCCTCTGTCACGGATGAAATTCAAAAATTAAAAAAAGATGCCGAAACCCGGGATCGAACCAGGGACCTTTAGATATTCAGTCTAACGCTCTCCTAACTGAGCTATTTCGGCTTATTTTATTTATATCTATAGAAGCTTCTATCTTTATAATTATGTATATTTTCAAAAAGTCAATTCACACCTCTTCGCTGGAGACCATGGGAATACTGACTAATTCATTATGCTAACATAATTATGAATACAAGTATCAGAGTCATCAACAATTCTGTCATCGTTTGCTTTTGAATGGAATAAATACCCAAATAGGGCCATTTCTTATAAGCATCGGTGGTTCAGTGGTAGAATGCTCGCCTGCCACGCGGGCGGCCTGGGTTCGATTCCCGGCCGATGCATTTTTTTTCTTTTTTACAATTTTTAAAACTCATTTATATTATTATCCCTATATATATATAAGTCAGCGTATGTATGTATGTATGTTTGTCAACTATACACGTCCACAATACGTAACTAATATGACTGATATTTTAACAGTATATAAAGTAGAATCTGGAAAAACTCTTAGTGAAAATTTCAGGTCTCTATCCCGAATATCCGTCGTGTTATTTGCAAATTTGCTCTTTCGCTCGCGCCTCTAGCGGTGAAAATGAGGGGTAATACCAGCTGACCTATAATGTACATGTAAAGTTTGGAGCGGGACGTTTCACAAGAGTGACATCCACGGCTCCAATTTATAATTGTAACAAATAGTATTTGAATAAAAACATTCAATCGGGTAAAACACGGGCGTTGCCCGGGTCATTCGGCTATATATATATATAGTCACGACCGTCTTTCCTCATCGGCCGCCTCTGTCACGGATGCACGCGCACAGGGAGGTCACGTTCTCGCCGGCAGCCAACGGGCGCGCGCCGCCGGCATTACGTCATAGATTATAAACACAAGGTAATAAGGCCAAATAAAAAAATAGTGTGTGATAAGGCACAATTTGGATTATAGATTATAAACACAAGATAATAAGACCTAATCCAAATAAATAAATAGTGTGTGATAAGGCACAATTTGGATTATATTTAATACAGTTATCAGCGTCATGCACAATTCTGTCACGTTAAGTGTCAAGTTACGGTAAGTAGAAATTTAAAAATTAAAAAAAGATGCCGAAACCCGGGATCGAACCAGGGACCTTTAGATATTCAGTCTAACGCTCTCCTAACTGAGCTATTTCGGCTTATTTTATTTATTTCTATAGAAGCTTCTATCTTTATAATTATGTATATTTACAAAAAGTCATTTCGCTCGCGCCTTTAGCGGTGAAAATGAGGGGTAATACCAGCTGACCTATTGTACATGTAAAGTTTGGAGCGGGACGTTTCACAAGAGTGACATCCACGGCTCCAATTTATAATTGTAACAAATAGTATTTGAATAAAAACATTCAATCGGGTAAAACACGGGCGTTGCCCGGGTCATTAGGCTAGTATATAAATAAATAAAACATACCAAATATTTCAAGAACAGTTATTTTAAACGGCGAATTAGATCAGTTATATATAAAAATGAAAATATATAAATAAATTAAACGTACCAAATATTTCAAATTAGAGCAGTTATTATATAAATATTTATATTATATGTGTTATTAAGCGAACTATTATTAGTTATTTTAAACGGCGAATTAGATCAGTTATATCTAAAAATGAAAATATATAAATAAATAAAACCTACCAAATATTTCAAATTAGAGCAGTTATTATATAAATATTTATATTATATGTGTTATTAAGCGAATTATTATTAATAAAATATTGAGAAGATTTAGATTTTAAACGTATTTATAACCTTTTAGTACTTGATAGAGGGCGCTGTTCGTGAGCTAAGTAAAATAATTTGAATATATAGTTTTAATAATTGATTTATATATTTTTTTTAAATAGCCTATCGTTCTTCCCGTTATTTTTTACCTATGTATGGAAATTTTGGTTTGAATTAGTGAACTACTGCGAATTTGTATACCGGGCATATACATACAAACATTCATTTTTTTATATATAGAAGAAGATATCTACCACCAGATTTCGGGACTTTCCCTATATAAAACCTATTGTTGTTTCCCGATGGCCGGCCTATCCTGCTCTTGACATGAATCCTGCCAAGAAGAAAAAGAAGGCCTACAAGCCCATCGTGAACGTCGCCGACCTCGAGAGGGAAGATGAAATGGTGATCTCACGCAACCACGACATCCTGCGCTCCATTGGCCATCCTGCCCTGAAGACCCTGCATGAGGACCTTATCCACTTCATCGCAATGCGGACTGAGCTGGTCAAGGCCCTCCTTGCCAAAGTAGAGAACCTCTCTGGCACCCTCCAGTCCTTCGCGGAGCTGGGCGAAGTTATGGTGGCCAACAAGCCCCAGACTGCTTGCCGCAGCACTCAAACCTGCCCTGCTCCTTCCTGCAAGGAAACCAGCTCCCAGACTGACCCAATCAAGCCCGCCACTCCTGCTCCTGCTGCTCTCCCTGCCAAGAAGCCTGCCTCCACCTTGCCTGCTCCTGCTCCAACCAAAAGGAAGCAGTCTGAGGCTCCCAACCCGCCTGCAAAAAGGACAAACCTGAATGGTCCTTCAAAACCTGCGCCTTCCCGCGTATCCAAGCCTGCGGCCGCCCAAGTGATCCTCCATGGAGAAAAATCGGCGGCCCACACAGTGGTCATCTCTGATGACCCACAGGCTGACCCAAGGGAGATGCTAAAAGCTGTCCGCGCTGCCCACACTCTCCCCCAAGGCGTTTGAGCCTCCCTGCATACCAAGGGGAAGCTGGTCTTCCACTCCAGTAATCCTGACACCATCCCTGAGGTGACAACCTCCCTGGCCAGCAAGTTGAATGGAATGAAGGTCCGCCAGCAGAAGGAGATCCTGCCACGGATCTGCCTCTTCAAAGTGGATGAGGAGACATCCAACTCCACAATTGAGTAGACCTTCCTGGAAACCGCTGCTGTTAGAAAACTTCCTGGGGACAAGGTGGTGCGCGTGGCGCACCGTTCTGCACCCAGGGCGCAGCCCTGGGCGTTCGCGGGAGAATCGTGGTGGATGGAGTAATCCTCAACTTCGAGGAGTCCATCCGCGCCCGCGTCTGCTTTCGCTGTTGTGGCTTCGGCCACAACTCTGCCCAATGCTCCAGAGCTCCTAAGTGCTTCCACTGCGGTCAAGACGGCCATTAAGGCCGCGTCTGCCCATCCATTGCTGACCAGCGCACCTCCAAATGTGCCAACTGCTGCTCCAAGGGCCTTCCTGACAAGCACGAGGCGAGAGCCTCAAGGTGCCATCCTGAAGTCTAGGGCCATCAAGTTCTAGGCTTCAAGGACCTTCTGCCTCCAATTCCATCTGCCACTTTTACTGGATTCCTGGCCAATTCAATGCTCCTGCCTCACTGCACCCTAGCGCTGTTCCCCTGCTTGCCCAACGTTTCCACTACCCCAGCGACACATCTCCTGCCGCTAGATCCTAGGGTCCCTTGCCACCTGACATCGCGCTTGGGCTCAAAAATCATAACTTTTGGTTAGTAGCCCGTAAAACCATATTTTCTCTCCCGATGGCCGGTTCGGGGCTCAAAAATCATTCATTTTGGTTAGCAGCCCCGTAAAAAAAATATATTTTCTCTCCCGATGGCCGGCTCAAACCTTTTGTACATTATGTAAATAAGCTTTTCATTTTTTTTTATTCTTACGCCTTAAGCCAGGCAGTACTTTTATCAAATTATATTTTTATATATTCCTTCATCTCAATTAAAGCAATTACTGATCAAAACAATTTTTATTATTATACTTTCAATATTTTAACCACGACTGCATTACCATAGCATAATCCTCAAGGTAATTGGTTCAAATTCACATAAATAGGTATCGCTCAGCAAGAGCAACCTAGTTCATGATAATTGAACAATGAATATTATGTGAAGGTTATTCACATATTGAACAAATTTTAACGCGGGATTCAATCCCGGTTCATGACTGTCGGGAACTGAGGGTGTCCACTCGTCCACCGACTTATTCAAGGGAATTAAAATCAACAGAAATCTCATTATTTTTATAATATACTAGACGGGTGACCCGGGCTTCGCCCCGGGATTGACCCGTGTGCATATCTACCCGAGTGATATATATTTAGAAAGATTTTTTTTATGATTGTTTGTTATTAGCATTATCTATTTGTTTGCATCAGCATAATTTAATCTAATCTTTGATAGAGGGCGCTGTTCGTGAGCTAAGTAGAATAATTTGAATATATAGTTTTAATAATTGATTTATATATATTTTTAAACAGCCTATCGTCTTCCCCGTATTTTTTTTTACCTATGTATGGAAATTTTGGTTTGAATTAGTGAACTACTGCGAATTTGTATACCGGACATATATACAAACATACAAACATTCATTTATATATGTTAAATTAAAAATATTTTATTTAGAAATGTTATATAAAGGTATTATTTGAAATGTTATATTAAGATATTATTTGAAATGTTATATTAAGATATTATTTGAAATGTTATGTTAAGATATTATTTAAAATGTTATATTAAAATATTTTATTAAAAAAAAAAAATTATAATTTCATAGATATAAATACTCGGTATAAATCGACCGCCAGAGGTCACGCTTTCTCTATAAATACTCATTGTTGTTGTTCCCATCAAGGCTCTCCCAGACAAGCACGAGGCGAGTGCCTCAAGCTGCCCCATCTTGAAGCTTAGAGCCCTCAAGTTCTAGGCTCCCAGGACCTCCTGCCTCCTCAACTGGCCTCCATCCAGGCTTCTCACCCATCAAGGCGCTGTTTCCCTGACCTCTCTAGCTTCCTCCCCCCAGCGATGACACCTCCACTGCCAGATCCTAGGATCCCTTGCCACCAGTTCGCGTTCTGCAGCCATAGTAGGGCTAGAAGACCTTATTTGTAGGCCAATTAGCCCGGATTCTCAAGAAACTCTCTTCCCATCAAGGCGCTGTTTCCCTGACCTCTCTAGCTTCCTCCCCCCTGCGATGACACCTCCACTGCCAGATCCTAGGATCCCTTGCCACCAGTTCGCGTTCTGCAACCATAGTAGGGCTAGAAGACCTTATTTGTAGGCAAAATTAGCCCGGATTCTCAAGAAACTCTTCCCCGTTGCCCCCTCCCCCCGGTCCTCCTCTACATCTTGGCTCTCCTGGCCTCACCTGGCGATGATCCCTGGCCACCCATTCCCAGGCCCCCCAACTATGCTTTGTATATATTCCGCTTTATGCGTCCATCGGGGCTCAAAAATCATTCATTTTGGTTAGCAGCCCCGTAAAATAAAGATATTTTCTCTCTCATCCCCGTTGCAGTTTTGTTCTGGGAGGGCCATTAACGACTGTAAGCTAACATTTTCTTTACAAGAATGGAAGTTGAATCATCTGACGCAACGGGAGACGGAAGCGTAAAACGCCCGCGAATCAGTGAACCTCCTTGCAACCTTGAGTTTAATCAACTAAAGGTCATTCACCAGAAAGTCACCAAGAAAATAGCTGACGTAGCTAAGTCCAACGGCATGACGCCGGAGCAGCTCCAGCCAATGCTTTCCCTGGTGGAATGGGCTCTGAAAGGCACAGAAGATATCATCTTTGATGTCTATAAAGGCATAAACCACGGAAAAGAATATCAACTACACAAGGAAAAACTCTACACCAACGCCGTTGCCAAACCAAATACCAAAAAACCTACCCCTCCTCCAATAAAGCAATTGATTAAACCAGCCTCCAAAAATTTCGCAGCCGCCTATGAGTCCCATGTGGTCATTAAATCAAGCAACCCATCTACAGACTCTCGAGAAATATTACGCGAGATCCAAAAAGCAGATTCATCAATTCTGAACTCCCCCGAAGTGGCAGCCTCCGTTAATGGGAAAGGACGGCTGGTAATTCACACTAAAACCACCCAAGGTGCATCAACTCTAGCGGCCAGACTCTAGGCCAACAATAACATCCCAAAATCCCTAAACTGCACGGAAAGACCAACAATATATCCCAGATATTGCTTATTTGGCGTGGAGTGCTCCACGACCAACGACATGATAGTGGAAAGCCTCCAAAACAACGATTTTATAAAAATTCTCCCAGGAAAATGGCACATCAAGGTTGCCCACCGCCCAAAGGACAATCCCCATGGGTACACTACAGTCTTCCTGGAAGTAGACGATCAGACGGCTAATTTCCTAGAGCATCGAGGTAAGATGCCTATAGCAGGTTTAATTTTACGCTACGAAAGAAGCTACTCCCTGAAGCAATGCTACCGCTGCTGCAGCTTCGGCCACCGCGCTACTTCATGCCCTGCTGCCCAACCTATCTGCTACAAATGTGGTACGACAGGTCACGAGGGCCACGTCTGTCCCAACACTTCAGCAAAATGTAACAATTGCTGCAAGAAGGCCGGCGCTGTTTTTGAGCAGCTCAATCACTACGCGACATCCCGGGCTTGTCCTCTGGTGAAGGCCAAGCTGGCTCAACTCAACAAGAATGCATAGATCCTTCAGAGTCCTCCAATCCAACCTTAGGAAATCGCCTTCTGGAGTCCTCGAACTCTTCACCATTGCAATAGAACAAGAGGTAGACGCTATTTTACTTCAATAATTACCAAAGAACTTTAAATGGCCTGATTCAAGCTTTGACACATTCATCCCAAATGAAAACAATGCACCTTCTGGGCTTGTAATACGATCAAATCTAAACGCCATTCCACTTAGCTCACCTGATTCAAACATCTCCACGGCTCTCATCCGGTTAGGCAACCAGGCTGTTGTCCTCGCTTCGGCGTACTGGCACAACAGTGTCCCGGATTTATCTTTCCTACCAACCTTGGAACCTGCAATAAACATAGGATCCTTCTCATGCATTCTTAGCATGGACGCCAACGCCCACTCTTCAACCTGGGGTATTGGAGCTACCCGCGATGCCCGTGGGGCCAGCTTGGAGGACTCTGCTTCACTGATGGGCCTACAGTTCTTGGGATCTCCCAACCATTACACCTGGTCCAACGGATCCCTGCGCTCTTCCATCGACGTTACCCTAGCATCCAGCTCGCTAGCCATTCACGCCACTAGATCATGTCTCCAGGAGATGGCTTTCTCTGATCATCTGCCAATCCTTACAAATTTCGATGACATCATTTCCACAGAGCCTATTTGCTCTTGGGTTGAGACTTAATGTCTGGAAGAGACCTTCGCTGCCTTCATTGGGTCCAGCCTCTACCATGTCACATCGCGTCTCCAGACCGCATTCACTCCAGGCGACATTGATGAGGTGGTTACTCTCCTCACTACCTGTCTTCAGGAGGCCTGCAATGTCTCCAAGAGAAAGAAATCAAAATCTCCAAGGCCTTCAAGACCATGGTGGAACAAGGAGCTTTCAAAACTCCGCAATTTAGTTGTTGCTTTACGACGTTGCTATCAAAGCATCTCCTTTTATATCAGGAGCTTCTTTAAAGGTCTTTATAGAGCCTGCCACAACAAACTCAAGGCGGCTATAAGGCGAGAAAAGCATCTCTCCTGGATAACACTGTGCCAAGAGGTCTCCTCGGCCGCATGGAGCTCCATCCACCGATATATCTCCAAAGGCCGAAGAGGTTCTCTTGGGCCACCTCTGCTCAAACACAACGACGGCACTCCACTCACCCCAGAGGAAACCTGCCATGAAGTACTTCAGCACTATTTTCCAACATACTGGACAGCGCCAACCCCATCAATTGATTGGCTCCAATCCTACAACCAAGAACCAGCCTTTACAGTGTCTGAAGTCCTTCGCGCGATCCGTCGATGCGGTCGGAGGAAATCCCCTGGTCCCGACAGGCTAGGTATCAGATGCCTTCTTCTTGGTGGGTCAACGCTGCATAAAACACTGTCACAAATTTTCACCAAATGCTTACGTCTCGGACACTTCCCAACACCCTGGAAATCCGGTCGGTTAGTTCTCATACCCAAACAAAACTCTTCTTCCTCCAACCAACTGGAGAAATACCGTCCCATCACGCTGCTCAATACCTTGGCCAAAGTCCTTGAACGGTGTATACTGGCGCGCCTGCAATGGATAGCGGATTACCAAGGCTGGTTCTCACCCCAGCAGTTTGGCTTCCTTCCAGGGCGCTCAGCTGAAATGGCGCTTGATTCCATTAACAACAACATCAGTGAAGGCCTGCAGCACTGGAGGAAGACCTTAGCTATTGGTCTGGACATCAGCCATGCCTTCGACACCGTTCAAAGACACACCATCATTCAAGGCCTCCGCGACCTTAACTGCCCAGAAGAGTTGATTCAACTGTCCGCGAGCTTCCTCCGAGGAAGGCAGGTAATTTACAACGCTTGGAACGCCACCCTTACCTCTACTACTCTACTTGGGGTCCCCCAAGGTGCAGCACCGAGCCCCTTCTACTTCAACATAGTGGCTAGGAAAATCCATCTCCTTCCAAGGCCAAAAAACAGTGAAATCATCAGTTTCGCAGACGATTTCACGGTACTGATTCACTTCCACCGCAGATTCCCAACACGAGAGATCAATCAATTCCTAAAACAGCTCTTTCATTGGGGCAAGACTCAGGGGCTAACATTCAACCCAAGGAAAACCCAAGCCTGCCTCTTCCATTGGAAAGCCAAGCGTCCAGGCTATCACGGCATACATTTCCAAAACCAACCTATTCTAATTGATAACACTATAAAAATCCTCGGTGTTACCTTTGATTCCAAAAGAAACTTCGTAGGTCACCTGGACAACATCCTCAAGAGGTGCAGGTGGATTCTCCCTCGACTAACCAGCACGATCCAGGGGCAGTTCGGATTAACCTTCAGCGCGGGCCGAAAAATACATAACATGGTGATCCTCCCAGCCATCCTCTATGGCTCTGGGGTTTGGGGCAAGCGGGTGTTCGACACCAATGGCATCCGGAAGCTACGTGGCCTCCATTACAAATATGCTAAAGCTTTAATCAGAGGAGGCCCGTGTACTCCAACTATCCCAGAAATCTCCCTCACAGGTTGTCCTCCACTGGATATATCTATCAAATCCCATCTAGCATACTTGGAAGCGCTAAGAGAAGGCCCTTTTGAGTCACGTCCCAGTCCCTCCTCGGTACCCTACCCACCTCTTAGAAGACCTCTCCAATTCTCCAAGTCACTGCCAGAACGGGCCACTATTGTTTATACAGATGGCTCTCGGTCAACCAATGGGGTTGGCGCAGCAGTGCTGCTCCCACCTCCCTATTCACCACTGAAACTTAAACTCCACAACAGCTGTACCTCCTTCCAGGCGGAACTTTTGGCCATTCTTTATGCCACCAGATCTATTAGCATCATGCCGCGACAAGACTTTGTCATTGCTTCCGACTGCCAGGCAGCTCTACATGCCATCTGTCACCCCGATATCCCTAGAACCCCACTTACTGCAGAGATAATCAGAAACCTCAATACTCTGTACAATGTTCAACTCTGCTGGGTCCGGAGTCATTGCGGCATCGTTGGAAATGAACAGGCTGATGAAGTCGCCAAAGCCGCAGCCCAATCCAAATTGCCTTTACACTTCGCAACCCTTCCTAGGAAATATGTCCGCTCTCAAAGCAAACAGTTCGCCCTCCAACTATGGACCGACCTCTACACCACAGACCATGCTACAAGAAACCTCAGAAGAGTAGCTGCATCTCCTAGTCTTCTAATCTCAATTCTCCCAAAACTGAAATATTGCAACATCACCTCTACAATTCTGACAGGACACGGCTTCGTTCAAGCCGACATCGCCAGAACCTCCAAAAACAACGACCCCGTATGCCAACACTGTCACCAAGAAAATCAAACAGTCGACCACCTCCTATTCAGTTGCCCATCCTACCATCTTCAGAGATTCCAGACTGCAACTCTACTTGACACCAGCACATTCAACCAAGAAGCATTGAAGAACCTCCCCAAAAATAAAACAGCCTGGCGACATCTAATCAGTTGGATGTCAACTGCAACAAATAGATAATAAGTCAGAAGACAAACCCGGACAGTTGGCGACTTTCGTACGCTCCAGGAGTCCGGGTTATGTACAGAATAATAATATTCCCCGTTGGCCGACCCAAAACATTTGTACATTATGTAAATACGCTTTTCATTTTTTTTCTTACGCCTTAAGCCAGGCAGTACTTTTTACCAAATTATGTTTTTATATATTCATTTAGCACAATGAAAACAATTACTGATCAAAACCAATATTTTTATTATTATTCAATCAAGAATTTAACCACGACTGCAATCACCATAGCATAATCTTCAAAATTCAAGCAGAAAATCAAATATCTTTTTCTCTTTTAAATATAATATTAGTCGACAGGATATTTACCTGTTTGCTCAATATTCCAAAAGCAAAATTTTTCAAATTCAAATATGCAAATATTCCAACCAAAAATAGCTTTCCCAATCAAAAATAGTTCATTTCAATCAAATATAGCTCATTTCAACCAAAAATAACCTATCTCAATCAATCATAGTCTATACAATCAACCATATTCATTTACAATCAACAATAGTCATCCCAATCAACAAAAGACATCAAAAACAAACATATCTTATTTTCAATTATCCAAAAATCAAACAAAGCCTACTAAAATCAAACATAGCCTTCTACAATCAAAAACCATAGCATTCTCCACAAGCAAACATAGCCCTCTCCACAAACAACCATAGCATTCCCCAATCAAACATAGCCCACTACAAACAAACATAGCTATCTCCACGCAAACATAGCCTCTACAATCAAACATCTCCAAC